>CM069929.1:19457255-19879755 GCA_036172225.1 Cryptocoryne crispatula var. balansae | reverse complement strand
CTGGTGCAGGCCCGCAGCGATACTGACGTGCAAATCGTTCATCTGACTTGGGTATAGGGGCGAAAGACTAATCGAACCATCTAGTAGCTGGTTCCCTCCGAAATTTCCCTCAGGATAGCTGGAGCTCGAGCGAGAGTTCTATCGGGTAAAGCCAATGATTAGAGGCATCGGGGGCGCAACGCCATCGACCTATTCTCAAACTTTAAATAGGTAGGACGGCGCGGCTGCTCCGCTGAGCCGCACCGCGGAATCGTGAGCTCCAAGTGGGCCATTTTTGGTAAGCAGAACTGGCGATGCGGGATGAACCGGAGGCCGGGTTACGGTGCCCAACTGCGTGCTAACCCAGAACCCACAAAGGGTGTTGGTCGATTAAGACAGCAGGACGGTGGTCATGGAAGTCGAAATCCGCTAAGGAGTGTGTAACAACTCACCTGCCGAATCAACTAGCCCCAAAAATGGATGGCGCTCAAGCGTGCGACCCACACCCGGCCGTCGGGGCCACCGCCAAGCCCCGATGAGTAGGAGGGCGCAGCGGCCGCGGAAAAACCCGGGGCGCGAGCCCGGGCGGAGCGGCCGTTGGTGTAGATCTTGGTGGTAGTAGCAAATATTCAAATGAGAACATTGAAGGCCGAAGAGGGGAAAGGTTCCATGTGAACGACACTTGCACATGGGTTAGTCGATCCTAAGGGTCGGGGGAAGCCCGACAGACAGCGCGGTCCCGCACTGTCGACTCCAGAAATGGGTTCCGGATCGGCACCTCAAGAGAAGGTGAAAGATAGAAGAGGGGAAAAAGGGGGGAGTGAATTGAAAACACTCAGAAAGCGGTAAAATGTCCTCACCTCGATCCCACACTCACATTGATCCCCGAACTTTCATCTCACGGCATCGCTCGAGCACCGGAGATGGTTCGGGTCATGCGGGAGGAGAGTGAGGAGGAGATGAAATTAAAACATGAAATATGTGGTTGCTAGGAGCCGCGGGCTCCGCTTTATAGAATAAAAACAAGAGATGAGTTGATTTGACCGTGTACCTTAGCGCGGGAGATCGGGATATGGGTTCAACCTTCTTCCTCGGCCGGCCGATGAAGAAAAGTCTCCAACCGATGCTAGCTTGATAAACCTGTGCAACTAGAACAATAAACCAAGTGAAAGAAAATGATTAGAACTATGGGAAGTGTAGTAATTGTAGAGAGAATATGAGAAAGAAGTAATTGGAATCGAACTCATCGGATTGGGGTGAGTCCTAACCCCTTCTTTTGTATTTTTTGATTATGTAAAAATGATGTAAATAAACTAAAAGATGCTTTAAAACAAAAAATAAACTGAGTTAAGGGAGTTGAGAAAGCTTATGGAATGGATCGGCTTGAGTTGAAGCCGAGTTGGTTGAAGAAGGCCGGTTCGGGTAGCCTTTGCACCCTTCTGGCGCGACTTTGGTGCAGAGGATGCTATGGACGACCACGATGTCAGAATAGAGTGCCGTTTGTTGGAGTATACAGAGGACTCAGAGAGAAAGAGTTCCTATGATGATGAATTCTCCGAAATCCTCTTGTAGAAGTCTGTAAAAATTATGAAAGTGGGCGGATATAGAAAACAGAACCTGGATGCGCGCCCTCAGTGTAGCAATTTCCATGAACAAACGGCAATTTGGAATTGAGTGCTGTCAGTAGGAGATTAAAGAGGACGAAGAGATGAACATCTTCTATGTTGAAGACTTTGGCAGAAGGAGTCTCAGATTTTCTACAGAAGTCGATGAAGTTGGCTGATGCAGAACACCCGGATCGAGCCTTCTCCTTCACCTCGGGATCGATCTCTTGACTTCGGATCGCCTTTGGACGTCGGGATGGCTTTGGAGAAGAGCTTGGACGACCTCTGGATGAGCTAGGCACTGGGGGATTAACCTTGGGTCGTTGAGAATGGCCCTCAATTTATAGGGGAAGGAAGCCGGTGCAAAATTTAGAAATTGGACCGACCGCGCCCCCGCTTTTCAAAGGGGATGAGGGCGCGTAGAGCGCGCCCTCAAACCAAGGGCGCGGTCTGCGCGCCCCCCTGTTTCAAAGGGAGCGGGGGCGCGTTACGCATCTCACTGCTAAAAATCGACGGAAACTTCCATAAATTGCTAAAAATTGACTTGACATATGTAACGCACCCCCGAACCAGGGGCGCGGTACAAATAATCGAAAATCAATGCCGGAAACCTTCCAAAAATCCGGTTTAAAAGGTGCTAATCGGGGCAATTTCTGATTTAAAGAAACTGACCGCGCCCCTGCTTTTCAAAGGAACCGGGGGCGCGTAGGGCGCGCCTCCAGTTTGAGGGCGCGCAGGGCGCGCCCCCGGGTTGAGGGCGCGCAGGGCGCGCCCTCCCCTTTCAAGCGGAGTGGGGGCGCGGTACAGTCTCTCTCCTGCGCGCGTGTTCCGCGAGCCGTATCTTGCAAACGGGATGTCCGATTCGGCTCCCGTTTGTTGCGTTGGAAAGAGAACCTTAAGCCGCACCTCCTCAAGTCGGTAAATCAGCTGGCATGACTCCCGAGATGTTCACACAGGGCTTTCTACCGGTTTACCCTCTCGTGGAAAGCCGAAACCTGGGGCAAAGATCCGAAAGAGCACGGTTCCGATCGAGAAATCTTGGGTCAACTTGAGATGACTTAAAATGATGAACGAACAAGTCCGGTACGACTGGAAAACCCGAAATCATTGAAAAATCTGAGATTAACCTGGTAAACATGAACCGAAACTCGGAAAAGCCGCGAAACCCTAAAATTGACCGAACCGGACGCATGGCCATGATTGATGAAAATATACAGCTAGAATTGACCTGGATGACCTGAAAAGACCCGGTGAAGACCGGAAAGGCCTAACATGTGGTCCGGAATAGCCGTGTCAGCACAGATCGAAAAAGCCATAACGAAAGCCGTCATTGACCGACGCCTACCGAAATGACTTCTCGGAAACCCTAAATGTTACAGAACACATGCGGGACTCCCGAGACCTTCAATTATGGACCATTCAAGGTCGGTCATCGAGCAGGCTTCGGACTGAGATCCAGGAAAAGGTGTTGGGGACACGTATCCAATCCTTTGATGACTTGAATGTCATGGTTGCTGACATAGAACACTTCTATGTCAATAACCCTTTGGTGGCAGCTGCAAGATCAAGGCCAATGAAGGACAAACAGCCAGTTTCTAGGGATGTCAATACGGTGGATGTCTCATCATCTTCTAGACCCTATAATAAAGCTGGAGGCAAAAGTGCTACCACGGCACCCCCTCAGAGGAATACCACCAATCTTGCTCCAAGGCCCACATGGGAAGAACGTGCTTTGAAGCCCTATTCCTTCACACGGGACTATACAAAAAAATTATTTGATGCCTGTATGAAGAATGGACTAATTAGCCTGCCGACGAGTCGACGCCCGGAGGATGCTGCTAATAGTCAAGAACTGAACTTCTGCCCGTACCATAGACTATTGGGGCATATGATTGAAGATTGTTACCAGTTCAAGGACTTGGCCGAAAAATTGATCCAGGACCAAGTTCTTAATTTGGGGAACCGACTAGTTCAGCCCCCACAACCTCATGTCAAGCCTCGACCCCCGACGAACTTTGCGGTCAATGCGGTACATTACAGATCGGAGCATCCTGTTCCGGGGGTTCCTCCTCCTCCACCTGAACGACGATGGCATCCTGATGTGGAACGGCTTCCGCACCCCACGGTTTATCAAATGGCATCCCGAGTCCGTTCCATTCTGGAGGGATTCCGGGTTAGATGTGTACACCTAGAGGCAGACATTATGGCCACCATGGCTAATGTCACCGAGTTGCTCACTGGCGAGATGACGTATGAAGAAGCTTGCCCCCCTCCTCTGCAAGCCCAGGGGAGATCTTTTGCTGACTCACCTCAGCCGTCAAGGCAAACTGTTAATCAACCCGATGAGCTTTGGGGAAGTGCTGATCAATACAAGGCAGAGCCTGAAGCTTCCTCTGCATGCTCCCCGAGGGCACCTGTTGAAGCACCGCAGTTGGACAGGCCGAAGAAGCGTCGACGGTATCATGTTTACTCACGGTATTCCTTTCCTCAGGCAATGACACGCCATCTCTATGAGGTGGTTGCAAGGGGAGGCCTGATGGAACCACATCTGGATAAGGGCTTCCACTTCATGTCCTTTCCTATGGGTGGTTGTGGATATCATCATACACAGTCACACTACATTGAGGACTGTCGGGCAGTCAAGAAGCACCTTGAAGACTTGATCAGAAATGAGGTCCTTAAGATCGGACGTTACCTCGTTCAACCACCGCGGCCCCACATCAACTCAAGCCCGGCAAGTTCTTCCTATGTCATTCACGCCACCCTTGAAGTTGGTAGGCCAAAGAAACATATGGCTGGGGGCACCTCACAAAGTCCTGCGCGCCCCCAATTCTTCTCCAGTTATCAGAAGCTCCCTTGTAAGCTTATACAGAAAAATGTTGAGGCTGAGGCTCAACGCCAATGCCAGATCCAAGAAGCAGCCGCCAGACCCTGAGAGACCTTGGCAAGTTATCCCTACGCGGGAAGAGAGGGCTCAAGTTCGAGCAGAAGTTGCCTTACGTAAGGCTGAGGACCGAGCAGCTGCTGAGGGTCAAAACAATCAAGTAGCTCCACCGCATGGCCCATCTGATGCTACACATTGGAGGAAGCAACTCAAGAATAAGAGAAAAGCCGAGAAGAGAAGAGCTTAGCGGCAGGAAGAACGCCTGAGAAAGATTGAAGCCCGGAAACAGAGCTTGACTCCAGTTCAGAAGCTCCAGAAGTTGATTGACCAACTTGAAGAGTATGTTCCAAAGCAGCCTTCAGGACCCCTGACTCTTGATGACTTCATCCCTTGGGGTGATTGGGCCAAGTGCCAGAGATTCACCAATTGTCTACTTAACCTTAGGCAGAGGGCGGGGATTGGTGAGGAGACAGCCCTAGCCCTAATTGCAGATTTTTGGGAAGATGGTGCAGAGGAGCCTAACATAGAGGAGCTCATGGCCCAGTTTCAGACCTTCTCCTGCAACATGGTAAATTACCCTCCTCCAATGTCCTATAAAAGTGAAGGACGGGCTCGTCGGGGTCCTCAGATCAACCTCTCAGCCCCGAGGAGAAGTGAACGAATATCACAAAAGAAGCGTGGTGGTCAAATGTAGCTTATAGATAAGGTTATCTACCTTGAGGATGAGGGACATGGCCCAGTGCCTACTCCAATCATCAGACAGCCCCCTGGGCACAACACTAATTTAAACGGATCTGCCAGTGGTCCAAGTGTGCCAAGCACCGGGTCAGATGTGCCATCGACATCAGCCCATGTTCAAGACACAGATGCCGGAGAGGCCAACCAGCCTAGTTCCTCTCAGTTAAATCATTCTGTGGATGAAGATGAGGGCCCAAGCCCTTCGCAGCCCTTTGCTACATCAAACTTTCAGGTGGACCAACCTGACCCCCTTGTGGCCAGGTATCCAACAACAACAGAAACCAGGGATCAAGTCAACACCTCCATGCTATCTAAGATCAGGAGGCTACATGTACGCCTCAGTATTTGGGAAGTGCTCTCCTTGAACAAAGAGCTTCGTGATACCCTGATAGCAGTTCTGCAGCAACCAGAGGTGTATGAAGCTCACATTGCCGAGCTTGGACAGTTTGACGCCTATGCGGCTTCTGTGTCATTCACGGATGAAGATATAGTCTTTCCCAGTGCCTTCCACAATAGGGCATTGTACATGAAAGGCTCTATAAATGGGTATGAGATGAGTTGCATCATGATCGACGCTGGTTCAGCATGCAATCTCATGCCCATCAAGACGTTCAGAGCTTTGTTTCTAACACCTTATCTACAGAAAGCTCCTGGAGTCACCATCTCTAGTTTTAACCAAGATTCCAAGGAGGCTTTGGGCCGAGTCGATGTGGAACTGGATGTGGGAGGTCTAATGGCCAAGACCACCTTTTACATCATCAATGCCGACACTACATACAGGGCATTGTTGGGACGCCCTTGGATTCATGCCAATTGTGTTGTGCCGTCCACATTCCACCAATGCATAAAGTACAACAAGGAAGGGAGGCAGTATAGAATTGAGGCTGATCAGTCCCCGTTTGAGATTGCGGAGTGTCACCTTGCTGATGCCATCCCATACTTTCAGACTGGGCCGCCAAAACTTGTGCCCAATAAAGGAAAAGAAAAGATGGAGGCTAAAGACCCCCAGGATGATGAGATCCAAGTTGATGAAGTCAAAGCCAAGATGCTCCGACTTTCATTAAAATCCCAGGGTCCCACGACCCAGGCGTATCACAAAGAATGGCGCCCGACTAGCTTCAATGCAAATTCAATCACAAGAGAGATTGAGGATAGCATCTGCATGCCTCAAGATTTGTTGTGGTTGACAGGGGACCGTGAGCTACGAACTGTTGAAAAGCTCACCACATTCAGAGTCTCCTACACACCTGGCCCTATCCTGACATTTTACAAAGCTAAAATGATGAAGAAGCGAGCCCGAAAAGATGACTTTGGGTGGTCCGAGCATTCAGATTCTCAGTCAGTGATGATTCAGCCATCACCAGGGGTCTCCCCTGGTATTCTCCACATGTATTGGAAGATGGGAATTCCCCAGAGGCAGTCCCGGAAGAAGGCCCGTGCTTTTTACAACATGTGTAATCCGCAAGATGGCCAAAACATGACCAGCAAGCATCCTGGTCTGGCATATGACTCTGACTATGAGGCGCCAGTCCATTATGCCGTAGACATGATCAGCATCTAGCATGGTGGTGAGCCTAGTAGCTCCATCCCTGTCTTTGATGAGTCATCCAAGGATGAAGAAATATTGATTCAAGGCCTTGGTAGCAGCCAGACTAATGCCAAACTATTTGTACAGCAAGCCTCTACCTCCCCTACACAAGTTGAAGCCTCTCTTAGTGAGGATGAGCAAGATGATGATGTTGAGTTCATGGACCTCAGCCCGGCTCCGGAAGAAATTGAAGACGGTGGCCAGGCAACGGTCGACGATCTCCTGGAAATTGACTTAGGGACTCCAGATGACCCTAGGACAACATTTATCAGTGCCCTTCTCACTGAAGAAGAAAGAAACCGGTACAGAGCTCTTCTCCGAGAATACAAGGATTGCTTTGCATGGTCCTATGATGAAATGCCAGGTTTAGCCCCTGAGGTGGTAGTCCACAATCTTGCCATCCTCCCGACTGTCAAACCGATCAAGCAAGCCCAACGACGAATGCGTGCTGACCTTGAACTCAAGGTCAATGCAGAGGTCGACAAGCTCAGGGATGTGGACTTCATCGAGCCTTGCACTTATCCAGTCTGGCTTGCCAACATTGTTCCTGTCAAAAAGAAGAATGGGTAGATTCGGGTGTGCATAGACTACCGAGACCTAAACAAGGCCTGCCCGAAGGATGACTTTCCTTTGCCAATACCGAAGAATATGGTGGATGTGACCATGGGACACGAGGTTTTGTCCTTCATGGATGGGTCATCTGGCTACAATCAGATATTAATGTCGGAGGAGGACAGGAACTTCACGGCATTCCGTACCCCCAAGGGTATATTTAACTACAAGCGGATGCCATTCGGCTTGAAGAATGCAGGGGAAACATACCAACGAGCCATGACAAAGATCTTTAATGAGATGTTGCATGATTTGGTGGAGTGTTATGTAGATGACCTTGTTGTTAAAACTAAAATGCGGGCTGACCACTTGGGTCACTTGGAAACAGTCTTTGAAAGATTTCGCCTGTATAAATTGAAAATGAATCCAATGAAATGTGTTTTTGGTGTCTCTAGTGGAAAGTTTTTAGGGTTCATTGTCAGATATCGGGGTATTGAGATTGACCCTGATAAAATCAAGGCTATCAGAGAATTACCTCCGCCTCGGAACATACGTGAGTTAAGGTCACTTCAAGGCAAGATTGCCTACATTCGGCGCTTTATCGCCAATCTCTCTGGCAGGTGCCAGCCCTTCTCTAGGCTAGCCAAGAAAGGCACCCCTTTCATTTGGGATGATAGTTGTCAGGCCGCCCTTGATGGGCTTAAGCGGTATCTTCTTAACCTGCCAGTGCTGGGGGCACCTGTCAAAGGTCGTCCTTTGATTCTCTATATCACAGCACTCGATGCCTCCCTGGGGGCAATGCTTGCCCAGTTGAATGATGAGGGTAAGGAAAAGCCACTTTACTACCTTAGCAGAAGGTTGGTAGGTCCCGAACACAAGTATTCTCCCATGGAAAAGATGTGCCTTGCCTTAGTCTTTGCAGCTAAGAAATTGAGGCACTATCTCCTGGCTCATGAGGTTAGCTTAATATCCAAGTTTGATCCTCTTAAGTACATGTTGAAGCAGCCTATCCCCACCGAACGTTTGGGTAAGTGGGCTCTCATGCTCATGGAGTTTGATATCCAGTATATCCCCCAGAAAGCTATCAAAGGTCAAGGGATGGCAGACTTCCTTGCCGCTCACCCTATTTCAGAAGATTCCCCTCTCAATCTTCAGTTACAAGATGAAGAGACTTTGAGAGAAGCAAAAGAAGCCCAACAAATCAATGTCAAACACTGAAAATTGTTCTTTGATGGTGCTTCTAGTGTTGAAAGAAGGACAACAGGAAAAGCTAGGCCCAGAGCAGGTGCGGGCATTGTACTCCTCAGCCCTGACGGGGGTGTACTACATGAGTCATGTTCCCTCTCAGGAATCTATACAAACAATGAAGTCGAGTATGAAGCACTCATTGTCGGCCTTGAGATTGCCCTTGACATGGGAATTAGGTGTATCCAGGTGTTTGGAGACTCTATGCTAGTAGTACAACAAATGTTGGGCATCTTTGAAGTTCGCAAGCCAGAGTTGGTTCCATACCACACGGCTGCCATCCACTTGTCAAAAAAGTTCTATCTTTTTGACATTGAACACATCAGGAGGGGACAGAATTCCCAGGCTGATGCTTTGGCCAAGCTCGCCTCTGCGATCAAGCTTCCGCCAGATGGGAAGTTGGAGATTGTTGTCAAATGTCGACGACTCCTTCCAGACAAAAGTAGACGTGCAGATGGCTTCACCCTGTTGGAGGCCAATGCCATTCAAGACAATGAAGATGAACCTGACGCAGTCGATTGGCGACAACCCATTATTGACTTCAAGAATGGGACTCTTCCTGAAGATCGCGCTCAACGTGTACAGTTGGCTCGAAGGGCAACTTCTTACCAGCTCATTCATGAGGAGTTGTATCGACTTGTGCCAGAAAAAGAACGGGCTGTCCTTGCGAGGTGCATATCCAAGAGGAAAGCTATCCAAATCATGAGAGAGGTCCATGGCGGATTGTGTGGTGCTCACCAATCCAGACCCAAAATGAAGATCGCCATCAAGTTAAAGGGTTACTACTGGCCGACGATGTTCACTGATTGTGACGAGTACGCCAAGAGTTGTCATGAGTGCCAGGCCTTCGGGACCATTCCTCGACACCCACACATGAAGTTGCATCCAACTACCCCTACTTGGCCTTTTGCCGAATGGGGAATGGACATAGTTGGACCATTCAAGCCATCGGTCCGAGGATCTAGGTTCATCCTAGTGGCCACGGATTATTTTTCTAGGTGGGCTGAGGCTATAGCTGCCAGAGAAGTTACAGGCGAGGTGGTATCTCGCTTTGTTCAGCAAAATATCATATACAGATATGGTGTTCCTAGTCGAATCATGTCAGACAATGGGACCCCATTCAAAAATCAGACAGTCTACAAGATGACAGCTAAGTTCCACATTGATTGGAGGACTTCAACCATTTACAACCCTCAAGCCAATGGCCTATCAGAGGCTTTCAACAAGACTCTTTGCAAACTTCTGGTCAAGGTGGTCGGAAGCAAGAAAGGAAATTGGGATGAAAAAATGCAGGAAGCGCTCTGGGCTTACCGTACAGTTTACAAGACCCCCACGGGTTGCTCTCCATTCTCCCTAGTGTATGGAAGTGAGGCTGTCGTTCTAGTGGAGATAGAGCTGGCCTCTTACCGAATTGCTCTCCATTCTCCCTAGTGTATGGAAGTGAGGCTGTCGTTCCAGTGGAGATAGAGCTGGCCTCTTACCGAATTGCCGTCCATCATGGCCTCCCATCCGATGAGCCCGATGAAGTGCATAGGAGGTTCATGGAACTTGAGAAGCTGGAGGGTGATAGGCTCAAGGCTTACCAACATCTCAAAGTTTATCAAGCCAGGATGACTTGAGCTTATGACAAGCTAGTCAAAGACAGGGCATTCCAAAAAGGTGACCTTGTGATGGTCAAGCAGAAGGATGCCATGGCTGGTCGTCCCAAGAACAAGTTCCTCTCGAACTGGTTAGGACCCTACATTGTTGATCGGGTCTTTGAAGGTGGAGCCTATGCGGTAGTGGACAGCAAGGGGGAAACTCCTTTCCCACCGCTCAATGGCAAACACCTTAAAAGGTACTACACCCCTGACCATGAGTTCCACATAGAGGCCACCCACATTGAAAGCTAGGTCTTTCCTCACTTCATTAAAAAAAAAATGGGGCTAAAAATAGAGATGTCCGACAGACTTGGTCGATCATGCACAATGGATGGCCAAGGGCAAAAATGTCAAAATAATCCAGTCAAGGTGAAAACCTGCAAAGGTGCCTTGGGCAAAATTGGATAACCCTGCTGTGTAAAAATCCTACAATGGGACACACAGGCAAAAGTGAAAAGGGGCCAACCTGGGTGAAAACTCCGCAAAGGAGCAATCAGGTTGATAAGAAAAACAAAATAATCAACTAGGGTGAGCCCCCAACCTAACAAGATGGGTGGGTTCATTACCCTAATTTTATTAGGGAGGAGGTCCGAGTTGCCAATGACGAAAATGCTCTCATAGGCTCATCTACCTTGTAGTAGAAATATGCTAGAGAGACCATACTTGAGGCGACAAGGAAGACCATCTCCCGCCTTTAAAATTTGGGGGAAGTTCCCACACTCCATCTTGAAAGGGACGAAGGGTAATACCCTACTCTACTCTCACTCATTCTTATCCCTTCAGTCATTCTTTTGGCTTTAGCAATCCCACCATCTTGATCATTCCGATCCTGATGGTCCATAAAAAAAAAACTTTCTCCAATCTTGACCCCACACGTCCCATAAAAACTCATATTGTCACGACCCTTCCTGGTCTAAAAATTTTTTAAAAATTAATTCAAACCCATACCACCCTGACCATTCCGGTCTTGTTGGTCTACAAGCTTCCACGTTGTCATGACCATCCAGTCTTGATGACCTACAAAAAACATGCATTATCTGGACCATCATTCCAGGCAACCTTTAACAAACTAACCATATTGGCTAGGTTGGTCTTGTATGGCTTCAAAACTCTCACTACCTTGATCATCCCGATCTCGGTAGCCTACACAACTAGTTGCCTTGACTACTTGTTCTTGAGGCTCCAAACAAGGCTTCTACAATGCCACTTTGGCTTCCATAGCCCTACTTTAGTCCTACACCATGTGTAGACCTATGGGACACCAGCCCCTTTGAGGCTCCCATTCGCCCCTTTGTGGCACTCTATTCCTACACCTTGTGTAGACTCATGGGACACCAGCCCCTTTGAGGCTCCCATTCGCCCCGTTGTGGCACTTTAGTCCTACCCTTTGTGTGGACCCATGGGACACCAGCCCCTTTGGGGCTCCCATTCGCCCGTTTGTGGCACTTTAGTCCTACCCTTTGTGTGGACCCTTGGGAAATCAGCCCCTTTGAGGCTCCCATTCGCCCCTTTGTGGCACTCTATTCCTACACCTTGTGTAGTAGACCCATGGGACACCAGCCCCTTCGAGGCTCCCATTCACCCCTTTGTGGCACTATTAGTCCTACCCTTTGTGTGGACCCCTAGGAAACCAACCCTTTGAGATTTCCTACCGGACCCTTTGTAGTCCACAAACTTTGCCTTGTAAGCAAGCCCAAAATCCCTTTGTGTTGGTTTTACAACCTTATTAGGCCCCTAGGCCAAGTTTCCCCTAGCACTTGGATTTGTCTCATATTCACTCGACCCTCATGCCAAGTTGTTTTCCCCTACTTGGATTGGTCTTGCCTTGATTGAAACTCTCTCTGTGTCAGTTTCAAAAATTTGACCCTCATGCTGAGTTGACTTAGGCACTTTGATTGGTCATATCTTGTTTGAAACCCCTTTGAGATAGTTTCAGTATTAGTCCTCCATGCCAAGCAGCCTTCAACACTTGGATTGGTCTAATCCTGTTCGGAACCTCCTTTGCATTGGTTTCGCACCTATTTGATTAATCCCTCATGCCAAGTTGCCTTTTGCACTTGGATTGGTCTTATCCTTGTTAGGAACCCCCTCTGTGTTGGTTTCTCCACTCACTTGTTTGAAGCCCCTTGATTGGTTTCACAACTTTGGTTGGACCCCCGTGTTGAGTTATCACTAATCTCAACCTGGTTCATTCTATTTGCATATGGCTTGAGGGAAGCCTTAATTCCCTTTACAACAGAGAGAGAAAAAAAGAGAAAATAAAAAAAAGAAAAAAAGAGGAAAAAAAAGAAAAGAAAAAAAAGAGAAGAAAAGAAGAGAGAAAACCTGGCTAGAGTGAAAACCTGAAAGGGCACTCTAGGTAAAATCAGGTAACCCCGCTACATGAAAACCTCTCTAGAGGCGTGTAGGCAAAACAACAAGGGGGCTGGTCTGGGTGAAAATCTTGAAAGAGACAGTCAGATCAGTAAAAAAAAAAAACAAAGAAAATGAAAGACTAGCTCATTCAGAGAGCTTGCTTGTTGGGGAGCATGCAATAATTGACACCATCAAATGTGCCTATTGAATGGAGGATGGGAAACCAAACAAAAAAATAAGCCAAGGTTGGTCATGTACAAGGGCCCAAGCCCTTCTCAGTCCTGAAGAAAGCTCATGTAGCAGAAGCAGTGGATAGATTGCCAAGGACAAAGCAGAACAAATACCGGAGGCCAACTTACATGGGCAGTCCCTTCTCGACTCCCATCTCCAAGAAACTGCCCATGGGGGGCATTTGTTGGCATCAAGTTTTTCCGCTTAACTTGCTTGATACAAGTTTCAGCAATGCCGAAGCCGGTGCAGAAAATCTGACCCAGATTCGGAAAATTCGTGAATAGATGATGTAAACAGGCTTTGTAAATGCCTTGGCATGGCCTTACATGCTACAAATGGCCAAGATAATGTGCTCATTACATAGCCCCGGTCAAGAGCTTCGCAACGGTGCCCAAAACATGAAAAACGGACACCGGAAGGCCGAAATGACCATTTTGCCCTGACACTTTGGGACAAATTGGGACTCTAACATGGAATCCCAACTTTACCACATTGTCAAGGTTGGATATATCTAGTCAACGCTCGAAACGGATCGAAAATCTGACCCCCGGGTGAAGAGATATGCAAGAAAGAGCAAATCCGGACGGAAAGCCATATGTTCTCGCACCAGGGGCATAATGGTCCAATTAGCTCTGGATCGACCCATGGGCTGAAAATTTCAATTTTCATGACCCAAAACTTTTATCTCATGAATATTGATGCATGAAAAATAAATTTGGCCAATGGGAGAAGGTAATTACACTCAGATACAGTTTTCGGCATTATCGATGGCCGAGATCGCACCGATAGGAGAATCTAGCTAAATCAGGAGATCCGTTGCAATTCAAGTGATCTCAACCACACATCAGGATGGATCATAATATCAATGGCCATAAGGGCATGATCTGGAATTTTTTTGAAGTCAATTTGAGATTTATTTAATTGGTTTTGGTCAGAATTAATGCTAGCCGTTGGATCGGGAGCACTTGGATTAAACCAGGGTTAAACCTAACCCAAGATGGGCTAACCCAACCTGTCATGGCCGAACCCCATCCTCCCTCACCTGATGTGTGCGCAAACAGCCCTAGAAAGTAGGGGAGGGTGCGCAAGGCTTTCCCAACTCTCTCCATCTCTCTTTGGTTTATCTTTATCTCATCCTCAACCACCTCAACCTCCCATGGCTTATCCCTATCTCTCCCTTGGTTTATCTTCATCCTAACTAATCCTAAAACTAACCAAGCTTATCCTCATCCAAGCCTTGGTCGAACCAGCCCTCTCTCCACTTGTCATGTGCGCACACCTCCTTGAAAGGAGGAGATGGTGCGCACCCTTCTCTCCCTCTCTTTCTAGTTGGCGCATAATCATCCTAAACAACCAACTATGGGTTATCCTTATCATCCCCAACCTCCCTTGAGTTATCCTTATCTCCTCTCAACAACCTCCAGCCTTATCTCCTCCTGGAGATGGCGCCCCTCAGCCCCTATAAAAGCCCCCTCAGCTGGCCATGTGCAGGACAAGTTGATCACCTTGCGGAAGCCCTGCCTCTCCTCCCTCTACCCTGCGCCAAGAGAGCTTCTCCTTGCTTGGATGTCTTCATCAGCAAGTCAGCAACCTCTCCAGCCCCCTGGTGGTGTTCCAAGTGAAGAAGAAGAAGGAGAAAAGGCCTCCCTCCAGCAGGTGCGCCAGCAGCAGCCCAATCGGTGGTGCACCGATTCCAACAGCAGGTGTTCCTTCTTGGAGCATTGATTGCAGCCCCATTTTCAGCAACAAAAGGAGAAGAGGAAGAAGGGTATAAGGCCAGCCAGCTTCTCCTTCAATCTCCAACAAGGATTGTGCAAAAAAGGTGAGGGAAGATGTAGTACTTTCTAGTTCTTTCCTCCCCTCTTCTTTCTCTTCCCCTCGGCCTTCTCTATGGCCATTCAGGAAGCTCCAAGAACTCAGCCTTGTTGGTACCACTTAAAGCCCATGTTCAACTTCCCTACAGCACCCAATCAGCCCTATCCTCTACACAGATCCCTTACCCATTGAGGAGGATGGAGTGATGTCCCGGGCATTCTTGGATCCACAAGATGGGCCAAGTCTCCCCCGGGCGGGCTCTTGATCCCTCGTTTTGGCTGGAGGAGAGGGTGATGTCCTGGGAATTCATGGAATCCGTATGACGGGCCAAGTCTCTCTCAGGCGGATTCTCAACTTCAACCAAGACAGCCCATTTGTGTGGCCTTCCTTATTTCAATACCAAACAGCCCCTTTGAGGCATTGAAACCCTTTTCAACATGCCCTTTGTGCAGCACCTAACCAACCCTTCCAAACTTGCCTTAAACCTGCCCCTTGTGCAGTCCCCTTTCCAACTCTTCCAAGCAGCACCCCCACAGATCCATTCCAGCCCCTCTGAGGCTTCCATTGCCCACTGCTACAGCAAGAAGGCAAACACTAGAAGTCAAATTCTGCAGATTGTCAAAGCAGGCCATTTTGGCCCTTGGAGATCAAAACAGGCGAACAAGTGCAACAAACCGAGGCTACAACAGGTCCTTGTAAGGACCAGGTTGGGGGTGACGGCCTGATCCCCCTTGGCTCACATGATGGGTCAAGGGCTTGAGAATGTGGCTCTCGATTCTGGTCCAAACAAGGTGTAAAACAGGCCAACCGGGCCATGGAGACATGAAGCTTGAATTGGGCCAACCGGGCCGACATGGCATGAAACCGGCCTTCTCAGGCCATGAGACATGAAGACCAGCCCATTGTGCTGATGAAGCTGGCCCGTTGGGCCTTGGACACTTAAAATAAACCTTAATTAAATCTGAAGGCGAAATGCCAAAATTAAATAAGGAGTTAGTCCACAACTGGACGCTTCATTGGGCGGCTCATCCGGCATGCACCGGAACGTTGACCCGGGCGTAGGCATGGGACACGCTTCCCACTGCAGATGGACCCTTCCCACTACTTGGAAAGTCAAATGACTATGCCTTGAAGGATGGGTAAAATTCCACACTGATTGAAAAATAAGGCGGCATGCTGCCAAAATTTTCCCAATCAAGTGGTATTTTACACCAAGGGAAGGACATTCACACATTTGCACCATTGACAGCATTGAACATGGCATATGAACTGCCACATCTGATGTATACCAACATGAACATGAATATTCAATGAACATTTCAAGTGCCGAGTTAATTGCATGTGACTGGGCATCGACACTAACCCGACAGATCGGATGTGATGCAAACCGAACAAGAGTTACTCAAATCTGAAGTTAACTTAATTAAATCTGAAAATACATTCAAACTAATCTTAAAACATGCTTAAAACATATCATTAAAGCCTTAACATTCAATAGAAATCATATTTAATACAATCTGGAAGAATTGATTCAATACACTCAATCCATTGGAATTCAATTTCCTAAACAAGTGCAAATCAAATAATCAAACCAATTGAAAAGAACACATAAAGAAAACATTAATGTATATGAAATTCATCTTAAAACATGTCAAATTCAGATCATTAACAATTTTGAAGTTCAAGTTTAATCACTTTAAACCAAACTTCAAAACATTTAAAACATACCGAACACACCCGAATTGGTATGAAAACACCAACCGACATGAGAAAACCACATTAAAATGACTCAACACATGCCATTGAAACTTAGGCAAGTCAAATTGATCAACACATCTAAAATATCAAATTTAAACAAAAAAATAAAATAAACTTCAACTAATTAAAGTAAAACAAACCAAACAAATCAAACAGGCTCAAAACACTTAACATTCAAATCCAAGTCTAATGGAAATCTGAAATCAACATTTCAAACCACATCCAAATCCATTCTTAAATCAAACATAAATCAACTTCAAACAAAATCTAATCAAACCTGTTTGCATCTCATCGGGCCTAAAAGGCCAGGGCCCTTTGTGTTCTTTATATGTTGTGGATGTGCACGCTCTCGTCAAACAAGATCGCTATGGCAGTTAATCAAGGGTGTTCGAGTTTTTGCTCGATGTAAATGAACATTGGATATTCGCACCATCCAATGGAGAGAGGTCAAAAAATATTTTCACAGAACCCGAACCTCGGTTCTATACTCTTCTAATATCACCTGGATTATCTAGTAGTTTTTATGGTCTATCACCTATTTTACTAGAAAATTCAGGTACGATATTTTCAACATTCAAAAACAAATCTTTTAAACACATTTCAAGAATCAAAAAAGATTCCCGAGGTTCTCATAGGGCACAAAGTGGTTACCGAACACGGTGGGATTAATAGACACGGTGGAATATTAGAGAGGTTGGTGGGACTAGAGTTCATGGTGGGATTAGAGAACACGATGGGATTAGAAAACACGGTGGGATTTAGAATGATCGAGAGAGTGAGAAGGTGAAGTTTAGGAAATGATGTATGCAATGACAAAACAAAATGTAATGCAATTAATGCTACATGATGCATGTTGGGCTCAAGAAAACAAAACAAAACTTGTATAACAAATAATTGAAGATATAGATTGTCTATGAGGTCAAGATACCCATTCGGGAACTATCGTCCCTCACAGCACAACTTTGGCTTATCCGTGAGCATTAGAGATGACCCGACCGTCGTAGATTTTGATGAAGGGGATCTCGGGTCAAGTCTTCTCCGTGCTTATGGTCTTCAACAAATAATGCATAAGATAATAACACACGACTAGCGACATATATGCTAGTCGGCAAGTTATGGGGGTTTCCCATGTCCGTTCTTCTGTTTCCGCGAGCAATTCCTGTCTTTCATCAAAATGTTAGTTCCGAATGAAAAATGATGTTCACTCGAACTTAATAAAGATAAAACATAAATATATTTGATTTAACAATTTTTTCTGATTTTTTCTAAATTTTTCTGAATTTTTGAGAAATTTTCAAAGAATTTGACCGAACGTGCCCCCGAACCGGGGGCGCGGCCTGCGCGCCCTCAGTTGGGGGGTGCGGCCAGCGCGCCCTAGGTTTGGGGGCATGGCCTGTGCGCCCCCACCTCGGGGGCGCGTTCGATCCCAGTTTCCTGTTTTGACCGGATCCGAATCCGATTCAAATTGGGACCAATTTCCCCTATATAAACACCTCTTAGGACGACCAGATCGTCCTACCAACACCCAGGATGGTTCCTCCTTTAAAAAAGCAGCGTGTTGGCTCGGTTTGAGGTATTTCAAGCGTCCCGGGTCATCTGAAGGCCAGAATCGGTGCCGACTTGGTAAGTTTGCTGCCAATTTTAGCTTTCAGCCACTCTCTTCTTCTTTTTTTCTTAAATTTTTTTTCTCTTACCTTCTGTTTGGGTGTAGGATTACCCAAACTTCCCTGGGCCTCACCGGTATTGCTCTCCTCCCTGGCTTTCCGGCTTGCTTGACGTCCTCGGCTTGTCGGTCAGAGCGATTCTTCGAGATTGGGGCTTATCCGGGCTCTTGATCCATGCCAAGCAATATTCAGGCTACTCCCTTGACTTCGGTTTGATGGGAGCTCTTGTTGAGTTTTGGCACCCCGACATTCACACGTTCGTGTTCGACAGCTTTGAGTGTATAGTTCTCCTTGAAGAGGAGGAGCTCCTTCTCGGCCTCCCTCGGACTAAGAAGGGAGAAACTGAAGGTATGTTCATCCCTTCAGGACCCCTCTCTTGCTTGGAATTCTTGCAGGATTTTGTCGAGGCTCGGCAGATCAGCACCTTGTTGGCCGGCAAGCGAATTAGTGTTCCCAAGTTGGCCGCTTGGACAATCTCTTTTTTGACGGCTCCTGGTCTGGACGAGGACCGGATTCTGCGCGGTGCAAAGGGTTTCACGGCTTGCCTTGCCGCGGTGTTCTTGTTTCCTGCGGAGGATGGTTTCCTAGAGGTCGATCAACTTTCGTGCATCCGCGGAATCTGGAGCGGTGCGCGATTGGGGCCTTCAGTTCTGGGCTTCTTGTACTGCGGACTGTCCGCAGCTTGCATGGGCCGTCCTCCCTTCGGCAGTGCGCTTCTACTGGCTTGCTGGGCCGATCTTCACTTTAAGTTCGATCCAGCCGGTGAGGTGGCCACCAGGTCGCAGCTCTTCCGCCGTAGCCCCTTGTTCCCATATGCCGATGCACTTGGCTTCGGCGAGAGAGTCGCCAACAGGTGTGCATCAGTGAAGAAGAGGCTGGATTGGCGTGCTCACTTTGCCTCCATGAACTGTTCTAGCTTCTTGCACTCTTCTGCGCACGATGCGAGAAGGACTTAGTGTGCTTTGTGCCCGGCGTTGATCTCCGCCTGGTTACGGGTTCGGCCTTCGTGTTGTACAACGCTCACCGTTGCCACTCTCAGATTGGCTTGCCTCGGTACGAGTTGCCCAAGCTGTCCCACTTGCCACCTATCAAGGGCAGGCAGCTTGGCTCAGCGGATGATGATGAGGAGGCGATCTCAGCCATTGCCTTGTGGAAGATGAGTCGGGTGTGCCACCCAGGCCTCCTGATTGAGTAGGACCCTGACCGGAAGCGCCGCTACATCTCCGCGTTGAAGCTTCTACTTGCCTGAGAGTCTTCTTTTCCTGCTTTAACTTGTCAGCCATGTTGTTTTTATTTTGAATAAACAATGAATTGTTTATAGCAAGTTTGAGTGAAAATTCAAAAGAAATTTACCTTGTTTCGGAAAAATGCAAGACAGATGTTGACAATTATGATGAATATGCCTTGTTATTTTTCAACACCTTGAATATTTTTTAATATGAAACAAGATATTTTTAAAAGGTTTTAACATGCCTTTTTTCTTTAGGTAATTTTTCAGAGCAAACCGTGAGTCTGATGAATTTTATTTCGGTGACTCCTTGATCAGCTCGATTTTCTGAATAGCTTGGTGCTTTCTGAAATTTTCGCCATTTTTATCAATTTTGCTCCTGAAAAATACATTTTCAGCCATTTCTAACTAATAAATGTATAGAATTTTCTCCTGACCCCTGAAAAATGTTAGCTAGTGATGATAAAAAACGTGAATATGTCTAGCTAATTTAGGAATTGAGACATTCAAAGTTATGTGAAAAGAGGGATTTTTGGTGAGAATTTAAAGAGAATTTTTCTTCATAAAATTATTTTGAGCAAACCGTGCATCAGATCGGAATTCTTTCGGTGGCGTTGCGATCAGCTCGATTTTGTGAACCTTGGGTAATATTTTCAAATTTCTCCCATTTTCACATTTTTACTCTCTATAAATACCCCCTGGGGGTAAGAATATCTCATTTCCACCTGTACACCATCTCTCATCGCGCCAGAAGCTCCAGAGTTCCAACTCAGATCTGGAGTCCGAAACATCATAAAAGGTTAGTACCCTTGTTACAAAAAATGTAGATCGGGTTATGCTCTTCGATTTGGTTCAAGTTTCACGCGATTCCGAGTTGATTCGACAAAGTTATCGCGAAAATAAGGATTGAGCAGTTGAGAGGGTGCGGTCAACGCAAAATGTTGACCGCGCCCTCGGACCGGGGGCACGCAGAACGCGCCCCCGGTTTGGGGACGCGCAGACCGCGCCCCCAAGAGGAGGGCACGGTTTGTGCGCCCTCTCTCTCCTCACTGGGCAGGGGCGTGCAGAGCGCGCCCCTATTATGAGGGCGCGCTCAGCGCGCCCTGAAGGAGGGCACGCTGCCCTCTCCAAAGGAGGGGAGGGCACGTTCGGCTGATGATTTTTTTTTTATGAATGAAATAAATAAAAAATGTATGTAACAATATTTGATGTCAACTTCCCTTTTGGCACAGATGCCAAGACGTGTTCGCCGCCACGACTCTGATTCCGAGGAGCCCGAGCTTCCGGCAGTCCGAGAGGTACGTTTTCTTTTCCTGCACTTAATGATTAGCTCCTTTGCATTTTGGCAATAAAAATTGAGTGAACTAATGAAATGAATCTATTGTAGGCCCGGATAAAATCCCGGATCTCGTGGGACCTGGTGCATGCTGCCTACCTAGGCCTACCGGACTTCCAGCAGGTTCGGTTAGAGGAAATGGGGTTTGGGCCCATCCTCCGGGTGACTCCCTTTTGGGAGGACCTGCCACTGGTGCAGGTCCTCCGTGAGTCCTGGGACCCGGACTCCTTCGTGTTTCTATTCCCATGGGGGCACATGGTGCCCTCCTTAGAGGATGTTGCACACATCACCGGTCTTCGTGTTTACGGTAGGCCGGTGGTGTGTGCCACCTCTTCCAACTATTCACGGGAGTTCCGGGCCCTCTTCGCATATGAGCCCGAGTTCGAACCGGAGGATGGCCTACGCACCATCGCCAGACTAGAGGCTGGTGAGATGGTAGGCTTGGTTGATGCCGAGCGTGTCCGTGGCGAGAGCCAGGACAACTTTTTCTGCCGCATGGTCGGCCAGGCTGCAACGGCATTTACCGGATTACCTGGCTCCTTAGAGGCGGACGTAGACTTGCGCCGTTTCCTCCTCTTTTTCTTCGGGCGCCTTCTGTTGGGCTCGAAGACGGACCACATCCATCTGCGGTTCCTCCCTTTGCTTGCTGACCTGGAGCAGGTTGGCACGTACGCGTGTGGGGCAGTGATGCTCGTCCATTTGTTCTATGGCCTCCAGCCTGAGGCGGGTTCTGTTTTGGTTGCCAGCTTCTCTCCTTTTCTCCAGGTGACTTTTAGCAGCTTTCCTTTCTTGTACACTTGTATTGCTCTGCTTTGTTCTGACGAGTTGTGCCTTTTACAGGTCTGGAGCTACCTCTACTTCCCCCTGGGTCGGGCATAGCAGTCCTACCTCGACCTCCTCCCCCTGATGGCTCGTTGGGAGCCCCTCCGCCCTACTGGGCCCATCGCAGCCAGCTGGCTTCTATTCGTTCACAGATTCTCCGCTTCCAATACACTGAGGTATGTCTTTTAATTTTGTGTATAGATATTCTCCTATTAAAATAATAATCATGATTTTGCTTCCGACAGGTGTGTTGGAGGCCATATCTCATGACCGATGACCATCTCCAGCCCTGGATTGCCCACGCTGGTCGTGTCTTCGGCCGCGATCTTCATCTTCTGTGCGTCAATGAGCTGGCGCCATTGTGGCTTCGGTTCTTGGCACGCGCCCTCAGTCTGGAGCAGGACTGGTTGGAGCCTCCTCCTCCTCTTCCCCTAGTTGGTGCTCGTCCCAGGTGCCTTCTCATCCCCGTGGACTGGGTGGAGAGGTACCACGCCTCGATCACTTTGTGGTATGAAGGCGGCGAGGTGGTTATTGGCTGGGCAGAGGATAGCCAAGATTACCTTCGTCGATACGCGGAGGCGTACAGCCACTTGTTTGTTCCAGAGGGTCAGGTAAATGCTTCTTTCTTTCTTTCAATTCTGTGTTGCTGTTCTCTTCTGACCTTCGTGCCATTTCAAGAGGCTTGGGCTTTACTGTTATGCCAACAGCTAGAGATTGTTGATCTTCGGCAGGAGGTGGCCACTCTTCGTGGCATGCTGGAGACTGAGGTAGACACTGCCTTTGACCTTCATTTGTATCCTCAACATATGATTGCCTTGCTCTGATGTGTTTTTCTTCTGTTCACAGCGGAAGGCTCGTGCTGAGGGTTCACCTCCTTCTCTGTCGAGGGAAGAGGTGGCTGAGCTCCGCCAGCGTCTTAGTGAGGCGAGAGAGGCCCTGATGACCAAGGAGGCAGAGGTATCTTTCATTGTTGTCTATTCTGGTTGTTGATTTTTCTTGGTTCATATTCTTCCTCTTCTTCCAGGTTGCCGAGCTTCAGAGTAGCTTGTCCTCCCGTATCCAGTCCTTGGAGTCTGAGGTGGAGACATTGCGGTTTGCCCTAGCCGATCTTCGTTCCCAGATGATCGTCTCGGATCTCCACCTTCAGCACAAGAGAGCCATGCGCGAGATGGAGCGCCAGCATAGCCAGGACATGCGATCTCTGGAGCAGATGCACCTGCAGGCACAGGTTCGTTTGTCGGCAGCAGAGGCGACATTGCAGGTTTACCGCCAGGGCATCCCTCTACAGCCGAGCGAGAGTTTCACCCATCAGAGCAGCTCCCATCGGAGTGGCGGCGCCGCTCGTAGTCGGGGTCACCACGGGCGGAGCCAGCAGGGGCAGAGTGGCCAGAGCCAGAGCCATGAGCACGGTGCTTCTGCGTTGCTGGCCACTTCATCAGAGCGTCACCGCAATGAGGCGGCCGCAGCAACTTTGGCGGACACGGCTACCATGCCTCCTCCACGAGGTCATTCTCCTGGAGAGGGTAGCAGCAGGCACTGATTTCTGTAGCAGGCTTAGCTTTTCTAATGTTGTAGCTGCTTTTCTTCTTTGTTGTAGCACTTAATGGCGTAATCAGATCTTCACCTGTTTGCTTCAGTGTTTGTTTGATCTGCTTGACATCGCTCAAAAGGGTAGTTAGTATCACATTTCGGCTTAGCCCCTTGCAAGTTTGTCAAGGGGTGAAGCCTTCTAAGGGATGGCAAATAATAAAAGTAAGTAATAGATGTAGGGTTAAGAGACATACCTGTTGGCAAGATTCTCACCCCTCCTTGACTTGTGTTTCTTTTCTGAAATACTTAATAGAAGGGTTAAATATGTTCTATGGCTTACCCCCTTGCCTATTGTCATCTTGCCTTGCTTACATGTCATGGGGGGTAGCCTTATTAACCAGGTAGAATGCACAAAATGACAAACAAGGTAAAAGTTAAGAGAGCTTACCTACTATGGTGAGAGTCACTCCCTTCTTGATCTCAAAATCCTGAAACACTTAATGAAGGGGATTAAATCTTCACCATGGCTTATGTCTTTGCCTATTGCTGTCTGCCTTGACTTAGGTCAAAGAGAGGAGCCTTCTTAACAAGGTGTAATAACCTAAATGATCAGAATGAAATGGTTAAGAGAACTTACCTGTCGTTGAGAGAACCTTCTCCTCTTATTTTAAAGTCCTTGAAAACACTTGATAAAAGAGGATTAGATCTTCACAACGACTCATCCCTTTGCCTATTATGGTCAACTTTGACTTAGGTCAAAGGGAGGAGCCCTCTTAATGGGGTGATAATCAAGATAAATATGCGATGCAGAAATGAAACATGCAAGACATAAAAATAAACATGAGAGATGAGTTATTTTTTTATTAAGGCAAAAAAAATCAAGGTTATGCCATGCTAAATGATGCATTTTTTTAGAAAATATTCATTTTTTTATTTTTGAAGATATTCAACTTTTTTTGGATTTTTGAAAATATTCAACTTTTTTTGAATTTTTGAAAATATTTGATATTTTTGGATTTTTGAAAATATTTAAATTTTTTTTTGGATTTTTGTGGAGAATGTGCCGGTATTGAAACAATTCATCGATCTTTGAGTGTTAATCAAGATTCAAGTGATGAACACCACGTGAAAATAAGGTTCCCTACCCAGAATCTTTCTTACCCTTTTGTCTTGATCGGTTTGGATTCCCCCTGAGTTTGGACAGTTTACCCTACCCTAGGGGTTTTAAGATGGAAGAATAATAGAGGAAGTCTTTGATAGGATTTGGGGGTGTTGAGGAGGGTTTCTCTACTCATGCCCAAATTTCCCGTTGGGGTTCGGCCTCTTCGGGTCTTTTCTACATGTGGCACATATTTAGACAAGTCTTTTACCTGTGGGGTCATTGCCCATCTTTTGGTGCCTTTTCTTCATTTTCTATTCTTTCGGGTTCTCATTCAGACAGACCCATATTTGTTTAAACCAGTGGGGTTCATTGCCCATCTTTTGGCACCCTTTTGCACCCTATGAGACGGCCTCGTACTAAGGCGGCGGGCATTTTCGATACTATCCTCCTCTAGTCCCCTTCACCTATCTTGGACCGAATAGAAGAGAATAGGGTAAGGTTTCCTTTCCGTCTTCAGGGTTCTGCCTTGCTTCTCTCGAGTGTTGGGCTATCTAGATTCTGGGATCGGGAGGTGTTGTGTGTGTGTAGGGTGATGCCTACCCTTGACTTCTAGCTAACATTCTTGGATTGATGACTTAATATCACACCAGAAATTCTCCATTTTCTCTTTTAAGGAAAATATTTTTTGAGGTAAACGCCGTTCCATGGATGGTTCAATTTTTCTCCATTGGCGTTGGTTAGCTCATATGCATTGCCTGGATATTTTTCAGTTATAACAAAAGGCCCTTCCCAGTTAGGTTGCAACTTGGAAAGGGGACCACCTGGCTTAACGAATATACGTTTGACTACCATATCACCGATTTCGAACTTTCTCTCTACCACCCTCTTTTGATAAAATCTTTTCAATCGGTTCTTATAAGTTCGGGCATGCTCGGAAGCGGCCAACCTTCTTTCATCTAGGAGTTCAAGTTGTGCAAGGAGAGATTCTCGTCTCTCATCGACAGGGATGTCCCTATCGAGTTGAACTCGGAGTGATGGAAGGAGTACTTTGTATGGGACCACCGCTTCCATCCCATATGCGAGAGCATACGGGGTTTGACCAGTGGGGGTCCGTACAGAAGTACGATAAGCCCATAGGGCATCTACAAGCTTATATGGCCAGTCTGCGAACTTGCTAGACTTAATGGTTTTCTTGATGATTTTAATCAAAGTTTTGTTGGTGGCTTCTGCTTGACCATTGCCTTGCGGGTAATAAGGAGATGAATGATGCAATGCAATGCGGTACCTGTTGCAAAGATCACGCAAATCTTGAGAGAGAAATTGCGGTCCGTTGTCGGTGATAATGTCACTGGGTATCCCGAACCTGGCGATGATGTTGCATTTGATGAAGGAGCACAGAGTTGATGCCTTGATCTCCACGAATGCTTCCGCTTCTGCTCACTTGGTGAAGTACTCTGTTGCCGTCAGGATGAACAATTTGGAACGAATTTCAGAGTTAAGATCACTTAGAGGGCCAATGATATCGAAAGCCCACATGGCGAAGGGCCATGGGGCATGAATCGGATGAAGGGAAGATGCGGGAGAATAGATCTTGTCGGCATGAAGTTGGCAAGAATGACAGTGCCGGACAAAGATGGAGCAATCCTCTTCTAGGGTTGGCCAATAATACCCCTGCCTGATGATTTTCTTAGCAAGAGCTTGAGCATTGACATGGCCCCCACAGACCCCGGAATGTGCTTCCTTAAGCACCAATTCTGCCTCTTCTTCATCAATGCATTTCAATAAAATTCCGCTCAGGCTCCTCTTGTAGAGCACCCCTCCTAGGATGGTATACCTCTGGGATACTCTCCTGATGGCCTTCTTTTCTTTTGCATTTGATCCAGGTGGATATGTCTGATCTTGACAATACCTTGCGATCTCATCAAACCAAGGCCTCTCACCCTCATCTAACTCTTCCAACTCGATTAGAGAAACTTCCTCTTTCCGCTCCAAATATTCCTTCCTGCCAAATCTCTCCTTAACTTTTAGAAATCGACCATCCTTAATCGCTCGCATCGACCTTCTACGGACATGAATAGTCCGCACCTGTCTACCTAGCGGGACTGATAGAGATGAAGCTAAGGAGGCTAGGGCATCAGCAAGGATGTTCTGAGCTCGAGGAACATAGACAAAAGTGAGTTTGAAAAAGAGTTTGATGTAGCAAGAGGTGAGTTCTTGGTAAGGTTTTAGGTTTGGATGAGAAGTTCGGTATTTGGTTAGGACTTGGCGAAGGATTAGTTGGCTATCACCTATCACCCTTAATTCCATGGCATCATAGAAATGAGCGGCCTCCAGCCTGGCCAGCAAGGCTTCATATTCAGCTATATTGTTGGTTGCTGGAAAGTCAAGCTGAAATGCCTGTGGAATGGTGACACCCTCAGGTGATAGAAAGACGATTCCTATTCCCTTACCGTGTGAATTCAGAGCCCCGTCAAAATATAATGTCCAAAGGTGGGAAGATCGGATCAACATTAGTTCGTCATCCGGGAGCTCCGATTGGACCGGGTCAAAGAGGGGTATAGGATGATGGGCTAGATGTTCGGCAATGGCATAGCCCTTAATCGCCTTCTGGGGGACATAGGTGATATCAAACTGGGAGAGGAAGCTCTGCCAACGACCTAACCAATCAGTTAAAACAATTTTCCCCAGAAGGAATTTGATGGGATTGATGCGGGCAATAAGATTGACCTCATGAGCTAAGAAATAGTGTTTAAGCTTCTGAACTACCCAAACTAGTGCATCACAGGTCTTCTCCACTACAGTATACTTCTGCTCGCATGGATCAAAGATCTTTGACAAATAGTAAGTTGCCCTCTCTTTCCCTTCTTCATCCACTTGTGCAAGAACTGCCCCAAGAGAATTCTCTTGGGGTTTGTGAAAATATTTTTTAACTTTCTCCATCGGATGGTGCAAATATCCAATGTTCATTTACATCGAGCAGACACTCGAACACCCTTGATTAACTTCCATAGCGATCTTGTTTGACGAGAGTGTGCACATCCACAACGTGTAAAGAAAACAAAGGGCCCCAACCTTTCGGGCCCAATGAGATGCGAACAAGAACAAGTTTGTTATTTAATATGTTTTATTTGATTTTAATTTGATTTGAAATGTAGATTTCAAGTTTGATTTGAATTAGAATGTTGATTCATTTTGAGTTTGTTTGAATTGTTTGACTTGTTTTACTTCAATTGGTTGAAGTTTATTTTATTTTTTTTTTGAAATTGAAATTTTAGATGTGTGGATCAATTTGACTTGTTTAAGTTTAGTTGACATGTGTTGAGTCATTTTTATGTTGCTTTCTTATGTCGGTTGGTTCTAATACCGATTCGGGTGTGTTCGGTATGTTTTTAAACATTTTGAACTTTGATTCAACTTGAATAAGTTTGATCTTCATATTGTTAATGATCTGAATTTATGTATTTTAAGATGGATTCAAGTTGTTTTAAGGTGTAATTAGCATGTCTTATTTGGTTGATTGCAAATTATTTGATTTCCACTTGTTTAAGGAAAATTATGTTTCAATGGTTTAAGTGTTTTGAATTTAAATGTTCAAACTATATCAAACCTAATTGTTATTACACTTTCAGATTTAATAACACATTTTAAGTGTATTTTAAGGTTTATTTAAGTGAGAGTTCAATTTTGAATTGTTCTTATTCAGTTGGGTTCGGTTCACATCACATTCGGTCCGTTGGGCTAGTATTGATGCCCGGACACATATAATCAACTCAGTACTTGAAATGTTCATGTTCAAAGTATTTTATGCCAATATACACAGATGTGGCAGTCATATGCCATGTTCAATGTTGTCGGAGCTGAATGTGTGAATGCTTGTATTCTCCCCTTGGTGTAATAATCTCACTAGATCGAGGAAATTTTGGCAGCATGCTGCCTTATTTTAATCAGTGTGGAATTTTACCCATCCTAAAAGGCATAGTCATTTTACTTTCCAAGTAGTGAGAAGGGTCCATCTGTAGTGGGAAGTGTGTCCCATGCCTACGCCCAAGTCAACATACTAGAAACGTGTCCAGGTTAGCTGCCCAATGGAGTGCCCACGGTGTGGTGCTAACTCCTCATTTAATTTTGGCATTTCACCCTTAAATTTAGTTAAGATTTATTTTAAGTGTCCAAGTCCCAATGGGAAACTTCATGCCAATGGCATAATGGGCCGGTCTTCATATTATGTCGGCCCAGTTGGCCTATCTTGGGCTTCATTGGCCCTGGCGACCTATTTTGAGCTTCATGGCCCGATGGGCCTGATTTGAACCTCATTTTTGCATCTTGACACCTTGCTGTAGCAGTGGGGTAGGTGAGTCTCTGAGGGGCTGGAATAGGTTGGCTAAGGTGCTGTTTAGGTGGGCTTTTGGTAGGATTGCACAAGGGGTAAGTTTAGGTGTAAACTAGGACTGGTTTCGAGATGCACAAAGGTCATGAGAATTGAAGGCCCGCCCAAGGAGTCTCAGCCCGTCTAGTGGATTCCAAGAGTCTCAAAGCATCGACCTTCATTCTATATTCTAAGGGGAAGGAAAACAAGACACATGGGGTTTGATTTAGGGGTAGCACAAGAGCATTTTGATATATAGAAATCAGGGCTACCCGGCTTAACTCTTGTCCCGTCCGGTAGATTCCAAGAGGCCCGGGCTGTCATCCCTCATTCCACACATTAAAGAGAATGTTTGTTTTTTTGGGAAGTGCTGTAGGATCTGTCTTGTGTGTGTTGCACATTGGGCAAAGTAGGTGACCATCAAAGGGCCTAACATAGGTGCTCACAAGGGGGGCAGAACTTGGGCCAGCAAGAGGGCTTGTTTTGCATGCCACCTGATTGGGGGAGACAGGAGGTGTATGTTAAGGTGACCATCAGTGGACCAGGCATGATAGTGGAAGGTTTAGAGGCCAACATGGAGGGCCAAAAGGGTGCACAAGGGGCTGGTTCGGAGGCCTGTTTTTGGGGACAGCAAGGGGCTATTTTTGTGATGGCCAAATGAAGGGTGCCCTTGGGGCTAAAGGATGGCTTGTTGTAGACCAACGTGGAGGGAACTCAAAGGGGCTGAATGGGCATTACTCATGGGGTATGTCATCATAGAGAGGGTTAGATAAGAGAAGGGGAAGAGTAGAATTAAAGGGCTACATCATAGCACGTTTCTCCTACTCACCATTTTTTTCTTCTCTCTTGCATTGCAGGTGGAGATGAAGATGATGGGATGAATGTGCGCCCAAACCCCTCTTCTCTTACTGTTTGATGAAAAAATGGGTCTTCTTCTTTCTGATGTTGATGGAGGGAGCAAAGGGATGAAGAGAGCTTCATCAAAAGATGAAATTTGCTGTTGTTAGCTATCTGCACTTGCCTCTGGCACATCTGCAGGAGCTAGCTTGAATCCCCCTTCTTCTCCTTCACTTGGCAAACCAAAGAAAAGAAGAAAATATTGCTAACTTGCTGTTGAAGATGTTTGTCGACTCTAGAAACGGGTTCCGGATTGGCACCTCAAGAGAAAGTGAAATATAGAATAGGGGAAAAGGGAGTGAATCAGAAGACACTAGGAAAGCAGTAAAGAGTCCTCACCTCAGTCCCACACTCACATTGATCCGTGAACCTTCATCTCACGGTGTCACTCGAGCACCAGAGATAGTTCGGGTCATGTGGGAGGAGAGTGAGGAATAGAATGACTTAGAACATAAAAGAGGTGGTCGCCAGGAGCTGCGGGCTCCACTTTATGGAATGTAAATCAAGAGATGAGTTGACCGTGTGTACCTTAGCGCGGGAGATGATATGTGGGTTAAACCTTTTTCCTCGTCGGCCAGCCGATGAGGGAGAGTCCAACCGATGCTAGCTTGATCAATCTGTGCAACTTAGGACAATAAAATAAGTGAAGAGTTTGATTAGACTTGTGAAAAGTGTAGTAACTGTAGTAAGAAGATAAGAAAGGAAGCAATTGGGATCGAACTCACCGGCTTCGGGGTGAGCCTTAACCCCTTTTTTGTGTTTTTAGTTATGTAAAAATGATGCAAATGAACTAAAAGATGTTATAAAATAGTAAATAAACTGAATGAAATGAGTTAAGAAGAACTTATGAAGTGTATGGCTTGAGTTGAAGCCAAGTTGGTTGAAGAAGGCCGGTTCGGGAAGCCTTGCACCCTTCTAGTGCGACTTTGGTGCAGAAAATGTTACGGATGACCCCAATGTCAGAATTGAGTGCTGTTTGTTTCTATGAATGGAGAACTCGGAGAGAAAGAGATATTTTGTTGATGACTTCTCCGGAATATGTCTTTAGAAGCCTTAAAAAATCCGAAAGTGGGCAGATATGAAAAATAGAACCTAGATGTGCGCCCTCAGTGCAGCAATCGCCACAAACAGACGGCAAGTCAGAATCAAGTGCTTCTAGTTGAAAATGAAAGAGAAAGAAGATAGGAACAACTCCTCTATTGAAGACTTTTGTATTAGGAGTCCCATATTTTATACAAAAGCCGATGAAGTTGGTTGCTGAAGAATGCACGGATCGGACTTCTCCTTCACCTCGGGATTGATCTCTCGATGTCGGATCGCCTTTGGATGTCGGGACGGCTTTGGAAGAGAGCTTGGATGACCTCAGGACGAGCTAATAATGGGGGATTAATCTTGGGTCATTGGGAATAGCCCTCATTTTATAGAGAATGGAAACCGGTGCAAAATATGGAAACTGGACCGACCACGCCCCCACCTTTCAAAGGAAGCGAGGTCGCGCAGGGCGCGCCCTCAATCTGAGGGCACGCAGGGTGCACCCTCACCTTGGGGGCGTGGTCTACACGCCCCCAGTTTCAAAGAAACCGGGGGTGCGTTACGTGTCTTATTGCTAAAATCCATCAGAACCTTTCAAAAATTGCTAAAAAAATGACTTGACAAACGTAACGCGCCCCCAACCCAGGGAAATGGTCAAAATAATCGATAATTAGTAGGGGAAACTTTCCAAAAATCTAGTTTAGAAGGTGCTAATCGGGGCAATTTCATGTTTTCGAAAACGTACTGCGCCCCCGCGTGTCAAAGGAAGCGGGGGCGCGCAGGGCGCGCCCCCAAGTTGAGGGAACGCAGGGCGCGCCCCCAGGTTGAGGGCGCGGTGACCGCACCCTCCTATTTCAAAGGGGGCGGGGGCGTGGTACACTCTCTCTCCTGCACGTGCGTTCTGCGGGCCGTAACTTGCAAATGGGATGTCCGATTAGGCTACCGTTTGTTGCGTTGGAAAGAGGGCCTTCAACCGCACCTCCTGTAAACCAGCCGTCATGACTCCTGCCACATTCGCACGGGGCTTTCTATCGGTTTACCCTTTCATGAAAAGCCAAAAACCGTGGCGAAGATCCAAAAGAGCACGGTTTCGGTCGAGGAATCTCGGGTCAACTCGGGATGACTTAAAATGATGACCGAACAAGTTCGGTATGATCGGAAAACCCGAAGTCATTGAAAAATCTGAGATTAACCCGGTAAACGTAAACTAAAACTCAAAAAAGCCGTAAAACCCTAAAATCGACCGAAATGGCCGTATGGCCCCGAATGATGAAATATATGACTAGGATTGACCCAAATGACTCGAAAAGACCCAATGATGACTGGAAAGGCCTAACGCGTTGTCCAGTATAGCCTGTGTCAGTACAGATCGAAAAGCCATAACGAAAAATCATTACAGAACAATGCCTACCGAAATGACTTGTCGAAAAACCCGAATGTTACGAAACACATGCGGGACTCCCGAGACCTTCAATTAAAGACTATTCGAGGTCAGTCATTGAGCAAGCTCCGTGTTTTCACAATTCACGTGTGGCTCTTGCTTGAAGGTTATGGCATTGTTCTAGAAATCATCGGTCCATTCCCAACTCACAAGGGGCTCCACCAGCATTCTTAGCTCATCTCCACGAGGTAATCCAAATCAGTTAATTGGTCAAATAATGGATATTTCCAGTGGAATAAGAGTATAGGGCTCCGAATCAGGCCAATTTGGTGTGTCTAACGTCCACACAAGAGGAGGAGAGGCCTGGTTCGACCAAAGCTGGTGAGGGGAAGGAGAGGCAAAGCTTCGGTAGGGTGATCAGCCTTGGTCGAAGATGGCCAGCTGAGGGGGCTTTTATAGGGGCTGAGGGGAGCCATCTGCAGAAGGGTATAAGACATGGGCTGTAGAGGGTGGATAAGGATAGGCCATGGGGGAGGTTGAGAGTTATAAGGATAAACCAAAGGTGGTTGTTGAGTTGGAGGGTGCGCACCCATCAAGGGAGAGAGGGAATGCAAGCATGTTTGGCCAACTCCCTACATTGTAGGACATTGGGCGACAAAGGGAATGGGGAGAGGTGGTTCGGCCAGCCATCAGATGGGGATAGGCCTTGGGTTGTTGTAGGATTAGTTGGGATGAGGATAAATCAAGGGAGTGGTTGAGGGTGATAAGGATGAGCCATGGGAGGTTGAGGTGGTTGAGGATGAGATAATGATAAATCGAGGAGGGACGGAGAGAGTTGGGAAAGCCTTGCGCACCCTCCCCTACTTTCTAGGGCTATTTGCACACCCATAAGGTGAGGGAGGATGGTAGGTTCGGCCAAGATAGGTTGGGTTAGCCCATCTTGGATTAGGTTTAACCCTAGTTTGATTAGAGTGCTCCCGATCCGATGGCTAGTATTAATTCCGGCCAAAACCAATTAAATAATCCAAAATTGACTCCAAAAAAAAATCCAAAACATGTCCTGATGGCCGTTTATCTTATGATCCATCATGATGTGTGGTTGAGATCACTTGAATTGCATCAAATCTCCTGATTTAGCCAATTTCTCTAATCTGTGCGATCTCGACCATTGATAATCTAGAAATTACAATTAAATTCAACTAAGTTATCCAATTGGGCAAATTTTATTTTCCATGCATAAATATTCTCAAGACTATGGTCATGGATAAGGAAATTGAAATATTCTGCTCATGGGATGATCTGGAAGCCGATTGGACCATTATACCCCTAGAACAATGGCATATGGCTTTCTGTCCAGATTTGATCTTTCTTGCATATCTCTTCAACCGGTGGTCAGATTTTTTATCTATTTTGAGCATTGCCTAGCTCTATAGCAACATTGACAATGTGTTAAAGTTGGAATTCTATGTTAATGTCCCAACTTGTCCTAAAAAATTGGTCATTTCAGCCTTCTGGTGTCTGTTTTCCATGTTTTGGGCACCATTACGAAGCTCTCAACTGGGGCTATGCACTGAGCACATTATATTGGCCATTTGTATCATGTCAAGCCATGTCAAAGTATTTCCAGAGCCTGTTTGCATCATCTATTCTTTAATTTTTTGAAACTGGGTTGGATTTTTTACACCGACTTCGACATTGCTAAAATCTATTTTAAGCGACCTAAGTGGAAAAATTTGGTGCCAACAATTACACATGTCAAAGGTAGTAACAAGGCAAGGTATGGCTAAAGCAGGAAGAAGGTTTCCTAACCCCCGGGGACAAACAAATGGCCGTACACATCCTGATATCAGTGAAGGTAGTCCAAACTGTTGTGTGCCTAACTGATGACTACATTGCCACCCTAATGATACCAGAGATCAATGGAAGCATGGTACAGCTCTACCCAGTCCACCGCAAGGATCATACATCTAGTTTTGTCACCAACTGGCGATAGAGGTGGAGAGGGATCTAACCATTTTTTCTCCATGCCCAGAGAATGTGTTCAAAAGTGAAGCCACAAGGGGACCCGCTCTTTGATGCAAAGGAGGTGCAAATCACAACCAATGACTCATTCAGCACCAGTGATCCAAGCCTATAAGTGGTCATCGGTCACAAGATACGGCTGACAGCACACCTACAAGTGGAAGAATCAAGTCACATACTCTACTTACTAGAAGAAATTTTAACATATTAATCAAATATACCTCAGTGTGCAAGAAGCTGAATAGTTGGGCATGGATGAATGCTAAATGACCCATGTGACCCTCAGAAGAGCGAATAGGCTCCCAACAAGCCATCAGTGGAAGATGGCTCAAGAAGGACTATTGTGCATGACCTAGAAGAAAGTGCAGATAGCTCCAAACTTGCATAAGATAGCTCATCAAGTAACAAGCACATGCACAAAGTAGAGCATAAGCAGAAAAGGAAAGATGCCAAAGTCACTTGGAGAAAGGGAGAGAAGTCAGCCACAAAAATGGAACCAAACTCCGGCCAGAGGCCACAAAACAGGTGGGTGATCATCATTGCCCCCCATGCATACATGCCAACCTACTCCAAGTCAGAAAGCAAGGACATAAGCCATAGGTGGATGCAGTCTATCTTCAAGCTCAGTAGCAAATGCCCAAAAAAGAAAAGAAGGAAGCAACGCAGGTCCACGTCTACCAACACAGTGCCAGGTAAACTAGTAAAAGCCGTAGTGGCCTAACCAGCCATGTGGTAGAAGAAGCTCTCTTGGCTCTCGCCTTGGACCCACCCAGCGTCAACCAAGCCCACCATTTCATCAGCCTCAAGTTTGGCGATGGTGCATAGACCCTCCTTGGGGTCAAATTGGAGCTCATAGGCAAAGAGGGCCCAAAACTCCTACAAGTAATCGAAAGATGTAGCACACACTACAGAACTACCATCTACACGGAGACTGGTGATGTGTGCAATGTTCTCTAGGGATGGCACCATGTACCCTTAAGAAAAGTGGAAGGCGTGGGACTCTAGGTCTCACAACTCATGGAGGACCTACACTAAAGGTAGGTGTCAACTCTGAAAATTCAACGGGCCTCTCCTTTTTAGGGAAGTCCATGAATCCATATTGTCACCTCAAGAAGGGATGAGAAAGAAAGGAAGAAAACATAGAAAGCAACTCTCACCTTGGTCCCACACTCACATTGATCCCCAAACTTTCATCCCTTGGCGTCGCTCGATCACCAAAGAGATGGTTCGGGTCATGTGGGAGGAGGATGAGAAGAAGAAAATTAAGACATGTGGTCGCTAGGAACAGTGGGTTCTGATTTATGCAATTAAAATGACCGTGTGTACCTTAGCGTGAAGAGTGCGGGTCAAAGCTTTTCCTTCCTCGGCCGGCCGATGAAGAAGAGTCCTCAACATGTGGATGCTTGATTTCCTATGCAACTAGACTAAAAATCAAATGAAAAGATAATTATAACTAAACAAAGTGGAGTATATGTAAATAAAATAACATGAAACACACAACTGACTGGATTCGGGTTATCTCTAACCCCTCTTTTTTTCTTTTTAGATTAACAGACTAAAAAAAATTTTAAAAAATGTAAAAAAAATAATAGGAGGATGTATAATCACGAAAAAAAGAGATAGGAAAAATAACATAAAGATTATGATAAGAATAGAGAGAGATATGTCCAAATCTGTGTTGTCGAAAAAGCCGAGCAGCAGTCCAGGATCTGTCAGGCGCGACTTTGCTTATGTGCTCATCACGACCACCCCTAACCTCTGAATCACATGCCGTTAATTGAAAACTGAAGAATACTTCAAGAGGAAAAACTTTGGTGTTGAGAGCTCGGACAGAAGATGTCCACACGCTGCTGGAGAAGCCAAAGAATAGAGACCTGGTAGATCACCTGCAGACCAGCCTTCCTCTTTCTTGAACCGACTTTTCTCTCTCTAAAAACTCGAAATTCTCTCTTTAAAAAACACAAAATAGATGCAGGAGGATCTTGGATGTCTTGATATGCCTGGGGGAATGTGAACCAGTCTCTTGAATGACCAGAATCGGCCTTAATTTATAGGAGAAAATCTGGTCTAATCCGGACTAAAAAACAGGTGATTTGCGCCCCAACCGTAGGCGCATGCGCCCTGGTGCAGGGTGCATGTGCCCCACCTTGGGGCTCATGCGCCCCTGGAAGGGCTGTATCTCATTCTTCCTAAAAGAAGGTCTTACCTAGTCGAAAAATTCGATCCGGTAGAGTCCTAGTCAAAAACTGGTTCCCACGTGCCCCCGATCGGGGCACATGGCCTTGTGCCTCAAGGTGGGGCACATGGCCACGTGCCGTGGGTCTAGGGCACATGTGCCCAGGGACTAGGGTGCATGGGGACTGATTCTACGCGTCTTTCTTCCGTAAGCCATTATGGACACTCTTGAACTCGGAATTCGATGCCGTTTGTTGCGTGGCCGAAGAAGCTTTCTACAGCAACGGATCAGCCATCACACCCTCCAAAACTTAAGAATTTTATCTGGAAGTTAGGATAGTGAACATAAGATCCGATACTGGTCGGAATGACTCCGACGGCCAACCGGAAAGACACGGCATGAAACAGAACTTGTTCGGGGCATGAATCTGACCATAACCTTCAATGCATGATCATTAGGCATTGGTCATTCGGCCAATTTCTATATTTACATGATTGACGTGTGGCTTTCGCTCAGAAATTATGGCTTTGGCGGAAAACTCTGGAAAACGTCCGATTTCATTCAGCGAAGCTCCAAATCAACTTTAAAAGACCCAGCATCATTATAAGATTAATCACACATATTATCTTACAAAACATGAGTTTTATGCTCTAAATTAGGTAAATTTGGTGTGTCTACAGCTTGCCTCGCCTTGATGTCAGCTTTGTAAGGGAATGGCATGTAATGAAGTGGAGTGATTTGTAGTGAACTATAATGGAATGCAAGTGAGAGTATATAAATGTAGCAGAATGGAATGGTGATGGACTAAAAAGGTGGCATCAAGATATAGATATAGACACGCTTATCTACTCGATCCAGCAAAATGAATCTCACTAAGTATTCTAGATCACTTTCATGTTCCATCAAAACCTCATATAACTTATTGGTAAAAGGCATGCCATTGGCACGAGAGATGAAAAATAAAAAATAAAAGATGTAGCCAACCCTCAGTGCAGTGAGGAGTCCTCGAATTCGTAGGTTCATCATCAGCCAGCAACCCAAACTTTGCGGTGTTCTTGTACTGTGATGGGCTAAAGTTTGAAAGAGAAATTGATTTTAAAATGAAAAGAATACCAATCCATCATATTTGGAATCTCAAGTTCATTCAACTTCCACCAAAATACTCAGTTTAATTCTGAGTGGCATAACCTCAAATTCTAAAATGGTTTGTTTAAGCATAACAAAATTGCTCGGGTATCGCGAAAATCGTGAATCACGCTCTGGTAGAAAACCCGGTTATTCGAAAAACAACAAAACAGACTTAAGCCATAGTGGGATTGAAAGATAATAGTGGGACTAACATAGAATGATGGGACAGAAGAAATAATAGCATGACAAACATGACACGATGGGATAAAATAAAAGACACGGTGGGATAAAAGAAAAGACATGGTGAGATAACAGATTAAAACATGGTGGGATAAAAGAAATAAAAGAATAAAACATGGTGGGATAAAATAAAAGACACGGTGGGATAAAAGAAAGAACAGACATGGTGGGATAAAATAAAAGATAGACATGGTGGGATAGAATTGGTAATGATGAAGAATGAAAAAGAGATGGATATGAAAATATAGAAAATTATGTAGAAAATAGTTGAAGATATAGATTGTCTATTGGACGTCAAGACATCTGATTAGGACCCATCGTCCCTCCAATGTTCAATTTTGGCTTATCCGTGAGTGTGAAGAAATGACCAAGACGTCGTAGATTTTGTTGAAGGGGATCTCAGGCCCAGTCATCTTCACCCTCAAGGTCTTCAACATCAATGCATATAATACATATCAAATGAAGCTAACATAACTAAATGACAAATGGTAGGAGTGATGTGAAGTGAGAAATGGAATGCTGGTGATGATGTGAGATTGATGTGAAACTGAGTGAAGTCTTCAGGCATGGTTTATCAACTTTCATCGACCGCCTGATTCATCAGCACCATGATAATACCTGACTAGGTGGCGCTCCCTTTTTTTTCATTGCAAGGCTGGCATGACGTTCCTTCTGGAACACCGATCTCACCAATTCACCTGTTGGACTTAAAAGGTTGACTGCACATTTCTGGTCAGTACCCAATAGATGAAATTGTCATATGAAGCATACTTTTCCTTAAAAAATCAACTGAAGTTTTTACTATTAAAACCATCATTTGGAGGTCAAAACAATGTTTTTGATGATGGTTCCTTTAGCAAAAAATGTCTTTCTGGACAATTTCTAATTTTTTTATATTTTTTTGAATTTTTAAAATTTTTTGGTCAATGTGCCTCCGATTGGGGGCACATGCCCATGCGCCCTGGGGTGGGGCACTTGGCTATGTGCCCCCAGATGAGGGCACATGCGCCCTGGGCCATATTTTTTAACATTCTGGCCAACTTCTGATTTTTTTTGAGATTTTTTGGATTTTTTTGTATTTTTGGTTCATGTGCCCACGATCGGGGACACGTGCCCATGCACCCTGGGGATAGGGCACCTAGCCATGTGCCCACAGATGAGGGCACATGTGCCCTGGGCCTTTTTTTTTACAAAAAAATTTGTACCTGATGGCCCTTCTCTTTCGCTTCTTCAGCTCCTGAAAACACTTAGCAAAGATGATTAAATTTTCATCATGATTCATCCCTTTGCCTATTTATCATTTGTCTTAATTTTGAGTCAAAGGGAGGAGCCTTATTAACAAGGTGTAATAAAACAAATGACTTAAATGAAATGGTGTAAGGGTTGAGAGAAGTTACCTACCATGGTGAGAATCCATTCTCTTTACATTGAAATCCCTGAAACACTTGATAAAAGGAGATTAGAGATCTTCACCATGACTCATCCCTTTGCCTATTATGGTCAACTTTGACTTAGGTCAAAGGGGAGAGCCTTCTTAACAAGGTAATTAAAGCAGAAATGAACATGCAATGTAGCAATAGAAACATGCATGGCAGAAAAAATAAACATGGATGCAACTAAGACAATGATCATGACTAAGCTAATGATGCATTTTTTTTGGATTTTCTTTAAAACATTCATTTTTTTAAAATTTTCAAAATATCCATTTTTTATATTTTTGAAATTTTCAATTTTTCAATTTTTTATTTTTAAAATATGCATTTTTTTGGATTTTTGAAATATTCATTTTTTGTGGAGAAAATGCTAGTATCTAAGACAATTCATCAATCTTTGGGGTTTGTTAAAGCTCAAGTGGTAGATACCACGTGCAAAAATAAAGTTCCCTACCTAGAATCCTTTTAACCCTCTTCCTTTGATCGGCTTGGATTTCACCTGGATTCGGTCGGTTTACCCTACCCAAAGTGGTTTAAGGAGGAAGAGTATAGAGGAAGTCTCTGATAGGGTTTGGAGATGTTGAGAGGGATTTCTCTACTCTCACTCAAATTACCTGTTGGGATTCAGCCTCTTTGGGTCTTTCCTATTCGTTTGCTCTTTTCTATGTGGCACATATTTAGACAGGTTTTTTTGACCCATGGGGACATTGCCCATCTTTTAGTGCCTTTTGCCTTGACTATCATTCTGGGTACTCATTCAGATAGGTTGATCATTTTTCTTTTTCTAACCTGAGGGGTTCATTGCCCATCTTTTGGCACTCTTTTACACCCTCCGAGATGGCCTCCTACTAGGGTGGCGAGTGTTTTCGATACTACCCCTCTCTAATCTTCTCTCCCTATCTTGGACCGAGTATAAGAGAATAGGGTAAGGGTACTCCTTCTGTGTATAGATTTTTGCCTTGCCTTTCTCCAGTGTTACGTTGTCTGGATTCTAGGATCGGGAAGTGTCGTGTGTGTAGGATGGTACCAACCCTTGACTTCTCATGAACAGCTTAGGATCGATGACTTGAGATTATACCAGTGGTTTCTCCATTTTTATGGAAAATACATTTTGATGTAAACTCCATTCCAAGGATGATTCAATTTTTCTTCATCTGCATTAGTCAATTCATATGCATTGCCTGGATACTTTTCAGTGATTACAAAAGGCCCTTCTCAATTAGGTTGCAATTTGGAGCGGGGACCCCTGGCTTAACGAAAATTCTTTTAATGACCATCTCACCGATCTCGAATTTTATCTCAACTACCCTCTTTTGATAAAACCTTTTAAGTCTATTCTGATAAGTCTGGGCATGCTCGGCGGAGGCTAGCCTTCTTTCATCCAAGAGTTCAAGCTGTGCAAGGAGAGATTCTCATCTCTCATAAACAAGAATATCCATGTCGAGTTGAACTCGAAGAGATGGAAGTAATACTTCGTAAGGGACCACTGCTTCCATCCCATATGCCAAAGCATACAAGGTTTGTCCAGTGGGAGTCCACAGAAGTACGATAAGCCCATAGGGCATCTATAAGCTTATCAGGCCAGTCGGCAAACTTGCTAGACTTACAAGATTTCTTGATGATTTTGATTAAGGTTTTGTTGGTGGCTTCTGCTTGACCATTGCCTTAAGGATAGTATGGTGATGAAAGATGCAATGAAATACAATACCAGTTGCAAAGATCACACAAATCTTGAGAGAGAAATTGTGGCCCATTATCAGTGACAATGTCGCTGGGGATCCCGAGCCTTGCCAGGATGTTGCGCTTGATGAAGGAGTAGATTGTTGAAGCTTTAATCTTCATGAATGCTTCTTCTTCAGCCCACTTTGTAAAGTACTCTATTGCCGTCAGAATGAATGATTTTGAGCACATTTTAGAGTTGAGGTCACTCAAAAGGATAATGATATCAAAAGCCCACATGGCAAAAGGCCATGGGACATGAATTAGATGAAGGGAAGATGCGGGAGAGTGAATCTTGTTGGCATGGAGTTGACATGAATGACGGTGCCGAACAAAGATGGAGCAGTCTTCTTCTAGAGTTGGCCAATAATACCCTTGTCGGATGATTTTCTTAGCAAGGGCTTGGGCATTCACATGACCACCACAAACTCTAGAATGTGCTTCCTTCAGCACCAACTCGGCTTCTTCTTCATCAAGACACTTGAGTAAGATTCCACTTAGGCTTCTCTTGTAGAGCATTCCTCCTAGGATTTTATACCTCTAGGATACTTTCTTAATTGCCTTCTTTTCCTTAGTGGTTGATCCAGGTAGATATGACTGATCTTGGCAATACCTCGCAATCTCATCATACCAAGGCCTCTCACCTTCTTATAATTCTTCTAACTCAATTGAACAGATTTCTTCTTTGTGTTCCAAGTATTCCTTTCTGTTGAACCTCTCCTTAACCTTTAGAAAATGTCCATCCTCAATTGCTAGAATTGACCTCTTATAGATGTGGATAATTCGCACTTGCCTACCTAGCGGGACAGATAAAGATAAAGCTAATGAAGCTAAGGCATCAGCGAGAATATTCTAAGAACGGGGGACATGGACAAAGGTGAGTTTGAAGAATAGCTTTATGTAGTAGGTGGTGAGTTCCTGGTAGGGTTTGAGATTTGGATGGGAAGTCGGTACTTGGATAGGACATGGCGTAGGATCAATTGACTATCACCTATTGTCAACTCTAGAAATGGGTTTTGGATCGGCACCTCAAGAGAAGGTGAAAGATAGATGGAATAGGGGAAAAAGGGGAGTGAATCGAAAAACACTCAGAAAGTAGTAAAAGGTCCTCACCTCGGTCCCACACTCACATTGATCCCCGAACTTTCATCTCACGACGTCGCTCGAGCACCGGAGATGGTTCGGGTCATGTGGGAGGAGAGTGAGGAATAGAATAACTTAGAACATGATAAGAGAAATTGTGGTCGCCAGGAGCCGCGGGCTCTGCTTTATGGAATAAAAGACAAGACTAAGTTGATTTGACCGTGTGTACCTTAGCATGGGAGATTGGGATGTGGGTTCAACCTTCTTCTTCTTCGGCCGGCCGATGAAGAAGAGTCCAACCGATGCTAGCTTGATCAAGCTGTGCAACTAGAACAATAAACCAAGTGAAAGAAGCCGATTAGAGCTATGGGAAGTGTAGAAACTATAGGAGAGGAGATGGAAGAAAGAAGCAATTGGAATAGAACTCACCGGATTGGGGCGAGCCCTAACCCATTTTTTTGTGTTTTTAGTTATGTAAAATGATGCAAACTAAGTAAAATATGTTCTAATATAGTAAATAAACTGAATGAAACAATTTAAGAAAGACTTATGAAGTGTGTGGCTTAAGTTGAAGCCAAGTTGGTTGAAGAAGGCCGGTACGGGTAGCTTTGCACCCTTCTGGTGCGACTTTGGTGCAAAAAGTGTTACGGATGACCCCGATGTCAGAATTGAGTGCTGTTTGTTTCTATAGATGGATAACTTGGAGAGAAAGAGATCTTTTGTTGATGACTTCTCCGGAATCTATTTTTAAGAACCTGTAAAAATTATGAAAGTTGACAAATGTGGGAAACAAAACCTGGATGCGCGCCCTCAGTGCAGCAATTGTCATGAACAAAAGGCAAGTCAGAATCAAGTGCCGTTAGTTGCAGATGAAAGAGAAAGAAGAGTGGAACAACTTATCTGTTGAATACTTTTGCATCAGGAGTCTCAGATTTTCTGCAGAAGTCAATGAAGTCGGTTGATGCAGAACACCCGGATTGAGCCTTCTCCTTCACTTCGGGATCAATCTCTCGACGTTGGATCTGCTTTCGACGTCAGGACAGCCTTGGGAGAGAGCTTGAACAACCTCAGGATGAGCTAGGCATGGGGTATTAACCTTGGGTCATTGAGAATGGCCCTCAATTTATAGAGGAGAGAAACCGGTGCAAAATTTGGAAACTAGACCGACCGCGCCCCCGCCTTTTAAAGGAGGCGCGCAGGGCATGCCCCCGGGTTGAGGGTGCACAGGGCGCGCCCTCTCCTTTCAAGGGGACTGGGGGCGCGGTAGACTCTCTCTCCTACGCGCGTGTTCCACGAGCCATAACTTGCAAACAGGATGTCCAATTTGGCTCTCGTTTGTTGTGTTGGAAAGAGGGATTTAAGACGCACCTCCTGAAGTCGGTAAACCAGCTGGCATTACTCCCGAGACGTTCGCACAGGGATTTCTACCAGTTTACCCTCTCGCGGAAAGCCAAAAGCCGTGGTGAAGATCCGAAAGAGCATGGTTCCGGTCGAGGAATCACGGGTCAACTCGGGATGACTTAAAATGATGACCGAACAAGTCCGGTACAAGTCTGGTCATCACCGGGTCTTTTCGAGTCGTCCAGGTCGATCCTAGCTGTGTCAGGAACACATGCGAGACTCCCGAGACCTTCAATTAAGGACTATTCAAGGTCGATCATCGAGCAAGCTCCGTGTTTTCACAATTCACGTGTGGCTCTCGCCTGAAGGTTATAGCATTATTCCAGAAATTATTGGTCCATTCCCATCTTACAAGGGACTCCACCAATGTCTTTAGCTCATCTCCACGAGGTAATCCGAATCAGGTAACGGTCAAATAAGAATATCTCCTATGGAATAAGAGTCTGGGGCTCCAAATCAAGCCAATTTTGCGTGTCTACAGCTTGCTTCACCTTGATGTCAGCTTTGCAAGGGAATGGCGTGTAGCGAAATAGAGTGAAACGTAGAGAAAGCGTAGCGAAGCAAGATGGATCGTAGTGGAATGTAGTGGAGTGAAATGGTGATGGACTGAAAATGTGGCATCAAGGTGTAGATATAGACACGCTTAATGACCAAATTCGGCAAGATGAATCTCCTCAAGTGTCCTAGTTAACCGCCATGTTTCACCAAGTCTTCCTATGTTCGATTGGTAAGAGATGTGCCATTGGCACGAGAGAAGAATAGCCAACCCCCAACGCGGTGGGGAGTCCCCGAAACATGGGTTCGTAGGTTCATCATCAGCCAGTAACCCGATCTTTGCGGTGTTCCTGTACTGTGATGGGCTAAAGTTTTAAAAGAGATTTGTTTTGAAAAAGTAAAAGACTACCAATCAAGCACATTCAGGCTCTTAGATTCATTTAAGTCTTCCAAGAGACAAGATTTGATTCGGAATGGAATGATCTCGAATTCCAAAAGACAAATGTTGAAGCTTAGACCGTGAAGATAGTGACGGTGCAAGTTCTGATTGAATAGGAGGCCCTTGGTGGGATAAGTTGACTTCCATGGTGGGATAAATAGCAAGAAGTTTGTTGCAGTGGCCACAGTGGTGATAGAAATGAAGGAGTTGGAGGCACAAGGTGATTACCGAACACGGTGGGATTAACATACACGGCAGGATATCTAAAGGGTCGGTGGGACTAGAAAATACGGTGGGATTATCAAACATGGTGGGATATTAGAAAGGTCGATGGGACTATAAAATACGGTGGGATTCAGAATGATCGGAATTAGGACACAATATTTAGAGATTGGGTGAGAAGGTGAAGATTATGAAAAGATGTATGCAAAGACAAAACAAAATGTAATGTAACTAATGCTACATGATGCATGTTGGGCTCAAGAAAACAAAACGAAACTTGTATAACAAATAGTTGAAGATATAGATTGTCTATGAGGTCACGATACCCATTCGGGAACCATCGTCCCTCATAGCACAACTTTGGCTTATCCGTGAGCATTGGAGATGACCCGACCGTCGTAGATTTTGATGAAGGGGATATCGGGTCAAGTCTTCTCCACACTCACGGTCTTTAAAAATAATGCATAGAATAATAATACATGACTAACGACTTATATGTTAGCTGGCAAGAAATGGGGGTTTCCCATGTCCATTCTTCATTTCTGCGAGCATTTTCTTGGCCACTCCTTCGGAGCGTCGCCGGAGTGAGGCACTTGCGGTGATATTCGTGTACATGGTTTCCATGCCTTCTCCACGTGGTCATTCCCTTGGAGTCGGTGGCAACAGACACTGATATATGTAACGGACTTTAGATCTTCTAGTGTTGTAACTGCTTTCCTTCCTTATTGCCACACTTGATGGTGTAATCAAATATTTGTCTTTTCCGAAGTCACTTGCACTTGACATCACTCTAAAGAATTGTTAACATCACATTTTGGCTTGGCCCCTTGCAAGTTTATCAAGGGGCGGAAGCCTCTTAAAGATGGTAACTGTTAATAATAAAGAAGATAGTAGATGTAAGGTTAAGAAACTTACCTGTTGGCGAGATTTCCCCCTCTTTGACTTGTGTTTCTTTTATGAAATACTTAATAAAGGGGTCAGATCTGCTCTATGGCTTACCCCCTTGCCTATTGTCATCTTGCCTTGCTTACATGTCAGGGGAGGGGTAGCCTTATTAATCAGGTAGAATAAATGAATGACTAAAATAAACAAGGTAAAAGTTAAGAGAGCTTACCTGTTATGGCGAGAGTCACTCCCTTCTTGATTCTCAGAATCCTAAAACACTTAATCAAAGAGGATTAAATCTTCACCATGACTCATCTCTTTGCCTGTTGCTGTCTACCTTGACTTAGGTCAAAGGGAGGAGTCTTATTAACAAGGTATAAAAATAAACTAGATGACCGAAATGAAATGGTTAAGAGAAGTTACCTATCGTTGAGAGAACCTCCCCCTCTTACTTTAAAGTCCCTAAAAATACTTGATAAAAGAGGATCAGATCTTCACAACGACTCATCCCTTTGCCTACTATGGCCAACTTTGACTTAGGTCAAAGGGAGGAGCCCTCTTGATGGGGTGATAATGAAGATAAAAATGCAATGCAGAAATGAAACATGCAAAACATAAGAATAAATATGAATGCTAGCAAAGACAAAAATCAAGGTTATGCCAAGTTAAATGATGTATTTTTTTGGATTTTTATAAAATATTCATTTTTTTTGTTTTTTTGAAAATATTCAATTTTTTTTGGATTTTTGAAATTTTTCAATTTTTTGGATTTTTGAAAATATTCATTTTTTGGATTTTTGAAAATATTTATTTTTTGGATTTTTGTTGAGAATGTTGCAGTATTGAGACAATTCATCGATCTTTGAGTGTTAATCAAGATTCAAGCGATGAACACCACGTGAAAATAAGGTTCCCTACCCAGAATCTTTCTTGCCCTCTTCTCTTGATCAGTTTGGATTCCCCCTGAGTTTGGATAGTTTACCCTACCCTAGGGGTTTTAAGATAGAAGAATAATAGAGGAAGTCTTTGATAGGATTTGGGGGTGTTGAGGAGGGTTGCTCTACTCATGCCCAAGTTGCCCGTTGGGGTTCGGCCTCTTCGGGTTTTTTTGTACATGTGGCACTTACTTAGACAAGTCTTTGACCTGTGGGGTCATTGCCCATCTTTTGGTGTCTTTTCTTCATTTTCTATTCTTCCGGGTACTCATTCAGACAGGCCCATATTTGTTTAAACCTGTGGGGTTCATTGCCCATCTTTTGGCACTCTTTCGCACCCTATGAGACGGCCTCCTACTAAGGTGGCAGGCATTTTTGATACTATCCTTCTCTAGTCCCCTTCACCTATTTCGAACCGAATAGAAAATAATAAGGTAAGGTTTCCTTTCTGCCTTCAGGGTTCTGCCTTGCCTCTCTTGAGTGTTGGGCTATCTAGATTCTGGGATCGGGAGGTGTTGTGTGTGCAGGGTGATGTCTACCCTTGACTTCTAGGTAACACCCTTGGATCGATGACTTAGTATAATACTAGAAATTCTTCATTTTTCTTTCTAAGGAAAATATTTTTTGAGGTAAATGCCGTTCCATGGTTGGTTCAATTTTTCTCCGTCGGCATTGGATAGCTCATATGCATTACCTAGATATTTTTTAGTTATACCAAAAGGCCCTTCTCAGTTAGGTTGCAACTTGGAGCGGGGACCACCCGGCTTAACGAATATGCATTTTACTACCATCTCACCGATTTCGAACTTTCTCTCTACCACCCTCTTTTGATAAAACCTTTTCAATCTGTTCTGATAAGTCCGGGCATGCTCGGAGGCGGCCAACCTTCTTTCATCTACGAGTTCAGGTTGTGCAAGGAGAGATTCTCGTCTCTCATCGACAGGGATGTCCCTATCGAGCTGAACTCAAAGTGATGGAAGGAGTACTTCATACAGGACCACCGCTTCCATTCCATATGCGAGAGCATACGGAGTTTGACCAGTGGGGGTCCGTACAGAAGTATGATAAGCCCATAGGGCATCTGCAAGCTTATCTGGCCAGTCTACGAACTTGCTAGACTTACAGGTTTTCTTGATGATTTTAATCAAAGTTTTGTTGGTGGCTTCTGCTTGACCATTGCCTTGTGGGTAATAAGGAGATGAATGATGCAATGCAATGCGGTACCTGTTGCAAAGATCACGCAGATCTTGAGAGAGAAATTGCGGTCCGTTGTCGGTGATGATGTCACTGGGTATCCCGAACCTGGCTATGATGTTGCGTTTGATGAAGGAGCACAACGTTGATGCCTTGATCTCCACGAACGTTTCTGCTTCTGCCCACTTGGTGAAGTACTCTGTTACGGTCAGGATGAACGATTTGGAACGGATTTCAGAGTTAAGATCACTTAGAGGGCCAATGATGTCGAAAGCCCACATGGCGAAGGGCCATGGGGAATGAATCGGATGAAGGGAAGATGGGGGAGAATGGATTTTGTCGGCATGAAGTTGGCAAGAATGACAGTGCCAGAACAAAGATGGAGCAATATTCTTTTAGGGTTGGCCAATAATACCCCTGCCTGATGATTTTCTTGGCAAGAGCTTAAGCATTGACATGGCCCCCCCCAGACCCCAGAATGTGCTTCCTTAAGCACCAATTCTACCTCTTCTTAATCAATGCATCTAAGCAAGATTCCACTCAAGCTCCTCTTGTAGAGCACCCCTCCTAGGATGGTATACCTACGGGATACTCTCCTGATGGCCTTCTTTTCTTTTGCATTTGATCCAGGTGGATATGTCTAATCTTGACAATACCTTACGATCTTATCAAGCCAAGGCCTCTCACCCTCAAATAACTCTTCCAACTCGATTAGAGAAACTTCCTCTTTCTGCTCTAGATGTTCCCTTCTGCCAAATCTCTCTTTGATCTTCAGAAATCGACCATCCTTAATCGCCGGCATCGACCTTCTACGGACATGGATAGTCCGCACCTGTCTACCTAGCGGGACTGATAGAGATGAAGCTAAGGAGGCTAGGGCATCAACAAAGATGTTCTGAGCTTGAGGAACATGGACAAAAGTGAGTTTGGATAAGATTTTGATATAGCAAGAGGTGAGTTCTTGGTAAGGTTTGAGGTTTGAATGAGAAGTTCGGTATTTGGTTAGGACTTGGCAAAGGATTAGTTGGCTATCACCTATCACCCTTAATTCCATGGCACCATAGAAATGAGTGGCCTCCAGCCCGGCCAGCAAGGCTTCGTATTCTTGACCCACGTGCCCTTTAAATTCCTTTTCTAGCTTTGGGCCCACGTGCCGTAACGAAAAAGCCGTAACGAAAGCTGTCATTGACTGATGACTACCGAAATGACTTCTCGGAAACCCTAAATATTACGGAACACATGCGGGACTCCCGAGACCTTCAATTAAGGACTATTCAAGGTCGATCATTTAGCAAGCTCCGTGTTTTTTACAATTCATGTGTGGATCTCGCCTGAAGGTTACGGCATTATTCCAGAAATTATCGGTCCATTCCCAACTTACAAGGGGCTCCATCAATGTCCTTAGCTCATCTCCACAAGGTAATCCGAATCAGGTAACAGTCAAATAAGAATATCACCTATGTAATAAGAGTCTGGGGCTCCGAATCAGGCCAGTTTTGCGTGTCTACACCTATCACCCTCAGTTTGGTGGCACCATGGAAATGAGCAGCCTCCAGCCCGGCCAGTAAGGCTTCATACTCAGCTATGTTGTTGGTTGCTAGAAAGTTGAGCTGAAAAGCCTATGGAATGGTGTTCAGGTGACAGAAGAATAATACCTATCTCTCTACCATAAGAGTTCAGAGCCCCGTCAAAATATAATGTCCAAAGATTGGAAGATCGGACTTACATTAGTTCGTCATCTAGGAACTCCTACCGGATTGGGTCAAAGACGGGTATGGGATGATGGGAAAGGTGTTCAGCAATAGCATAGCCCTTGATTGCCTTATGCAGAACATAAGTGATATCAAATTGGGACAAGAAGCTCTGCCATCGCCCTAACCGATCAATCAAAACTGTCTTCTCTAACAGAAACTTGATAGGATTGATATGAGCAATGAGCTTGACTTGGTGAGCAAGAAAATAATTCTTGAGTTTCTGAACCACCAAAACAAGTGCAGCACAGGTCTTTTCTACCACAGTGTACTTCAGCTCACAAGCATCAAACATCTTGGACAAGTAGTAAGTAGCTCGTTCTTTCCCTTCTTCATCAACTTGTGCAAGGACTGCCCCAAGAGAGTTCTCAAGAACTGAAATGTAGAGGACCAAGGGCTTGTCAAGAATTGGTGGTCTAAGTACATGGGGACTTGCCAGGTATTTTTTCTACCTATCAAATGCCTCCTGGCACTTTGAATCCCATTTAAACGCGGCCCTCGCCTTGGTTAACTCATAAAAAGGTTTACACCTTTGGGAATGTTGTGAGATAAACTGGCGGACAAATTGTAGCCTCCCAATCAATCCTCAAAGCTCTTTCATATTCTTCATGGGAGGCATACTAATAATTACTTTGTCCTTGTTTGGGTCGATCTCTATGCCCCTTTTGCTTACTATGAACCCTAGTAGTTTTCCTGATGAAACTCCAAATGTACACTTCTTAGGGTTCATTTTTAGCTTGTATTTTCTAGCCCGTTACAAAACTTTCTTTAGCACTTCCGAATGATCTTCCTGGCTCTTGGACTTGATAACCAAATCATCCACATATACCTCTACAAGGGTGTGCATCATGTCGTGAAAGATAGCCATCATAGCCCTCTGATATGTAGCACTAGGATTCTTTAATCCAGAGGGCATGACAACATAGCAATATGTTCCCCAATGTGTAGTGAACAAGGTCTTTTCTTGGTCCTCCTCAGCTAACCAGATCTGATTGTATCCAGAATAGCCATCCATGAATGAAAGCATTTCGAATCCAGTTGTGTTATCATCCAAAACATCGATATGAGGTAGAGAGAAATCATCCTTAGGACATGCTCGGTTCAAGTCCCTGAAGTCTATGCAAATTCGAACCCGTCCATCCTTCTTCATAACAGTGACTATGTTAGCCACCCATTGTGGATATAGGATGACTTTAATAAATTTTACTTGGTGTAGTTTGTCTATCTCTTATTTCATTTTGAGTGCAATATCAGGGTAGAATCTCTTGAGCTTTTGTTTAATCGGGATAGTTCCAGGTTTCAAGATTAGTCTATGTTCAACCAATGAATTATCTAATCCTGGCATGTCTTCATATGTCCATGCGAACGTGTTCTTGTATTCTTCCAAAACATTAATCAAACATTGTTCTTGTGAGGGAGTGAGGTTTGCATTGATGAGGATAGTCTTAGGATCTTCCAGGGTTCCTAAATTCAGTTTTTGGTTGGTTCATTCCCTGTGGCTGATGGTTCTTCAAATCTTCTAAGTCCAGATGCATACACATCAGCCAAGTCCTCAATTTCATCCTCGGATTCAGGATCCTTCTCTGATACCACCTCATATACTCCCAAAGTATGACCTATGTTATGCTCATCCTCATATCAGATTTCATCTAGCTGGATGGTATTCTCTAAAAAGTTTGGCAGCCTTGCACACTCTATGCATTTCTGTGCCAATTGTTGCAGATACCTACTTGGAACTCGTTTACCTCTGACTTTCCTATTTCCTAACATAATCTGACCTACTGAAGACAAAGCTGGAAAGGTGGTATTTACAGTGGAGGGAGCATCTGTAGACACACAATTTTGGCCCAGTTGGAGAGTTCAAATTCCTGTTTTCATAAAGAATATTTAAAGCACATCGTGTTTTCCGGACAGATCGAGTTTTGGCACATTCCGAAGGTGGGCCCATCAAGCAATCAGACGAGCCAAATGCCCCAAGAATAGGGCACCTGGCGCCTTGTTTATAGGGCACCAGGCGCCCCATATATAGGGCACCTGGCACCCTATTTATAGGGCACCAGGCGCCCTATAAACAGGGCGCCTGGAACCAAATCCGATCAATTTGACAGGCTGATTTGACCCCCCGCAGTGACTTGTCTTGTCGACCTGACAAACCTCATGATGCTAGCGCCCCATATACAGGGCGCTATGTCACATGGCACTATTTTTCGAAAATGGCCAAAGTGCCCTCTTTTGGGCTATAAATAGACCCCCATTTGAAGCTTGGAGGAGGTTCCAACTCCGTGCCACCCTAGAGATCATCCAACACTACGATTCCAAGCCACATTCACCCTCCAAAAGCCTCCAAATCGATCCAAAATCCTTCACCAAAAACCCTAAAACCCTCTGTTTCTGTCACCCAGAAATATGATTTTTCTCCAACTTTGAGAGCCCCTATCCGACTCTCCTCATACATCCAGCACCCAAACCACCTTCCACTAGCTTTATTTGCATATTGTCTACAAGGAGGAGCTCTTACTTCGTCCCGGAAGCCACCCAGCACTCCGGAGCGGCGTCGCGAAGAGAAGAAGAAAATCTGTTCGGGCCAGACTTAGTGCCCCGTATACAGGGCGCTTTGACTTTGGTCAACGCGCCCCATAAAGGGGGAATCTGCTCCTGGCGCCCTATATATAGGGCACCAGGAAGGGCAGAAGTTTGTTTCGTCGTTTTCGAAGTCCGATCTCCCATTTAATCGAGTTCTTTTCTCCCTTTTTTCACTTTTGCATTGATCACCATGTTATTTAGCATGTCTTAGAGCATTTTTGCATTTCATATATGTTTAAAACCTACCAAAAATAGGGGTTGGGATCTCGTCCCAATCCGGTTAGTCTCTTCCCATTTGCATGTTTGAATCTAAATTCGAGCACGATACTATGCTTTCGTTAGAACTAATGAAACCTTCACTTGTCTCCTTGTTTTCTTATGGACATTCTTAGGTAGATCCGATCGAGGCGGAGCTTCAACCGGATTGAAGGCAAAGGATTCACTAAGCTCTCTTCTTTCGGCCGGCCGAGAGAGGAGAAGTCGGAACTCAACAATCTCCCCGCTTCCGGAGGTACGACGGTCATCTTTCTATTTCATTTTCTTTCATCCCACCATACTTTGGAGCCTTTGGTTCCTGGCGACCACACCTACATAACACACCCACCCACCGAGACACACACCGAGGCGGGCGTAAGGGGTTCCGGAGGGGGGAGATCCGCGGATGTCCCGTTCCGGGTGCTTACACCTTTTGGCGACCACGGTGGGACCGACTTTGCTTTAGTGAAATCCCACTTTATTTCCTAAGAATGTCCATCTGAAAATCATGTTTACTTTCATTTCCATGTGAGTCATTTCCATTTCCTTACATTGTTGCTTGTTTACGTTGCTTACTTTTCTTCGAAGCATCATCTTGTTTCTTCCAAGTTTACTTGCTCTCCGTTTATCTTTTTAAAGCATATCCATCTGATTTCCAACTTTGATAATCAACTTATTTCACCTTAGTATTTTAGATATCATCTTCTTTGCTAAGTCTAGTTCTCCTTTAACAAATCTTTCAAAGCATGCTTAGTTAAATTAGCTCTTTCTTCCATCCTAGCTTAATTTCATATCATTGTCTTGTTCACTTGCTTCCTACAACATCTCATTAATCATTGTATGCTTTTATTTTCTTCTTGGTTGCTTCTTATTCCTTGAAATTTCACTTGCATTTAGTTTGCATCGGAGCTTCGGGTCCGCCCGTCTCCTTAGGACATCCGAGAAGGGAGGCTCTCTCCTCCCAAAGCCCCACACATCCAAACACCCCTCTTGGTGGTTGCCAACTCCTCCTCCGGGGATTCCCTCTCGGAAGGACTGGGTAGCTTCCATCAAGACCTCCGTAAGTCCCCAAACGTGAAGGATTCCCTCTTCACTGATCGGGCTGGTTGTACCACTTTATCCCAAAACCCGGAATACCTATTACCCATCGTTGTGAAAAGAGTGACAACCTTAGATTGCTCGGTGTTGTGAGAGCATAGGGTCCTACCCATTTATTTGAGTGGACAATATTTCTCTTAACAAGCCATTAATTTGAGATTGAAACAAAAAAAATTGCGTTAATCATTCCAAGTCTTTGCTATTACTTGTTTGCAAACAAAAACTGAAAATTAAACAAAAATCCCAAAATCACCTAAAAAGAACCAAAACAAAAAATTTGCTTGAGGTTAATTTGCTTGACAACTTGCTTGTCCAAACAAAAGAAAATGAAAACAAAAGAGGTCAAAAATCAAAACCAAAAAAATCCTTGAACTTTTATTGGCCAACCTTCTTTTTCTGTCGTGTTTATGAACTTGAGGTCAGGTCGAGTTATCGGAATGGCGGATCAAAGATGCGAGCAACTACAATTGGGATACGACCAGTCTTATTTCTACCCTGATGCCGTGTGTACCGTCAATGAACCCGAAGTTCTCCCTGAACCTAGTCAAAATTCTCCTCAACCCAATCCAAATTCACTTTGGGAGGCATTCTCTCATGCCGACCCTACCTAACTTCAGGCTATCAAAGCCATCCTCAAGGGCAAGTCGCCCGCCGACCACATTCCTCCCGAAGGTGGTCTTCACATCTCTACCCCTCGGTCAGGGGCACATCAACCCAATGTGCCCACTCATGGCCATTCTCATACCGGGCTTATGGCCCCAATTTCTCCTCATCCGGTGGCTAATCTAGATCACCCCAATACAAATGTTGTTGTCCCTTCTAGACCACCAGTTTATTCTTCTAATCGTCTCAACCCTACTCACCCTTTGGTGCATCCCCCAATGTACCCTTCTTATCCGGTCACTTCGGCCCACCAAATCCCAGTCCCGGTGCACCAAGCACCCACTCCTCCTCCTCCTCTTGGGGAACCTTCTGTCGATCTGGCTATGATTAATAAAATCAATCGCATGGACGAACAATATAGAGAACTCAGACGTTTGATCGACGCCAAGGCAGCCCCCGAAATTTCTCTTCCTTCCCTCCCTACTTTTAATCTACCTCCCTCTGAGATGCCGGTATACCATCGCTACAATGGAACCGGTAATCCATTCATTCACATCAAGGACTTTCTTTATGAGTCGGTAATGTGGCAAAATGATCCAAGGGCCCTTGCTTTTCTTTTTAGAAGATCATTAGAGGGATCAACTTTAGAGTGGTTCTACTCGCTTGACTCTTTAGAGGCAAGTAACTTTGAAACTGTCAAAGCTAAATTTTTGCAGAGATATCAAGACAGGGTCGGACCAACATATTCCATCACTGACCTCATGGCCGAAAGAATGAGAAATGATGAAGATTTTACCAGATATGCTGATAGGTGGAGGTCAATGGCAGAAAAGCTTACTGATTCCATTTCAGAGCCGGAGCAAGTGAAGATGATCATCACTAATGCCACTCCGGCCTTAAAGAATATGCTGGCTTTGCATCACCCCACCTCCATGAGTGAACTCTATGAGAGGGCACGGTACATTCAGACACATCTTAGGCACTCACCTATCATGAACTTGTTTGGCCCTACACCCCGAGCCGTCAAGAAAACCACTTTTACCACAACCGGCCCAAAGGATCGAGGGCGTAGTGACAAACGAAAACCTTAACGTTGTAGGGAACCCACCTATAAATTATCAACACCGGTTCGGGAACCCTCAACAAAATCAACCATTTAGAAACCCTCGTCAACCTCAACATCAACCTCAGTTCCAGCCCCGTCAGCAACAAGCCCCGATCCCTCAGCGACCGCAAGCCCTAGTTCCCCAACCAGCGCGGCAACAACTGGCCAACTACAACCAAACACCCCCTCCCATGGCCTATGAACCCCGAAAGGTTGGACCCAAGAGGAACGATTACCCGCCTTTACCGTACTCTCTCGTGGACATCTTTAATGCACTCATGGCGGCAGGGCAAATTGCATTGCCAAGGGAGAAGTCGGAGTGGCCTCAAAATGCCAACACAGAGCGATATTGCTTGTTCCATAGATATCCTGGGCACACCGTGGAAAATTTTTTTCAATTCAAAGACTATATCCACGATCTTAATGAGCAAGGCAGTATTGACTGGGACCAAATGGGGGAATACATCAGAACAGTGAAAAATCAACCTCAACGGCAGCATGCACCAGCTCAGCAGCAACAACAACAGAACCCCGGCATGGGGATTATCCAAAACCCTTTACCTCTACATGCACCCGCGCCTGGGAATCAACACGTTAATCCCATCATGATTTCTTCTGAGGAGTATCATGATCAGGGCCAGAATTGGCAATTTGAGGGAGGCACCTCCGCCATGCATGTCAACCGAACCGTCCATTCTATACCCCAAGCTACATCAGCCAACCCCATTACTCCCAACCGGCCACCCATCATCCGAGCACCATCACGACCCATCATAACACCACCAAACACACAACTCCAATCGGGACGGACCCTAATCCGCCCGATTAATCCACTACAAACATCACCACCACTAGGACCCATCATCATCCCGCCCCGAGCAACTGTACCTTCACAACCTACCTACCCTACTATGCCTCAAACCACCATCATTACACCCATCGCAAGAACTCCCATCATTCGACCTAACCCACCACCCACCACTACCACCCCAGCTATAGCTCCTCAACTTGCCATAGTACTTAGGAGTGGGCGCATGTTCTAAAGGGTATTTCCCCAGGCCGGTCAATCAGGGTTGGCACCAGAAGCAGAAGAAGAACACATTGAAGAGCCGTTGCCTGGGACATCCTATGACTTGTTGAAACATCTTGATAAAACCCCGGCACGGATCTCTATCTTAGAGTTGATCAAAAGATCCAAAGTCCATCAAGAGGTTCTCCAACAGTACTTACAGCGAGTGATGGTAAATGAGAGCCTCCCCCCAGAAAAAATCTCATCAGTTCTGGTCCCGAGAAGTGAGTACCCGGCCCTCACATTCACAAAGGAAGAGTTAGCCGACCCGGAAATAAGGAAATGTGCCTTGTGCATCACAGTCCACATCAATGGTGTAGGCATTAAGTCATGTTTAGTCGATACTGGAGCATCCATTAATGTTCTGCCACCAGAAACATTACATCTTTGTGGATTCTCCGAGGAAGACATTCGGCCATCTCAAATAACAGTGACTGCATATGACAATTCGAAAAGGCCTGCCGATGGCATGATTACATTAAATGTGAAGCTTGGACCTCGAACAGTCACTGTTAACTTTCACATACTAGAGATGGATCCGACATACAAAGATATTTTAGGACGACCCTACTTGGAAGCACTAGAGGCAGTCGCCTCCACCAATCACCAGTGTCTTAAATTCCCTTACAAGGGACAAGTGATTAAGGTGACTAGCATGCCCCTAGACCATCCATCTTCTCCACCACCACCCCTTGGGTTGCCAAACGAGCCAATTTTGACAATCTTGGATCTTCCAGAAATGAGTAGGCAACCCAAGCAAGTGTGGAGAAGGAAAAGAGAGGAAAATGAAACCATTGGATGGCATATAATGAAGAGTTTGGGATATCGAGAAGGCCGAGGACTAGGCAAAGAACTGCAAGGCATAGCTGAGCCAATCAATATAATGAGGTTACAACCAAAGAGCGGGGTTGGATATGATGGAACGACAGCGAATGGTCAGAATCTCAGAAGCAAATACTTTTCAGGATGCTTACAAAAGTTTTTCATCAAGAAAGAAACCATTCAACTGGCTGAGAACAAGGAAGAACAAGAGCTGGAGCAAGACAAAAGAAGAAGAGCCAATGACCCTGAAGATGACTTGTATCCTGAAATATCTTTTTTGTTTTCCACTGATGAAGAAGGGTCAAGCAATGAACCACTCCAGGCTGAACCACCTGTTGACCCACCTGAGGGTCATATTGCCAAACCGACTCAAGGAAAAGTCCAACCAACTCCACGAGGGCCTTCCCTCATTATGTCATCTTTTGGGGCCGATGCCCCAATTCACCATGATGCTCTCCCCGTGCTTCTTGGCCCGATCCCTATTTCTAGGCCCTCAGGCCCAACTTATGGGTCCACGAACCCACTTGTTGCTTTTGGGCCACCGAGCCCCTCTACTAAATCTGGGTCTTTGTGCCCATTTTCTCCAACTTTTGGGCCATCGAGCCCCTCTATTGAATCTGGGCCTTTGTGCCCATTTTCTCCAACTCTTGGGCCATCGAGCCCCTCTATTGAATATGGGCCTTTGTGCCCATTTCCTCCAACTCTTGGGCCATCGAGCCCCTCTATTGAATCCGGGTCTTTGTGCCCATTTTCTCCAACTCTTGGGCCATCGAGCCCCTCTACTGAATCTGGGCCTTTGTGCCCATTTTCTCCAACTCTTGGGCCATCGAGGCCCTCTATTGAATCTGGGCCTTTGTGCCCATTTTCTCCAACTCTTGGGCCATCGAGCCCCTCTACTGAATCTGGGCCTTTGTGCCCATTTTCTCCAACTCTTGGGCCATCGAGCCCCTCTATTGAATCTGGGCCTTTGTGCCCATTTCCTCCAACTCTTGGGCCATCGAGCCCCTCTATTGAATCCGAGTCTTTGTGCCCATTTTCTCCAACTCTTGGGCCCTCAAGCCTATCTCTTAAACCCAGGCCCTCGAGCCCACATCCTCCTCTTATTGGGTCCATGAACCCACCTTCTTCCATGACCATCTAGCCTACTGGCCCATCACATCTTTCTGTCAACATTGGGCCCGAAAGCCCCCTCTATCAAACATTGCTCGAAGTCTTCCCCTCTTTATCAATATTTCCGCCTACTCTGGCTCCCGTAGTTGATCTCAACCCAAATCGGGCACCTGAAGCCCATTCTATCTTTATGTTTGCTTCCCAAAAAGCAACGTCCTCCTCGAAACTCAAATTTCAATCAAGGAAACATCTCAACTTGCCTCGGAAGGGCATTCGACCCAAGAAACCACCAGATCCTTGATTGACCTTCTTTGCCCTCCATCCTCTCCAATAAATTCTTCTCCATCCACCTCCTCTTCCTCCTCTTATTTACCTTCTTCTTCTTTAGGTGTAGTTTCCAATCAAAATAGGACAAAAATTAGAGGTAGGAGAGTTCCAGAAAGATACCTGCATCAGTTAGCTCAGAAAAGCTTAGAATGTGCCAAGCTATCGGAGTATCTAATTCAGCTAAATGAAATCCGATATGAGGAGAAGGATAACATTGATCAAACTTTGGGGGTTTCTTCCTCTCTCAATTCGACATCACCTACATCCAACAGAAGGCAATCAAGGGCTATGCAATTGCCGAGCACCTTGCCCATCATCCTATCCCAACCTTTGACCCTATCCAGTCAGATTTTCCCGATGAAGAATTGATGTCCATTCGATCTTCTAATCTGTGGACTCTATATTTTGACGGGGCATTAAACTCCCAGGGTAGAGGGATAGGGATTGTTCTTCTGTCTCCCGAAGGTGTCACCATTCCACAGGCTTTTCAGCTCCATTTTCCAGCAACAAACAACATAGCTGAGTATGAAGCCTTGTTGGCCGGACTGGGAGGCGCTCACTTCTATGGTGTCACTAAACTAAGGGTAATCGGTGATAGTCGGTTGATACTCCGCCCGATGCGGCCAAATACCGCACATCTCATCCCGGGCTCGGACCATACCAAGAACTCACCACCGTTACATCAAGCTATTCTCCAAACTCGAATTCATTCATGTCCCTCGTGCTCAAAATATTCTTGCCGACGCTCTTGCCTCTCGGCATCTTCACTATCCGTCCCGCTAGGCGTACGGAGTTAGGACGATCTATGTCCGCCGACGTACCATTCCGGCAGTAGAAGATGCACGGTTCTTGAAGGTTAAGGAGGAGTTTGAAAGGAAAGAGTACATTGAGCAAAAGGAGGAAGTATCTTTGGTCGAGTTGGAGGAACTAGAAGAGGGTGAAAAACCATGGTATCATGAGATTGCGAATTACTGTCAGGATCAGACGTACCCGCCAGGATCAACTGCCGAAGAGAAGAGAGCCATAAGGAGAGTCTCCCAGAGATACACCATCTTAGGCGGGATACTTTACAAGAGGAGCTTGGCCGGTGTTCTGTTAAGATGCGTAGATGAAGGAGAGGCTGAATTGGTACTCAAAGAGGCACACTCCGGAGTATGTGGAGGCCATATAAATGCTCAAGCCCTCGCCAAGAAGATCATCAGGCAAGGGTATTATTGGCCTACTCTGGAAGAAGATTGCTCGATCTTTGTCCGGCACTGTCATCAATGTCAACTCCACGCCGACAAGATTCACTCTCCCGCATCTTCCCTTCATCCGATCCACGCCCCATGGCCTTTCGCTATGTGGGCTTTTGACGTTATTGGACCCCTCGGTGACCCAAACTCCACAAACAAAACAAAATCCTTCATCCTAACTGCAACGGAGTACTTCACCAAGTGGGCGGAAGCGGAAGCATATGTGGAGATCAAGGCATCAACAGTCTGCACCTTCATCAAGCGCAACATCATTGCCAGGTTCGAGATCCCAGGCGACATCATCACCGACAATGGACCGCAATTCATCTCTCAGGAGCTGCGTGACCTTTGCAACAGGTATTGCATCAGATTGCATCATTCATCTCCATATTATCCTCAAGGCAACGGTCAAGCTGAAGCCACCAATAAGACCCTGATAAAGATCATTAAGAAGACTTGTAAGTCTAGCAAATTCGCACTTCTATGGGCCTACCGCACTTCTATTCGAACCCCAACAGGTCAGACCCCCTATGCCCTGGCATTTGGGGTGGTGGCGGTAGTTCCATACGAAGTAATCATTCCTTTCCTCCGAGTCCAGGTCGATCGAGATATCCCGATGGATGAACGCCGAGATTCTCTTCTCGCGCAACTCGAACTCTTGGATGAAAGGAGGCTGGCCGCTGCCGAACATGCTAGATCTTACCAAAATAGACTTAAAAGATTTTATCAGAAGAGGGTGGTGGAGAGAAAATTTGAAGTCGGTGAGGTTGTGCTTAAAAGAATATTTGTTAAGCCGGGCGGTCCCCGCTCCAAACTTCAACCTAATTGGGAGGGTCCGTACGTAATTTCTGCTGTTTATCCCGGTAATTCATATAAGCTGACTAATGCAGAAGGAGAAGAACTAGCTCATCCCTGGAATGGTGTATACCTCAAAAAATATTTCCCTTAGAACAAAAATCACCAAAAATAAAAATCTATAAAATCCAAAGGTGTGAAGAATAATGACCAACATCTAACGCTTGCTTGCTCGGTGCACCAACTTGTCACTTAGGGAAATAAAGATAGGCATCATACTGCACACACTACACACCTAGTTTTGAGATCCGATGATCGGAAGTCAGAGAGAAAGCTAGGCAACGCTTGGCAAAGGAAGGTCAACCTAATCCCATTCTCTTCTTGTTTCGGTCCAGAATAGATAAAAGGGGTTAGAATGAGGAGTATCGAAAATGCCCATTGCCTTAGTTGGAAAATGCCTATGAAGGTCTATTAAAAGAAAAGGTGTCAAAAGATGGGCAATGACCCCTCAGGTCAGCAAAAGAATAGACCTGTCTGAATGTGTACCAACAAAAGTCCAAAAGAAAAAGGCTCCAAAAGATGGGCAATGACCCCTCAGGTCAAAATCAAGCAAAAAGAAGAAAGACCTGTCTGAATGTGGGCCCTCAAAGAAAATGGGCTAGAAGGAAGGACCCGAAGAGGTCAAAACCTGAACGGGCAATGTGGGTATTAGTAGAGAAACGAGTTCGACATCCCTGAATTCTACTAAGGACTTACCACCAATCATCTTCCTTCTTTAACCTCAAAGGATAGGGTTGACCGACTAGGTCCAAGAAGAGCCATAGCCTATCAAGGGCGGAAGGTCAGAAGATCTCTGACAAGGCACTTTCTTACACGTAATGCCTACTCTTAACCCTTAGGTAACAATGAGAGGCACCTACGGCAAGCAAAGCAAAGGATGAGACAATCGTGTCCCTCACACCAAACCAAACAAAAAAAATCAAATATTTCAAAAATCCTAAAAAAAGAATATCTAAAACACCAAAAAATCATAAAAATACCAAAATACAAAAAACATTATAAAACCATCAAAACCCAAACAAATCAAAAATTTCAAAACACCTAAAATTTGCTTCTTAAATTGGCTAGCTGCCTTTGCATTCATGTTTAATTTCAGTCTTGCATACTTTCTTTTGTGCATACTTATGTTTTTCTGTTATCTTTACCTTGATAAGGCCGATGTCCCTTGATAAAAGATCAAGGCAACTTTGCCCTCTCCTTGCAAGGGACTAAGCCAAAATAAAGTTCTAACCTCTTTTCTCAAGTGGATGCAGGAACAGGAGAAGGCATGCCAACTTCATATCCCCAGACACTTGGAGGATGCAAAAACAACAAAAAAATTAAAAATTGAAAAACAAAAGTGGACTACCCCGACCCCTATTAGGACTTGCATTTAGTATTACATCTATCAAAATAAGTGATATTTGAGATGTTGAAGACCTCAAGTCTAGAGGGGGGTTGAGCCTGAGAACCCCTTCAACAAAATCAGTGAGGGCCCAGTCATTCCCTAGGCTTGCGGATAGGCCAAAGTTGAATATGCGGGGACGACGGTTTCTTCATGGATGTCCTGACCCGTTATGTTCAACCTATATCTTCAACTATTTTCTTATACTTATTTTTATTTCTTTAAACCCAGTATGCATCATGCATCATCACATGCGTTATCCCACCATAACCATTCCCCGCTTCCTAATAATGCTATAACCTCCTTCCAGTCGCATCGTGAACCCTTTTAAAGATGGTCTTTTATAGCCCCTAGAGAAGGTCTTGATTTTCCGAAAAATCGGCTTTCAATATGTTTCAACGATGTTTTCATCAAAACAAGAAGTTTTTCCATGTCGAACTGAATCGGTATTGTTGAGTAAAACCTTATGAATTTGAAGAACCCAACCTTGGTTGATTGGTTGTTTCCTCTTTACTTTTCGCAATTTACTGCATTTCTACCGAGTCCAGCACACCATGCAGTTCGGGTCCTAGCCGGTAACAATTCTCCCCCACGTGGGATTTTAGTTATTTACTTTTAGTACTGTTCTTCTCTTTAACCAATCAACCAGAGGGAAGGTTTCGATAAGACAAAGGGTAATCTCGGAGTCCGGTAAAGTTTTATTCCACTCAACTAGGCCAATGAGGGCGTGTCTAATCTACACCTTGGCATCACCTTTTCAGTCCATTACCACTTCACTCCGCTACGCCTCATTACGCTTCGCTACATTCGCCGACGCTTCATTCGTGTCACTCCCCTACAAAGCCGATGCCAAGGCGAGGCAAGCTGTAGACACGCAATTTTGGCCTAGTTGGAGAGCTTAAATTCTTGTTTTCATGAAGAGTATTTGAGTAACCTTTCAAGGGAACCGAGTTTTCCGAAAAAATTAAGGTCTTTGGCACATTTCAAAGAAGGCAGAACCCTGTGTATAAGGGCACCTGGCGCCCTACTTATAGGGCACCAGGCGCCCTATAAATAGGGCACCAAGCGCCCTGTTTATAGGGCACCAGGCGCCCTATAAACAGGGCACCTGGCGCCCTGTATACAGGGCACCAGGCGCCCTATATACAGGGCGCCTGGATCCAAATTAAATTGATTTGACAGGTTGATTTGACACCCCGCAGTGACTTGTCTTGTTGATCTGACATATCTCATGATGCTAGCGCCCCATATACAGGGCGCTATGCCACATGGCACTGCTTTTCGGAAATGGCCAAAGTGCCCTCTTTTAGGCTATAAATAGACCCCCATTTGGAGCTTGGAGGGGGTTCCAACTTCGTGCCACCCTATAGCTCATCCAACACCACGTTTCTAAGCCATTCTCATCCCCCACAGGCCTTCAAATCGATCCAAAATCGTCCACCAAAAACCCTAAAAACCTTCTGTTTCTGTCACCCAGAAAAATGATTTTTCTCCGACTTTGAGAGCTTCTACTCGTCTCTCCTCTTGCATTCAGCACCCAAACTCCCTTTCATTGGCTTCATTTGAGTATTGTCTACAAGGAGAAGCCCCTACTTCGTCCCGGAAGCCACCCAGCACTCCGGAGCAGCGCCACGAAGAGGAGAAGAAAATCTATTCGGGCCAGACTTAGTGCCCCGTATACAGGGCGCTTTGACTTGGTCAATGCGCCCCATAAAGGGGGCACTTTCTCCTGGCGCCCTATATACAGGGCACCAGGAAGGACAGAAGCTTGTTTTGTTATTTTTGGATTCTGATCGTCCGTTTAATTGAGTTTTTGTCTTCCTTTTTCATCTTAGCACTGTTCATCAAGTTATTTAGCATGTCTTAGATCATTTTGCATCACATATATATATTTAAAACCTTCCAAATAGGGGTTGGTATTTAGTCCCAATCCGGTCAGTTCCTTCCCTCTTTCATGTTTACATTTGAATTTGAGCATGATTCTACACTGTCATTAGAACTAATGAACCTTTCACTTGTTTCTATGTTTTCTTATGGACATTCTTAGGTAAATCCGATTGAAGCGGAGCTTCAACCGGATCGAAGACGAAGGACTCACTAAGCTCTCTTCTTTCGGCCGGCCGAGAGAGGAGAAGTCGGAACCCAACAATCTCCCCGCTTCCAAAGGTACGACGGTCATTTCTCCATTTCATTTCTTTTCATTCCACTATATTTTGGAGTCTTTGGCTCCTGGCGACGACACCCACTAACATCCCATCCACCAAGTCCCCAAAGCAAGCGTAGGGTTCCGGGAGGGGGAGATCTGCGGATGTCCCGTTCCGGGTGCTTACAGCATCGAGTAAATCGATCAATGATTCAGAAGAGAGGGATCCCTAATTGGGAGCACCCTCTGGGATGAGTAGAGACGTCTCCTCGTTGGAAATGTGAGTTTCAGAGAAGACATTTTTTTTTAAGATTTTCAAGTAAAAAGATAGAATGAGTCAGAATGACTCGAGGTTTGCTAGAAACTGATGGAATTATCAGAGAGAAAAACTTAAGAATAAAGGGGAAAAGGGGCTCGTAGGCCCAATGGTGACAGAAAATGGGCACAAGGGCCCAAAACTGATGTAAAAAGTAAAAAGGTACATGGACCCAATTTTGGAAATAGATGGGCATGTGAGCCAATGCTGGAAAGAACCCTCAGTTCTGAAGTTGATGAGGGAAGTAAATGGGCAAGCATGCCCAGTGAGAATAGAAGGTTAAAGAGGGCACATGGGCCCAAAGTGAGAAAGTGGACTCGGAAGCCCATCCAAAAGATCCAGAAACAATGGTACGAGGTTCAAACATGGGATTGTTGTATTTGGGCCTCGGGGAATGGTTTTGACTTGGTTGGTAGCCTGCTTAAAAGGATGATCTAAGATTGGTCTACCCTTGAGTGGTTCTTGGTGCTCTTCCCCATTTGAGAACAAACAAGTCAAAGATAAGCACAGGTCTTCCAAGTCTTCTTTTTCATCTGGAGCCTTTCTTCTCTTGACAACTATCATGGAACTCTTGTCATCTTCAACCATCATCATGGTCTCCCCTTTGATAAAGAATGTGTGGAGTCCCATGGCATATCCTGGTTGGAAGACCCTCCTTGCGATGGAATTCTCTTCGTATCCCAACCCTGCCTACGTGGCCTTTTCATAGATTGAATCGGCTGAGTGATCCCGTGAAGATCTTTTCCCAAACCTTTTCTAGGTTGATAGCCCAATTTCATCATCATCTTCCATTCCACTATGTTTGGTAGAGAGGTGGTCATGCATCTAACTTTTGGCAATTCTTCCACTGAGATCTGGGGTTGTATTGATAAACCTAGGGGTGATGTAAAAGTGGCATCATTCATCTCGTCACCTTGACCACCTATCCTTTAAAGGGAAACTTTATGCACTGATGGTTTTTTGAAGACACAGCTCCTATTACTTCCAGATAAGGCCTCCCAAGTATAGCCTGAAAAGTTAGATCTAGTTCCAGAACATGAAAATCAGTTGTGACCGTACATGGTCCAAGTTTGACTTCTAGAGTGACCACCCCACGTGTAGACTTCTTGAAGTTGTCGTAGGTCATCACCATGGCACAGGATGTCTTGATTTCTTGTTCAAAAATGCCGCAAAACTGCAAAGTTTTTGGCGGCATAACGTTGATAGAAGCTCCAGTGTCAACCAAACATGATTTTACTTAAATATTACAAATAACCACAGCCACATGCAAAGCATATCTCCTGACCTATGAATCTACTAATTCTTCCTGAGAGAAAGTGAGTGTTGGGTGCTCACTTCTAGGGGATAACACTGTAGTAATCTTTTCAAGTTGAAGATATTCATTCACTGTGACCCTTTACAAATATTGTTGTAAAATCTCCTGGTGCACCTTTGATCTTTTAATCAACTCAAGTATGGAGATACAGGCCGGTGTCTTATCCAAATGTTTCAACAAATCATAGGCCGTGCCCAGCAAGGGTTCTTCCACTTGTTCCTCCTCCACTGGATTCTGCGGTTGAGTCTCGACTTGGGGAAAGAACTGTTGGAACATCCTCCCACTCCGAAGCACCGGGGCTATTTGGCAGTCAGGTAAAGGTGATGGGTTAATTGGGGTGAGCTGTGGTAGAATAGGTGGTGTAGGTGCAGGTATGGTAGGCAATGTGATTGGTGGTTCTCGGATGATTGGGTTCATGGGTAGAGGAGTAGGATTTGGAGGTGGTAGTGATGGTGATGCTGGCAACCTGATAAGAAGAGGCCAGGGTGTAGGAGTGGTTGATGGTAATGTGGTAAGTTGTGGGGTTGGTGGTGTAATAGGTTGGGGTTTTGGAGTGATAGAGCTCATAGGCTGGGAATTCAGGTTTGGTGGTGATTGTGGTGACCGGATGAGCAAGGGCTGGTTTGTAGCAATGGTTGAGGGAGGTGTAGTTAAGGAGGGGGCTGGCCTATTGATGAGTCGGTGAGAAGAAGTGGCAGCCAGTGGTTGGATTATTGAGCTTGGTGGTGGTTGTGGAGTAGACGGTGCACGAATTATCTATCTAAGAGGGTTCCTAGCAAGAGGCCTAGCTGGATTGACTGGCATGGTTTCATTGTGATTTTCTAGTTGCCAACCTTGAGCACGGCTGGCAACTTCCTGGGCAATGGAGTATACTAGACCAATTCTTGGGTTTGAATGTGCTGGTTCTGGTGCCGAAGTGGGAGCATGTAATGGGAGGGGATTTTGAATAATCCCCAAGCTGGGTTGTTGTTGAGGTTGAGCCGGTGGACGCTGCCGCTGCTGCTGCCTAGCCTTCATTGCCTATATGCATTCCCCTATTTGTGCCCAATCAATGCTACCTTGGTCATTCAAATCGTGGATGTAATACTTGAATTGAAAACACACTTCTATGGTGTGACCAGGGTACCGGTGGTAAGCACAGTATCGAGACATATCTGCATTTGCTGGCCAAACCTCTCTTTCCTTGGGCAATTCCAACTATTTCTCTTCCATGAGTACATTGAAGATGTCGGTCAAGGAGTAAGGGAGTTGTTGGTAATTCTCTCTCCTAGGACCTCCCCTTCTTGGTGCCTAATTGGGTGGTGGCGGTGCCCAATTGTAGGCAGGTTGACGAGGTTGCTGGGGTTGTGCTACAGGTTGAGGGGGTTGTTGTGGTTGTCGTGGTTGTTGTGGCCTAACCTACTGTTGAGGAGGGTGGTAAGAAAGGTTTTGTGATGGATTTATGAACTGATTTTGACGATTCCCTCCCTGGTTTCCCACAATGTTTACAACTTCATTGTTGACCACTCCCTAGGTTGTAGGCCCAACTAGTGCAGAGGGAGTCTTCTTAATGCTCCTAGGTTTGGGATCAAATGGATTTATCATGGTGGCATCTTTGAAGTGGGCTTGCAAGTATTGGGCACTGTCATAAAGTTCATTCATGGTGGTTGGACGATACATAATCAATACATTCCTCAGAGCTGGCGTAGTGTTGCCAATAAGCATCTATATTTGTTCCCCTTCAGAAATAACATCTGTCAGTTTCTCTACCATTCCCCTCCAACGATCAGAAAACTTTATGAAGTCCTCCTCGGGCTTCATCTTCTCAGCAATCAAATCTGTAATGGAGCATGATGGTGCCACCCGATCTCTGTATCTTTGCAAAAATTTGGTCTTGACAATATCAAAATCTCCTACCTCAAAGGGGTCGAGCAAGTAGAACCATTCCAATGCAGACCCTTCTAATGATCGGTGGAACAAGAAAGCAAGAACCCTACGATCATTTTTCCAGAATGAGGACTCGTAGAGAAAATCTTTTAGGTGGAGAAAAGGATTGCCAATACCATTGTAGTGGCAATAAACTGGTAGTTCAGAAGGTGGTAGGTGAAGAACTGGCAAAAAAGGAATAGAGACCTCAGGAATTGACTTGGAGCCCAGGCGACATCTCAACTTTTCATAACGTTCATTCATCTGAGTGAGCTGATCCATAATTGCCTGGGTGAGAGCAGGTTCTTGGTTTATTGGTGGGGGTATGTGGTTGGAGGCATGATTCTAGTATTGAGGAGCATGACTTGGCAAATTCCCTAAAGATTGTCCTATGACTTGTTGGGCCAAGGGAGCAACATGGTTGAAATAGGGTGGCTGGACAAATGATGCTTAAACCACAGATGGTTGTGCAAGTGATAGTTGGATCACAGATGGTTGAACAATAGGTGGTTAAACAAAGGGTGATTGAATGAGTGGTGGTCGAACCATAGGACAAGGAGATGAGGCAACTTGGTTGGCTTCAACCTGATCAGAGGCAATTTTGCCCTTCACAATGGATTGTATACGGGCGTAGGTTTCTGGGTCAGTATAAAGAGACAACTCCCTAAAGAGTTGTTCAACATCACGGGGAGCAGATGGTTGAGGAACCTCTTGTGCTTCTGACTCAAACAATGGATTAACAGGATCGTCTGACGGAATTGGTTGGTGACCCATCTCGTGCTCTCGATGTTCGGTGTGTTCTACCATTCCAACGTGCCTTCTAGACCTTAATTGCATTGTCACCTTTCAACTTAAAGGAGAGGGTAAAACAAACAAGTTGGCAAACAAAGAACTTTTTTCTGGTTTTTAGTATCTTACAAAAAAATGTTAGAGTTTTGAATTTTTGTTTGACAAACAAGTGATGTAAAGACTTGAAAACAAGATTACGCAATGATTTTGGTTAAACCTTAGGTTTTTGGATTTTGTTAAGAATTTTTCTCTCAACAAATGGGTTAGAATCCTAACTCCGATCTCCAATGACCTAGGTTTCACACAATCTCACTACGTGTAGGTAACATAGGATGCAGTGGGTTTTGGGGAGTGGTACAACCAACCTGATCGTGAAGAGGAATACTCCACGTACGAGGAATTATGGAGGCCTTGATGAAAGCCAACCAAATCAACTAGAAAGGAATATCCCAGAAGAGAGGTCAGAATCCACCAAGAGGGTGTTTTTGATGGGAGGGGTAAATGGGAGAGTGAGCTCCCGCCTCAAAAAAGTGTAAAAGAAGGAGGTAGAGAGAAGGAGCAGAGAATGCAATCAAGTAATAAAGCAAGTAATAAGCACAACATTGTCGACTCCAAAAACAGGTTATGGATCGGCACCTCAAGAGAAGGTGAAAGATAGAATAGGGGAAGGGAGTGCATCGAAAAACACTCGAAAAGCAGTAAAGAGTCCTCACCTCACCTCAACCCCACACTCACATTGATCCCCGAACTTTCATCTCATGGCGTCACTCAAGCACCAGAGACGGTTCGGGTCATGTGGGAGGAGAGTGAGGAATAGAATGACTTAGAACATAAAAGAGGTGGTTGCCAGGAGCCGTGGGCTCCGCTTTATGGAGTGTAAATCAAGAGATGAGTTGACCGTTTGTACCTTATCACGGGAGATGATATGTGGGTTAAAATTTCTTCCTCATCGGCCGGCCAATGAGAGAGAGTCCAACCGATGCTAGCTTGATCAATCTGTGCAACTTAAGATAATAAAACAAGTGAAGAGTTTGATTAGACTTGTGAGAACTGCAGTAACTGTATTAAGAAGATAAGAAAGGAAGCAATTGGAATCGAACTCACCGGCTTCGAGGTGAGCCTTAACCCCTTTTTTGTGTTTTTAGTTATGTAAAAATGATACAAAATAAAGTAAAAGATATTCTAAAACAGTAAATAAACTGAATAAAGTGAGTTAAGAAGAACTTATGAAGTGTATGGCTTGAGTTGAAGCCAAGTTGGTTGAAGAAGGCCGGTTCGGGTAGCCTTGCACCCTTCTAGCGCGACTTTGGTGAAGAAAATGTTACAGATGACCCTGATGTAAAAATCGAGTGCTGTTTATTTATATGAATGTAGAACTTTGAGAGAAAGAGATCTTATTTTGATGACTTCTTCAGAATCTATCTGTATAAGCCTGTAAAAATTATGAAAGTGGGCAGATGGGAAAAACAGAACCTGGATGCACGCCCACAGTGCAGCAATTGCCACGAACAAACGGCAAGTCAAAATCAAGTGTTTCTAGTTGCAAATGAAAGAGGACAAAGAGAGGAACAACTCCTCGATTAAAGACTTTTGCATTAGGAACACAATATTTTCTACAGAAGCTGATGAAGTTTGGTTGCTATAGAACGCATGGATCGGGCTTCTCCTTCGCTTAGGAATCGATCTCTCAACGTCGGATTGGCTTTGGATGTCGGGACGGCATTGGGAGAGAGCTTGGATGACCTCAAGAGGAGCTAGGCATGGGGGATTAACCTTGGGTCATTGAGAATGTCCCTTAATTTATAGGGAATGAAAACCGGTGCAAAACATGGAAACTGGACCGACCGCGCCCCCGCCTTTCAAAGGAAGCGAGGGCTTGCAGGGCATGCCCCCGATCCAAGGGCCCGCAGGGCACACCCTCACCTTGGGGGTGCGGTCTGCATGCCCCCCTATTTCAAAGAAACCGGGGGCACGTTACGCGTCTTATTGCTAAAAACCGTCGGAATCGGCGTGGTCAAAATAATCAATAATTAGTGGGGGAAACTTTCCAAAAGTCCAGTTTAGAAGGTGCTAATCGGGGGAAATTTCCGGTTTCCGAAAACGTATTGCACCCCCGCGTTTCAAAGGAAGAGGGGGCGCACAGGGTGCACCCCCAGATTGAGGGCGAGGTCCCTTTTCAAAGGGAACGGGGGTGCATTCCGCGGGCCGTAACTTGCAAATGGGATGTCCGATTCAACTCCCGTTTGTTGTGTTGGAAAGAGAGCCTTCAACCGCACCTCCTCAAGTCAATAAAACAGCTGGCATGACTCCCGAAACATTCGCACGAGGCTTTCTACCGGTTTACCCTCTGGCGAAAAGCCAAAAACCGTGGCGAAGATACGAAAGAGCATGGTTCCGGTCGAGGAATCTCAGGTCAAGTCGGGATGACTTAAAATGATGACAGAACAAGTCCAGTATGATCATAAAATTTGAAGTCATCGAAAAATCTAAGATTAACCCCTTAAATGTAAACTGAAACTCCTAAAAGTCGTAAAACCCTAAAATCGACCAAAATGGCCGTATGGCCCTAGTTGATGAAATACACGGCTAGGATCAACCCGAATGACTCGAAAAGACCCAGTGATGATCAGAAAGGCCTGACACATTCTCCAGGATAGCCATGTCAGTACAGATCAAAAAAGTCGTAACTCCATCATTGACCGACGACTACCAAAATGACTTCTCAAGAATCCTGAATGCTACGGAACACATGCGAGACTCCCGAGACCTTAAATTAAGAACCATTCATGGTCGGTCATTGAGCAGGCTTTGTGATTTCATGGTTCACATGTGGCTCTTGCTTGAAGGTTACAGCATCATTCCGGAAATCATCGATCCATTCCCAACTCACGAGGGGCTCCACCAACATCCTTAGCTCATCTCCACGAGGTAATCTGGATCAGATAACGGTCAAATAAAGGATATTTCCCATAGAATAAGAGTCTGGGGCTCCGAATCAGGCCAATTTGGCATGTTTACAGCTTGCCTCGCCTTGATGTCGACTTTGCAAGGGAATGGCATGTAGCGGAGCGGAGTGAAATGTAGAGAAAGCGTAGCAAAGCGAGATGGATCGTAGTGGAATGTAATGGAGTGAAATGGTGATGGACTGAAATGGTGGCATCAAGGTGTAGATATAGACACGCTCAACGACCAAATTCGGCAAGATGAATCTCCTCAAGTCTCCTGGTTAACCGCCATGTTTCATCAAGTCTTCCTATGTTTGATTGGTAAAAGATGTGCCATTGGCACGAGAGAAGAATAGCCAACCCCAAACGCGGTGGGGAATCCTCAAAACATGGGTTTGTAGGTTCATCATCAGTCGATAACCTGATCTTTGCGGTGTTCCTGTACTATGATGGGCTAAAATTTTAAAAAAAGATTTGTTTTGAAAAAGTAAAAGAATACCAATCGAGCACATTCAGGCTCTTAGATTCATTTAAGTCTTCCAAGAGACAAGATTCAATTTGGAATGGAATGATCTCGAATTCCAAAAGGCAAATGTTGAAGCTCAGAACGTGAAGATAATGGTGATGCGAGTTCTAATCAAATAGGAGGCCCTTGGCGGGATGAGTTGACTGCCATGTGTAGACACGCCAAATTCACCTAATTCAGAGCATAAAACTCATGTTTTATAGGGTAACATGTATGATTGACCTTATAATGATGCCGGGTCTTTTAAGTTGATTCGGAGCTTCATCGAACGAAATCAGATGTTTTCCGAAGTTTCCGCAAAAAGCCGTAATTTCTGAGCGAAAGCCACATGTAAATCGTGTAAACACGGAAATTGGCTGAATGACCAATGCCTAATGATCATGTATTGAAGTTTATGGTCATATTCACACCCCGGACAAGTTTTGTTGCATACCGTGCCTTTTCGGTTTGCCGTCGGAGTCATTTTGACCTGTATCAGATCTTCTATTCACTACCCTAACTTCAGGACAAAATTCTGAATTTTTGGAGGGTGTGATGGCTGATATGATGCTATAGAAATCTTCTTCGGCCTGTTATCTTTCCAACGCAACAAACGGCGTCGAATTCTGAGTTCGGGAGTGTTCGCAATGGCTTCCGGAAGAAGGACGTGCAAAAAACAGTCCCATGCGCCCGGGTTCCTGGTCACATGTGCCCGGGACCCAGGGCACGTGCCCATGCGCCCTACTAGTGAGGCACGTGACCTCGTGCCCTCACTTGAGGGTGTAGACATGCCAAATTGGCCTGATTCGGAGCCCCAAACTCTTATTCCATAGGCTATATCTTTTATTTGACCGTTATCTGATCTGGATTATCTCGTGGACATGAGCTAAGGACATGGGTGGACCCCCCTCGCAAGTTGAGAATGGACCAATGATTTCCGGAATATTTCCGTAACCTTCAAGCGAGAGCAGCACGTGAACTGTAAAAACACGAAGCCTGCTCGATGACCGACCTTGAATGCTCCATAATTTAAGGTCTCGGGAGTCCCGCATGTGTTCCGTAACATTCAGGGTTTCCGAGAAGTCATTTCGGTAGGCGTCGGTCAATGACGGCTTTCGTTACGGCCTTTTCGATCTGTGCTGACACGGCTATCCCAGACCACATGTTAGGCCTTTCCGGTCATCACCGGGTCTTTTCAGGTCATCCGGATCGATTCTAGCCGAATATTTTCATCAACCGGGGCCATATGGCCATTTCGGTCAATTTTAGGGTTTCCCGGCTTTTCCGAGTTTTGGTTCACGTTTACCGGGTTAATATCAAATTTTTCGATGACTTCGGGTTTTCTGGTCGTACCGGACTTGTTCGGTCATCATTTTAAGTCATCCCAAGTTGACCCGAGATTTCTCGATCGGAACCGTGCTCTTTCGGATCTTCGCCCCGGGTTACGACTTTCCGCGAGAGGGTAAACCAGTAGAAAGCCCCGTATGAACATATCAGGAGTCATGCTGGCTGGTTTAATGACTTGAGGAGGTGCGGTTGAAGGCCCTCTTTCCAACGCGACAAACGGGAGCCGAATCGGACATCCCGTTTGCAAGATACGGCTCGCGGAGCACGCGCGCAGGAGAGAGAGTGTACTGCGCCCCCGCTCCCTTTGAAAGAGGAGGGCGCGCCCTCAACCCGGGGGCGCGCCCTGCGCGCCCCCGGTTCCTTTGAAAGGAGGGGGCGCGGTCAGTTTCTTTAAATCGCAAATTACCCCGATTAGCACCTTCTAAACCGATTTTTGGAAGGTTTCCGCGGAGGATTTTCGATTATTTGTACCGTGCCCCCGGTTCGGAGGCGCGTTACATATGTCAAGTCGATTTTTAGCAATTTCCGGAAGATTCCGTCGATTTTTAGCAGTGAGACGCATAACGCGCCCCCGCTTCCTTTGAAATAGGGGGGCACGCAGACCGCTTCCCCGAACTGGGGGCGCGCCCTGCGCGCCCTCGTCCCCTTTGAAAAGCGGGGGCGCGGTCGGTCCAATTTCCAAATTTTGTACCGGCTTCCTTCTCCTATAAATTGAGGGTCATTCTCAATGACCCAAGGTTAATCCCCGGTGCCTAGCTCGTCCAAAGGTCGTCCAAGCTCTTCTCCAAAGCCGTCCCGACATCCAAAGGCGATCCGAAGTCAAGAAATCGATCCCGAGGTGAAGGAGAAGGCTCGATCCGGGTGTTCTTCATCAACCATATTCATCTATTTATGCAGAAAATTAGGGGCTTCTTCTGCAAAAGTCTTCAACATATAAATTTTTTATCTCTTCGTCCTCTTTCATCTCCAACTAACGGCACTCAATTCCGACTTTTCGTTTGTTCGTGGCGATTGCTACACTGAGGGCGCGCATCCAGGTTCTGTTTTCTATATCCGCCCAATTTCAGAATTTTTACTGATTTATAAAGGATGATTTCGGAGAAGTCATAAACATAGGAAATATTTCTCTATGAGTACTACGTCTACTCCAACAAACGGAACTCGATTTTGACATTGGGGTCATCCGTAGCATCCTCTTCACCAAAGTCGCGCCAGAAGGGTGCAAAGCTACCCGAACCAGCCTTTTTCAACCAACTCGGCTTCAACTCAAGCCGATCCATTCCATAAGCTTTCTCAACTCATTTAAATCAGTTCATTTACTGTTTTAAAGCATATTTAAGTTTAATTGCATCATTTTTACATAATCAAAAATACAAAAAAAAGGGGTTAAGGCTCATCCCAATCCGGTGAGTTCGATTCCGATTGCTTCTTTCTCATCTTCTTACTACAGTTACTACACCTCCCATAGTTCTAATTATTTTCTTCACTTGGTTTATTTTTCTAGTTGCACAGGTTGAACAAGCTAGCATTGATTGAATACTCTTCTTCATCGTCCGGCCGAAGAAGAAGAAGGTTGAACCCATATCCCGATCTCCCACGCTAAGGTACACGGTCAATTCAACTCATCTCTTAATTTACATCTCATAAAGCGGAGCCCGCGGCTCCTGGCGACCACATTCTTTCATGTTTTAATTTCACCTTCTTCTCACTCTCCTCCCACATGACCCGAACCATCTCCGGTGCTCGAGCGACGCCGTGAGATGAAAGTTCGGGGATCAATGTGAGTGTGGGACCGAGGTGAGGAGTCTTTACCGCTTTCCGAGTGTCTTATGATTCACTACCCTTTTCCCCTATTCCATCTTTCACCTTTTCTTGAGGTGCCGATCCGGAACCCATTTTCGGAGTCGACAGCTTTTTGGCGACCACGGTGGGACAACCAATGTCTTCAACCGTGCTAGCTTGATTCAACCGTGCAACTAGTTGTTTTCCAACTTGGTTCCCGCGTGAACCGGCTTGTCTTTTATCTTCCATGTCAATTTACCTTTAAACTTGCTATTTACTCTTTCTTTAAGATTGTCCCCCATGTGGACTTAATTTGCTTGTCTTTCATTTCAACCCGGTTCCCGCGTGAACCACTTTTTTTCTTATAAACCGGTTCCCGCGTGAACCACCTTTCTTTTCCAACTCGGTTCCCGCGTGAACCAACTTACTTTCAGATCGGTCCCCGCGTGGACCACCCATTTGCAGCACCTTTAGATTGGCCCCACGTGGCCCTCCTTCTATTTTGTCAACTCTTACATCGGTTCCCGCGTGAACCACCCCTTTCTTCATTAAAACCGGTTCCCGCGTGAACCAACTCACCTTCAGATCGGTCCCCGTGTGGACCACCCCTTTGAACCAATTAGATTGGCCCCACGTGGCCCTCCCTTCCTTTCTCCAATCAAACAAACCGGTTCCCGCGTGAACCACCCCTTTTACTTCAAAAAAAACCGGTCCCCGCGTGAACCACCTACCTTTCCAAAACCCGGCTCCCGCGTGAGCCACTTTATTTTCAAATCGGTCCCCGCGTGGACCATCCTTTTACCTTTACTTCAGATTTGTCCCCACTTGGACACTCCATCACAAGCCGGTTCCCGCGTGAACCTCCTTTTAGTTGCTAGTTGCTAGTTATTTGTTTTACTTTATCATTGCATGTCTTGCTTGCATTCACTTGTTTGATTTATTTAATAGCTTTCTTTCATGTTTGCATATTGATTGCTTCTTCTCCTTCTACCCTCCATTTTTCATTTTTGCATCGGGTACCGGACTCGTTCCGATCCGTAGGGCATTCGAGGTGGGGGCTCTCTCTCCCAACACACCCTCACCCTCCAAACACCTTCTTGGTGGATTCTAACCTCTCTTCTGGGATATTCCTTCCTAGTTCATTTGGTGGTTTCCATCAAGACCTCCGTAAGTCCCTATCCGTGGAGTATTCCTCTCCGCACGATTGGGCCGGTTGTACCACTTCCCAAAACCCGAAGAACCCAAGTACCTACTCGTGGTGATCGAGTGATAACCTTAGGTCTTGAAGATTGAAGCAATAGGAACCATACCTTCTTGAGTGAACAATTGCTAACAATCTATTTAATCTAAGGTTTCAACCCAAAAATTGTCGAGTAGTCATTTTAAAACCTTGTTTGCATAACTTGCTTGCTCACAACAATTGAAAACAACCAAAAAATTCTTCTTCTTTCAAAACACCTAAAAAAACAAAAAAAAATCCCTTTTAACTTTTGTGCCAAACAGCCAAATTGAAACCAAATCAAATCAAACAAACAACCATAACCAAACAAAAACTCTCTTTGCATTTACACCTTTCATTTGCTTTCTTTCAACCATTTTGTAAGGAAATTTGACAGGATGCCCACTCTAAGGTCCGGAAGACACGTCGGGATGTCGGACTACTACGGCCAAGAAGAGGAGTACAAGACGGGTCACTACGAGCTTTAGCAACCCGTGGTCCAACCAGAGGGCCATGTCAACGCCGTCAGGGAGCCAGAAATTCAAAATCCTACTCATCAACCTGCATCACTTAGCGTGGAGCAACTTCTCCAGGGTCTATCTCTTCATCTAGACCCCGAATCTTTTTCGCTTGTGCAATCCTTGACAAAGGGCACGATGCCCACCAATCAAGATCCGGTCAAGGGAAATCAAGCCCCCTCACCACCTCAATCAGCAGTCAGGCCCCAAATCATCTCTTCTCCCGGGCAACCCTGCCGTGTCTCCACTCACCCTATTATGGGGCATTCACATAATTCTGTTCCAATTCCTGTTTCCAACCTACCTCTTCCATCTCAATCACTTAAACACTTTGCTCCCGTGGCTCAGGAATCCAGCCTCACCCAGGCATTAATGAACAAACTCAACCAGATGGATGAGCGCTTTGAAGAAATGAGGCACCGCCTCGATTCTAAAGCCATCCCTGAAATCTCTGTCCCATCCTTTTCAGTTCTACACCTTCCTCCTTCAGAGATACCAGTCTTCCAACGTTACAATGGGACTGGTAATCCTTTCAACCATCTAAAGAGCTTTCTCTACGACTCCGCATTCTAGAAAAATGACCGCAAAGCCCTTGCCTTCCTATTCCGTCGGTCCTTGGAGGGATCCGCCCTGGACTGGTTCTATTCTCTTGATTCCATTGAGGCGGCAGATTTTGACATCGTCAAGGCAAAGTTTCTACAGAGGTACAAGGATCGGGTGGGGCCAGCCTACTCGATAACTGATTTGATTGCCGAAAAGATGAGGCCGGATGAGGACTTTGCCAGATTTGCTGATCGGTGGAGGGGAATGGCTGAGAGGCTAGTAGATACCATCTCAGAGGGGGAGCAGGTGAGGATGCTCATCGGGAACACCACGCCCAACCTTCGCAACCTCCTGATCATGCACCGCCCAATAACCATGAGTGAGTTGTGTGATAGCGCCCGCTACCTCCAAGCCCACTTTAAGGATGCATCCATGATCAACCCGTTCGACACCAAGCCACGTAACACTAGAAAGCCTACACCTGTAGGACCCACCACCGAAGGGGTAGTAAACAATGAGAGCATCAATGCCATGGGTAACCAGGGTGGGTATCGCCAAAGCCAATACCGTAACCCACCACCCAATCAACAATACCGCCCGGCTCCTCAACCAGCCCTCGGCCCCAAAGAAGCAACTTGCATACAACCGAGCACCACCACGGCAACCCACCTACAACCGAGCGCCCCGGCAACCAAATGCCTACAACCGAGCGCCTCAACAACAACATGTCTACAACCGACCCCAACCACAACAACAAGCCTACAACCAAGTGCCACCACCAGCCAACCGACCTAGGAGGGGGGGACCCAAGAGAGAATACTATCCTCAACTGCCATTCCCCCTCACCGATATCTTTAATGCATTCATGGCTGAACAGCAGTTGGAACTTCCAAAGGAGAGAGAAGGATGGCCCGCCAATGTTGACAAAACCAAGTACTGTGCTTATCATCGGTATCCTAGGCACACGATGGATGTATGTTTCCAGTTTAAAGACTACATCCATGACCTTAATGATCAAGGCAACATTGACTGGGCACAGATGGAAGAATCTATTCAAGCAATGAAGGCACGTCAGAATCAACCACGGCGACAGCAAGCACAACAGCAGCCCGGCCTGGGCATAGTCCAAGATCTGCTCCCGGTACATGCACCCATACAAGCACCGGCACCAGCACCACCAAACCAACGACTCGGCCTTGTCCACTCCGCCATCGAGGAGTCAACCCACCATTCCCAGGGTTGGCAGGTCGATGATCAAATCACCTCAAAGCCTGCCATACCAACCCCACCTACAAACCGCACCATACTCTCCATACCGAGAGTTTCCCCCAGCACACAAACTACCCAAACACCACTACCCTCACCAACCATTAACCCTCCATGGCGCTTAATCATTAGACCGCCACTAGCCTCCCAACCAGCACCCCAACCATCACCCCAACCTAACCCACCAACCACCATTAATCTTCCATGGCATCTAATCATTAGACCACCACCAACACCCCAGACATCACCTAACCTACCAGTCACTGCCACTCCATGACCCCTCATCATTAGACCATCACCACCAACACCCCAACCATCACCCAACATACCGGCCTCCACCAATCCACGACCCCTCATCATCCGATCCTCACCACCCCTACCTACCATGGGCTCCTCAACCTACCAACCAACCCTACCATCACCATCATCACCACTTCCCCCTACCACGCTGGCGCCGGTACTTCGTAGTGGGAGGATGTTCCAAAGGGTCTTCCCCCAGGTCGGGATACAACCACAGGAACAGGCAGAAGAGGAGGTGGTAGAAGAACCGTTGCCCGGCACGGCATATGACCTATTGAAGCACTTGGACAAAATGTCGACACGGATTTCAATTCTGGAGCTGATAAAGAGGTCAAAGAACCATCAGGACATCCTACAACAATATCTGCAGCGGGTCATGGTCAATGAGGACCTCCCACCTGAGAAGATCATTACTGTCCTGACCCCGAGGAGTGAACATCCGGCACTCACATTTACACAGGAGGAGTTGGCATGGCCAGAGATCAGAAAGTATGCCTTGCATGTCGCAGTAGTCATCCGAGGCGTGGAGATCAAGTCTTTCTTGATTGACACTGGAGCATCCATAAATGTCATGCCGCCAGAAACATTGCAACTTTGCGGCATCTCCAATGAAGAAATCGAGCCTTCTGCCGTCACGGTGACTGCATATGACAACTCCCGGAAGCCGGCACGAGGGGTGGTTACGCTGGAAGTAGGGCTCGGGCCGTGTGCTGTCAGCGCCGAGTTTCACGTTCTAGAATTGGACCCTACATTCAAAGCTATCTTGGGACGCCTGTACCTTGAGGCAATAGGAGCTGTTGCCTCCACTAATCATCAGTGTCTGAAGTTCCCATACAAGGGCCACATGATCAAAGTAACCAACATCCCCATTCTGAATGACGTGGATGACCCCTCTTCTGCACTACCAATATCAAAATCTGTCCAGCCGTTGGTTTCAACTACAGAGCTACCTGAGGTCATGGTATTGACGACGCCTCCAGATTCAGTTGCATGGCGGATGATGAAAGGGATGGGCTATCAGCCAGGAAAGGGGTTGGGAAAGGAGCTGCAGGGGGTTGTGCACCCCATTAAAGCCGTACAAAGACCAAAGAGACACGGGCTTGGCTATGAGCCCAGTTTCACTCCGCGGATGGTCTACCGGCCAAAAAATGCCATGGGACTCCAAAAATTCTTTATCAAAGGGGAGACCATGATGATGGCCGGGGACGAAGAAGAAGAACTAGTCAAGAGGAAGAAGGCACCAAAGCAAGAGGAGGAAGTGGGCAACCTGAGTTCATCTTTGGCTCGGTTGTTCATAGAGGAGGAAGAACCAATCGAGGGCAAGTCCATCTCTAAACAACTTTTCCACTCGAACCCACCTCCAAACAACATCCCGCGTGAGCCGTATCCTACGGTCACGTATTTCAAAATTCTCACTCTATCCCTCTTGGATTCACTTGATGGGCTATCTAGCCCAATTCCTGCTTCTAGGCCAAAATGGCCACCTGAACTGATCACTGGGCCTGAGAGCCCATTCAAATATTCTTACTCCACTGGGCTTCTATGCCCATTCCAATCCAACAACCTTGGGCCCGCATGCCCACCAGTCGGGCCCACGTGCCCTTTAGATTTATTTTCTTGCTTTGGGCCCATGTGCCCACCATTCGGGCCCACGTGCCCCTTAGATCTTTTCACTAGCTTTGGGCCTATCTGCCCATTTCTTGTCATCATCGGGCCCGCGAGCCCATTTTTTTCCCATTTGCTTAAGCTTTCTATTTCTGCTCGAGCCCCATCGGCTCATTCTCTTTTTGTTATTGAAAATACCCAAAATACCCAAAAAAAACGTCCTCTCGCAAACTCAGTTTTCCATTGAGGAGACGTCTCTACTTGTCTCGGAGGGTGCTCCCAACCAGGGACCCCTCTTCTCCAACTCACTGATCGATCTGCTCGATCCTTCACCCATTGTTAATACCACCTTTTCAATTTCGTCTTCTTTAGGAGTAGTTAGGGTAGAAAAGAAGAAAATTCGAGGTAAACGTGTGCCAGAGAGATATCTCCAGCAAATAGCTCAAAAATGCAAGGAATGTGCAAGGCTGCCAGGGTTTTTGGAAAATGCTATCCAGCTTGATGAAATCCAATATGAGGATGAATTCAATGTAGATCATAATCGGGAGTTTACGAGGTCTTATCAGAAAAAGATCCTGATTTCGAGGATGGAATTGAGGACTTGGCTGATGCGTATGCATCTGGACTTAAAAGGTTTGAAGAACCATTAGCCACGGTGGATGAACCGACAAAAGAATTAAATCTTGGAACACTGGAAGATCCCAAGACTGTCCTCCTAAGTGCAAACCTCACTCCCACTGAGGAACAAAGTTTAATTGAAATTTTGGAAGAATACATGGACACGTTCGCATGGACATACGAAGACATGCCGGGGTTAGACAACTCGTTAGTTGAACATCGTCTAACTTTGAAACCTGGAGCTACCCCGGTGAAACAAAAATTAAGGAGATTCCACCCTGATGTTGCACTTAAGATGAAAGAAGAGGTCGACAAGTTACATCAAGCAAGATTCATTAAGGTCGTCCTTTATCCGCAATGGGTGGCAAACATAGTCCCTGTCATGAAGAAGGATGGCCGAGTTCGGATCTGTATAGACTTCGGGGACTTGAACCGAGCGTGTCCTAAAGATGACTTTTCTCTACCTCATATTGACGTCTTGGTTGATAACACCGCTGGATTCGAGATGTTGTCATTCATGGATGGCTATTACGGATATAATCAAATCCGGTTGGCTGAAGAGGACCAGGAGAAGACCTCGTTCACCACACCTTGGGGAACCTCTTGCTATGTCGTCATGCCCTTTGGACTGAAGAATGCTGGTGCTACCTATCAGAGGGCAATGATGGCTATCTTCCATGACATGATGCATACCCTTGTAGAGGTGTACGTGGATGACCTGGTCGTTAAGTCCAAAAGCCGAGAAGATCACCCGGAAGTGTTGAGAAAGGTCTTGCGAAGAGCTAGGGAATATAAATTGAAGATGAACCCAAAGAAATGTACGTTTGGAGTATCCTCAGGAAAGTTATTGGGGTTCATAGTGAGCAAAAGGGGCATAGAGATCGACCCAAACAAGGCCAAGGCAATCATTGGTATGCCTCCTCCAAGAAATATGAAAGAACTTCGAGGATTAATCGGGAGACTATAGTTTGTCCGCCGGTTCATCTCACAACACTCCCAAAGGTGTAAACCTTTCTATGAGTTGACCAAGGCGAGGGCCAAGTTCAAATGGGATTCGAAGTGCCAGGATGCATTCGATGTTTTGAAAAGATACCTGGCTAGTCCCCCTGTGCTTAGACCACCAGTCCCTGGCAAGCCCTTAGTTTTGTATATCTCAGTTTTGGAGAATTCTCTTGGGGCAGTTCTTGCACAAGTGAATGAAGAAGGGAAAGAGAGGGAAACTTACTATTTGTCAAAGATCTTTGATCCATGCGTGCAGAAGTATACTGTAGTGGAGAAGACCTGTGCTGCACTAGTTTGGGTAGTTCAGAAGCTTAAACACTATTTCTTAGCTCATGATGTCAACCTTATTGCCCGCATCAATCCCATCAAATTCCTTTTGGAGAAAACTGTTCTAACTGATCATTTAGGTCGTTGGCAGAGCTTCCTCTTCCAGTTTGATATCACCTATGTCCCCCAGAAGGCAATTAAGGGCTATGCCATTGCCGAACATCTAGCCCATCACCCTATACCCCTCTTTGACCTGGTCCAATCAGAGCTCCCGGATGACGAACTAATGTTGATCCGATCTTCCCACCTTTGGAGATTATATTTTGATGGGGCTCTGAATTCTCACGGTAAGGGAATAGGAATCGTCCTTCTATCACCCGAGGGTGTCACCATTCCACAGGCATTTCAACTTGACTTCCCAGCAACCAACAATATAACTGAATATGAAGCCTTGCTGGCCGGGCTGGAGGCCGCTCATTTCTATGGTGCCTTAGAATTGAGGGTGATAGGTGATAGCCAACTAATCCTTCGCCAAGTCCTAACCAAGTACCGAACTTCTCATCCAAACCTCAAACCTTACCAAGAACTCACCTCTTGCTACATCAAACTCTTTTCCAAACTCACTTTTGTCCATGTTCCTCGAGCTCAGAACATCCTTGCTGATGCCCTAGCCTCCTTAGCTTCATCTCTATCAGTCCCGCTAGGTAGACAGGTGCAGACTATCCATGTCCGTAGGAGGTCGATGCCAGCGATTAAGGATGGTCGATTTCTAAAAGTAAAGGAGAGATTTGGCAGGAAGGAATATTTGGAGCAGAAAGAGGAAGTTTCTCTAATCGAGTTGGGAGTTAGATGAAGGTGAGAGGCCTTGGTTTGATGAGATCGCAAGGTATTGTCAAGATCAGTCGTATCCACCTGGATCAAATGCAAAAGAAAAGAAGGCCATCAGGAGAGTATCCCAGAGGTATACCATCCTAGGAGGGGTGCTCTACAAGAAGAGCCTGAGCGGAATTTTATTGAGATGCGTTGATGAAGAAGAGGCAGAATTGGTGCTTAAGGAAGCACATTTTGGGGTCTGTGGGGGCCATGTCAATGCTCAAGCTCTTGCTAAGAAAATCATCAGGCAGGGGTATTATTGGCCAACCCTAGAAGAGGATTGCTCCATCTTTGTCCGGCACTATCATTCTTGCCAACTCCATGCCGACAAGATCCATTCTCCTGCATCTTCTCTTCATCTGATTCATGCCCCATGGCCCTTCGCAATGTGGGCTTTTGACATCATTGGCCCTCTAAGTGATCTTAACTCTGAATTCCATTCCAAATCGTTCATCCTGACGGCAATAGAGTACTTCACCAAGTGGGCAGAAGCGGAAGCGTTCGTGGAGATCAAGGCATCAACACTGTGCTCCTTCATCAAACGCAACATCATCACCAGGTTCGGGATACCCAGCGACATTATCACCGACAACGGACCGCAATTTCTCTCTCAAGATCTGCGTGATCTTTGCAACAGGTACCGCATTGCATTGCATCATTCATCTCCTTATTACCCGCAAGGCAATGGTCAAGCAGAAGCCACCAACAAAACTTTGATTAAAATCATTAAGAAAACCTGTAAGTCTAGCAAGCTCGCAGACTGGCCAGATAAGCTTGTAGATGCCCTATGGGCTTATCGTACTTCTATACGAACCCCCACTGGTCAAACCCCGTATGCTCTCGCATATGGGATGGAAGCGGTGGTCCCATACGAAGTACTCCTTCCATCACTCCGAGTTCAACTCGATAAGGACATCCCTGTCGATGAGAGGCGAGAATCTCTCCTTGCACAACTTGAACTCCTAGATGAAAGAAGATTGGCCGCCTCTGAGCATGCCCGGACTTATCAGAACCGATTGAAAAGATTTTATCAAAAGAGGGTGGTAGAGAGAAAGTTCAAAATCGGTGAGATAGTAGTAAAACGCATATTCGTTAAGCCGGGTGGTCCCCGCTCCAAGTTGCAACCTAACTGGGAAGGGCCTTTTGTTATAACTGAAAAATATCCAGGCAATGCATATGAGCTAACCAACGCCGATGGAGAAAAATTGAACCATCCATGGAACGGCGTTTACCTCAAAAAATATTTTCCTTAGAAGAGAATATGGAGAATTTCTAGTATGATATTAAGTCATCGATCCAAGGGTGTTAGCTAGAAGTCAAGGGTAGACATCACCTTGCACACACAACACCTCACGATCCCAGATTCTGGATAGCCCAACATTCGAGAGAGGCAAGGCAGAACCCTGAAGGCAGAAAGGAAACCTTACACTATTCTCTTCTATTCGGTCCAAGATAGGTGAAGGGGACTAGAGGTGGATAGTATCAAAAATGCCCACCGCCTGAGTAGGAGGCCGTCTCATAGGGTGCAAAAGGGTGCCAAAAGATGGGTAATGAACCCCACAGGTTTAAACAAATATGGGCCTATCTGAATGAGTACCCGAAAGAATAGAAAATGAAGAAAAGGCACCAAAAGATGGGCAATGACCCCACAGGTCAAAGACTTGTCTAAGTAAGTGCCACATGTAGAAAAGACCCGAAGAGGCCGAACCCCAACGGGCAATTTGGGCATGAGTAGAGAAACCCTCCTCAACACCCCCAAATCCTATCAAAGACTTCCTCTATTATTCTTCCACCTTAAAACCCCTAGGGTAGGGTAAACTGTCCAAACTCAGGGAGAATCCAAACCGATCAAGAGAAAAGGGCAAGAAAGATTCTGGGTAGGGAACCTTATTTTCACGTGGTGTTCATCACTTGAATCTTGGTTAACACTCAAAGATCGATGAATTGTTTTAATACCGGCACATTCTCCACAAAAATCCAAAAAAAATGAATATTTTCAAAAATCCAGAAAAAGTTGAATATCTTCAAAAATAAAAAAATTGAATACATTCCAAAAATCTAAAAAAATGCATCATCTAACTTGGCATAACCTTGATTTTTTTTTCCTTTGCTAGCATTCATGTTTATCTTTATGTCTTGCATGTTTCATTTCCGCATTGCATATTTACCTTCATTATCACCCCATTAAGAGGGCTCCTCCCTTTGACCTAAGTCAAAATTGGCCGTAATAGGCAAAGGGATGAGTCGTTGTGAAGATCTAATCCTCTTTTATCAAGTGTTTTCAGGGACTCTAAAATAAGAGGAGAAGGTTCTCTCAACGACAGGTAAGTTCTCTTAACTATTTCATTTCGGTCATTTAGGTTATTACACCTTGTTAAGAAGGCTCCTCTCTTTGACCTAAGTCAAGGCAGATAGCAATAGGCAAAGAGATGAGTCATGGTAAAGATTTAATCCCCCTTGATTAAGTGTTTTAGGATTCTAAGATCAAGAAGGGAGTGACTCTCACCATAGCAGGTAAGCTTTCCTAACCCTTATCTTATTCATTTTCAGTCATTTTGTTCATCTTACCTTGTTAATAAGGCTACCCCCCTTGACATATAAGCAAGGCAAGATGACAATAGGCAAGGGGGTAAGCCATAGAGCAGATCTAACCACTTTATTAAGTATTTCAGGAAAGAAACATGAGTCAAGGAGGGGGAAATCTCGTCAATAGGAATTGTTCACGTAAATGGAAGAATGGACATGGGAAACCCCCATTTCTTACCGGCTAACATATAAGTCGTTAGTCGTGTATTATTATTCTATGCATTATTGTTGAAGACTGTGAGTGTGGATAAGACTTGACCTGAGATCCCCTTCATCAAAATCTACGATGGTCGGGTCATCTCTAATGCTCACGGATAAGCCAAATTTGTGATGTGAGGGACGATAGTTCCCGAATGGGTATCTTGACCTCATAGACAATCTATATCTTCAACTATTTGTTATACAAGTTTTGTTTTGTTTTCTTGAGCCCAACATGCATCATGTAGCATTAATTGCATTACATTTTGTTTTGTCATTGCATACATCATTTCCTAAACTTCACCTTCTCACTCTCTCGATCATTCTAAATCCCACCGTGTTTTCTAATCCCATCGTGTTCTCTAATCCCACCATGATCTCTAGTCCCACCAACCTCTCTAATATCCCACCGTGTCTATTAATCCCACCGTGTTCGGTAATCACTTTGTGCCCTCAAATCTTTCTATTTTTCACCACTGTGGCCATTGCAACTTCTTTGCTACTCATCCCACCGTGGCAGCCATTTCGTCCCGCCAAGGACCTTCTATTTGATCGGAACTTGCACCGTCACTATCTTCACGGTCTATGCTTAAACATTTGCCTTTCGGAATATGAAATCATTCCATTCCGAATCGAATCTTTTCTCTTGAAAGACTTAAATGAATCTAAGAGCCTGAATGTGCTCGTTTGGTATTCTTTTACTTTTTTCAAACAAATCTCTTTTTAAATTTTAGCCCATCACAGTACAGGAACACCACAAAGATCGGGTTACCGGCTGATGATGAACCTACGAACCCATGTTTCGGGGACTCCCCACCGCGTTGGGGGTTGGCTATTCTTCTCTCGTGCCAATGGCACATCTCTTACCAATCGAACATAGGAAGACTTGTTGAAACATGGCAGTTAACCAGGAGACTTGAGGAGATTCGTCTTGCCGAATCTGGTCGTTAAGCGTGTCTATATCTACACCTTGATGCCACCTTTTCAGTCCATCACCATTTTTCTTCACTACATTCCACTACGATCCATCTCTCTTCGCTACGCTTTCTCTACGCTTCACTTCGTTCCGCTACATGACATTCCCTTGCAAAGCCGACTTCAAGGCGAGGCAAGCTGTAGACACGCCAAATTGGCCTGATTCGGAGCCCCAAACTCTTATTCCATAGGCTATATCTTTTATTTGACCGTTATCTAATCCGGATTATCTCATGGACATGAGCTAAGGACATGGGTGGACCCCCCTCGCAAGTTGAGAATGGACCAATGATTTCCGGAATATTGTCGTAACCTTCAAGCGAGAGCCGCACGTGAACTGTAAAAACACGAAGCCTGCTCGATGACCGACCTTGAATGATCCATAATTTAAGGTCTCGGGAGTCCCGCATGTGTTCCGTAACATTCAGGGTTTCCGAGAAGTCATTTCAGTAGGCGTCGGTCAATGATGGCTTTCGTTACGACTTTTTCGATCTATGCTGACACGGCTATCCCGAACCACATGTTAGGCCTTTCCGGTCATCACCGGGTCTTTTCAAGTCATCCGGATCAATTCTAGCCGAATATTTTCATCAACCGGGGCCATATGGCCATTTCGGTCAATTTTAGGGTTTCCCGGCTTTTCCGAGTTTCGGTTCATGTTTACCGGGTTAATATCAAATTTTTCGATGACTTCGGGTTTTACGGTCGTACCGGACTTGTTCGGTCATCATTTTAAGCCATCCCAAGTTGACCCGAGACTTCTCGATCGGAACCGTGCTCTTTCAGATCTTTGCCCCGGGTTTCGGCTTCCCGCGAGAGGGTAAACCGGTAGAAAGCCCCGTATGAACATATCAGGAGTCATGCTGGCTGGTTTACTGACTTGAGGAGGTGCGGTTGAAGGCCCTCTTTCCAATGCGACAAACGGGAGCTGAATCGGACATCCCGTTTGCAAGATACAGCTCGCGGAGCACGCGCGCAGGAGAGAGAGTGTACTGCGCCCCCGCTCCCTTTGAAAGAGGAGGGCGCGCCCTGCGCGCCCTCAAACCGGGGGCGCACCCTTTGCGCCCCCGGTTCCTTTGAAAGGAGGGGGCACGGTCAGTTTCTTTAAATCGCAAATTACCCCAATTAGCACCTTCTAAACCGGATTTTTGGAAGGTTTCCGCGGAGGGTTTTCGATTATTTGTACCGCGCCCCCGGTTCAGGGGCGCGTTACGTATGTCAAGTCGATTTTTTGCAATTTCCGGAAGATTCTGTCGATTTTTAGTAGTGAGACGCGTAACGCGCCCCCACTTCCTTTGAAACAGGGGGGCGCGCAGACCGCGCCCCCGAACTGGGGGCGCGCCCTGCGCGCCCTCGTCCCCTTTGAAAAGCGGGGGCGCGGTCAGTTCAGTTTCCAAATTTTGCACCGGCTTCCTTCTCCTATAAATTCAGGGCCATTCTCAATGACCCAAGGTTAATCCCCGGTGCCTAGCTCGTCCATAGGTCGTCCAAGCTCTTCTCCAAAGCTGTCCCGACGTCCAAAGGCGATCCGAAGTCAAGAAATCGATCCCGAGGTGAAGGAGAAGGCTCGATCCGGGTGTTCTTCATCAACCATCTTCATCTACTTCTGAAGAAAATCATAGGCTTCTTCTGCAAAAGTCTTCAACATATAAATTTTTTCTCTCTTCGTCCTCTTTCATCTCCAACTGACTGCACTCAATTCTGACTTTCCGTTTGTTCGTGACGATTGCTACACTGAGGGCGCGCATCCAAGTTCTGTTTTCTATATCCGCCCACTTTCAAAATTTTTAATGACTTATACAGGAGGATTTCGGATAAGTCATCAACATAGGAACTCTTCCTCTATGAGTCCTCCGTCTACTCCAACAAACATAACTCGATTCTGACATCGGGGTCGTCCGTAGCATCCTCTACACCAAAGTCGCGCCAGAAGGGTGCAAAGCTACCCGTACCGGCCTTTATCAACCAACTCGGCTTCAACTCAAGCCGATCCATTCCATAAGCTTTCTCAACTCATTTAACTCAGTTCATTTACTGTTTTAAAGCATATTTCAGTTTATTTGCATCATTTTTACATAATCAAAAATACAAAAAAAATGGGTTAAGGCTCACCCCAATCCGGTGAGTTCGATTCCGATTGCTTCTTTCTCATCTTCTTACTACAGTTACTACACCTCCCATAGTTATAATTATTTTCTTCACTTGGTTTATTGTTCTAGTTGCACAGGTTGAACAAGCTAGCATTGATTGGAGACTCTTCTTCATCAGCCGGCCGAAGAAGAAGAAGGTTGAACCCATATCCCGATCTCCCACGCTAAGGTACACGGTCAATTCAACTCATCTCTTAATTTACATCCCATAAAGCAGAGCCCCCGGCTCCTGGCGACCACATTCTTTCATGTTTTAATTTCATCTTCTCCTCACTCTCCTCCCACATGACCCGAACCATCTCCGGTGCTCGAGCGACGCCGTGAGATAAAGTTCGGGGATCAATGTGAGTGTGGGACCGAGGTGAGGAGTCTTTACCGCTTTCCGAGTGTCTTACGATTCACTCCCATTTTACCCTATTTCATCTTTTACCTTTTCCTGAGGTGCCGATCCGGAACCCATTTTCGGAGTCGACAGAGGGCACATGCGCCCTACCATTGAGGCACGAGGGACCCAGTTTTTCACCGGGACTCTACCACTGAACCGATCGACCGGATAAGGTCAAAATTTTAGGGAATAGTGCCATGCGCCCTCACTGGGGGGCACATGCGCCCCTCAGTGGGGCGCAAGGACCCCTTTTTTTTAGCCTTGATGAGACCGTCTGTTCTCCTATAAATTAACTCTGATTCCGGTCATTCCAAGGGCATGAGAACGACCCCCCAGGAATCTCATGATGTCCAACCACCATCCTGCATTGATTTTGTAATTTTTAGAGAGAGAATTTCGAGTTTTTAGAGAGAGAAAAGTCAGTTCAAGAGAGAGGAAGGTTGTTCTGCAGGTGATCTGCCAAGTCTCTCTTCTTCGGCCTCTACAGCAGTGTGTGGACGTCTTCTGCCTAAGATCTATTCATTAAAGTTCTTCATCTCCAAGTCTTCTTCAGTTTGCAATCAACGGTACTTGATTCCAAGGTCGGGGCTGGTCGTGACGAGTGCAGAAGCAAAGTCGCGCCTGGCAGATCCTGGACTGCTGCTCAGCTTTTTCGACAACCCAGATTTGGCAATATCTTTCTCTATTCAACTCAGAATCTTTCTGTTCTTTTTACTATATCTTTATTTAGTGATTCTCCATCCTCCTATAATTTTTTTACATTTTTTTATTACTTTTATTCTGTTATTCCGAAAATAAAAAAAAGGGGGTTAGAGATAACCCGAATCCGGTCAGTTTCTTGTCAGTTGTGTGTTTCATGTCATTCTCTTTACATATACTCCACCTTGTTTAGTTCTAATAGTCTCTTTCACTTGTTTGTTTGTCTAGTTGCACAGAATATCAAGCACCCACCGTGTTGAGGACTCTTCATCGGCCGGCCGAAGAAGGAGAAGCTTTAACTCATATTCTTCACGCTAAGGTACACACGGTCATTTTAATTCTATAAATAGGAACCCACGGTTCCTGGCGACCACATGTTTTAATTTCATTCTTATCACCCTCCTCCCACATGACCCAAACCATCTCTTTGGTGATCGAGTGACGCCAAGGGATGAAAGTTCGGGGATCAATGTGAGTGTGGGACCAAGGTGAGAGTTGCTTTCCGAGTTTTCTTCCTTTCTTTCTCATCCCCTCTTGAGGTGACGATCTGGGTTCATGGACTTCCCTGAAAAGGAGAGGACCCTGTCGAATTTTCAGAGTCGACAGCTTTGTGGCGACCACGGTGGGACAAGCAATGTCTTCAACCGTGGGTGCTTAGTGTTTTGTTTTGCAACTAGTTCTAGTTCTAAACCGGTTCCCACGTGAGCCTTTCCTTCCTTCCACCTTTCTTAAACTTCATGCCATCTCAAAATTTCTGATTTCACCCATCTTTCATCAGATCTGAAGTGCCAAGTATGCCATTTAATTTCTGTCATTTTATTTAAACCGGTTCCCACGTGAACCACCCTTTTCCTTTTAAACCGGTCCCCGCGTGAACCAATCTCTTTCTTTACTTCGGTTCCCACGTGAACCAAACCACTTTCCTCCAGATCTATCCCAACTTGGATCAGATCTTTATTCACCTTTAATTGGCCCCACGTGGCCCTCTTTTGACCATTCAAACCGGTTCCCACGTGAACCACCCTTTTTACCCAAAACCGGTTCCCGCGTGAACAACCTTTACCTTTTACCCCGGTTCCCACGTGAACCAGCTTATTCTTACATTGGTCCCCACGTGGACCACCCTTTTGCTTGGCTATCAGATTTGAACCCTCTTCTTTCCATCACCTTTTCACTATCTCCATTTGGCTCACATATGAAACAAGGTCTGGATTCTAGTTTCTAGTTGCTTGTCTAGTTTCTAATTGCTTATCTTGTGTCATTGCTTGTTTATTTAAGTTTATATTTTGCTCATTACTTGTTTTATAACTTGATTGCATGCTCTGCTCCTTTTCTCTACCTCCTTCTTTTACACTTTTTTGAGGCGGGAGCTCACTCTCCCATTTATCCCTCCCATCCAAAACACCCTCTTGGTGGATTCTGACCTCTCTTCTGGGATATTCCTTCCTAGTTGACTTGGTTGGCTTTCATCAAGGCCTCCGTAATTCCTCATACGTGGAGTATTCCTCTTCACGATCGGGTTGGTTGTACCACTCCCCAAAACCCAAAGCATCCTATGTTACCTACACGTGGTGAGATTGTGTGAAACCTAGGTCATTGGAGATCGGAGTTAGGATCCTAACCCATTTGTTGAGAGAACAATTCTTAACAAAATTCATAAACCTAAGGTTTAATCAAAATCATTGCGTAATTTTGCTTTCAAGACTTTGCATCACTTGCTTGTCAAACAAAAAATCAAACCTCTAACTTTTTGCAAAATACTAAAAAAAAAGTTCTTTGTTTACTTTGTCAACTTGTTTGTTTTCTCTTTGAAGTTCAATGCAACTAAGGTCTGGAAGACACATTGGAATGGCGGAACAAGCTGAACATCGAGAACATGAGATGGGTCATCAATCAAATCCGTCAGATGGTCGTGTTAATCCATTATTTGAGTCAGAAGCGCAAGAGGTCCCTCAACCATCTGCTTCTCGTGATGTCGAACAACTCTTTAGGGAGTTGTCTCTCTATACCGACCCAGAAACCTATGCCCGCATACAATCCATGGTGAAGGGCAAAATGGCCTCGAATCAGGCTGAAGTTAAACAAGTTGCCTCATCTCCTTGTCCTCTGGTTCGACCACCACTCATTCAACCACCTATTGTTCAACAATCTGTGATTCAACCATCATTGGCACTAGCACAACCATCTGTAGTTCAACCATCTATAGTTCAACCATCTGTGGTCCAACCCTCATTTGTTCAACCATCTATAGTTCAACCATCTGTGGTCCAACCCTCATTTGTTCAACCATCTTATTTCAACCATGTTGCTCCCCTGACCCATCAAGTCATGGGACAATCTTCAGTAAATTTGCCAAGTCATGCTCCTCAATTCCAAAATCATGTCTCTAACCACATACCCCAACCAGTAAACCAAGAACCTACTCTCACCCAGGCAATCATGGATCAGCTCACTCAGATGAATGAACGTTATGAAGAGCTGAGATGTCACCTGGACTCCAAGTCAGTTCCTGAGATTTCCATTCCTTCTCTGCTAGTCCTACACCTGCCACCTTCTGAGCTACCAGTTTATCGCCGCTACAATGGTACTGGCAACCCTTTTCTCCACCTTAAAGATTTTCTCTATGAATCCTCATTCTGGAAAAAATGATCATAGGGTTCTTGCCTTCTTGTTCCATCGATCATTAGAAGGGTCTGCATTGGAATGGTTCTACTCACTCGACTCCTTTGAGGCAGGAGACTTCGATATTGTTAAAACCAAATTCTTGCAAAGATACAGAGACCGGGTGGCACCAGCATGCTCCATTACGGATTTGATTGCTGAGAAGATGAAGCCCGAAGAGGACTTCATAAAGTTTGCTGATCGCTGGAGGGGAATGGCAGAGAAACTGACAGATGTGATTTCTGAAGGGGAACAAGTGAAAATGCTTATTCGCAACACTACACCTGCCTTGAGGAATGTATTGATCATGCACAGTCCTACCACCATGAATGAACTCTATGACAGTGCCCGATACTTGCAAGCCCACTTCAAGGATGCCACCATGATAAACCCTTTTGATCCTAAACCTAGAAACCTCAGGAAAACCCCCTCTGCACCAGTTGGTCCTACAACCGAGGGAGTGGTTAACAACGAAGCAATAAACACTGTGGGGAACCAGGGAGGGAACCGTCAAAACCAGTACAGAAACCCACCACAAAACATTTTCTATTACCCCCCTCAACAACAGGTTAGGCCACCACAACCACGACAACCACAACAACCCCCGCAACCAGTAGCATAACCCCAGCAACCTCGTCAACCTACCTACAATAGGGCACCACCACCACCCAATCAAGCACCATGAAGGGGAGGTCCTAGGAGAGAGAACTACCAGCAACTCCCTTACTCCTTGACCGACATCTTCAATGTACTCATGGCAGAAAAATAGTTGGAATTTCCCAAGGAAAGAGAGGTTTGGCCAACAAATGTAGATATGTCCCGATACTGTGCTTACCACCGGTGTCCTGGTCACACTGTAGAAGTGTGCTTTCAATTCAAGGATTACATCCACGATCTGAATGACCAAGGCAGCATTGATTGGGCTCAAATGGGGGAATGCATACAAGATATGAAGGCTAGGCAGCAGCAGCGGCAGCATCCACCGGCTCATCCTCAACAACAACCTGGCTTGGGGATTATTCAGAATCCGCTCCCATTACATGCTCTCGCTCCAGCGCCGCACCAGCACATCCAAACCCAGGAATTGGTCTAGTACACTCCATTGTACAGGGAGACGCCAGTCGTGCTCAAGGTTGGCAACTAGAAAACCAAAATGCAACCATGCCTGCCAACCCGGTTAGGCCTCCTGCTAGGAACCCTCCTAGACAGATAATTCGTGCACCTGCTACCTCACAACTACCACAAAGCTCAATAACCCAACCATTGGCCGCCACTTCTTCTTGCCGACCCACCATTAGGCCAGCCCCCTCTCTAACTACACCTCCTTCAACCATTGCTACACACCAACCCTTGCTCATCCGACCACCACAATCACCACCAAACCTGAACCCCCAGCCTACGAGCTCTACCACTCTAAACCCCCAACCTATCATACCACCAACACCACAACCAATCCCACAACCTACACCTTCATTAAACTCATCAACCACTTCTGCACCCCGGCCTCTTCTTATTAGGCCACCGGTATCACCATCACTACCACCTCCAGATCCTACCCCTCTACCAACTAACCCCATCATCCCAGAACCATCGATTCCATTACCTATCATACCTGCATCTACACCACCTGTTCCACCACAATCCACCCAAGTTAACCCGTCACCTCTACCCGACCGCCAAATAGCCCCGGTGCTCCAGAGTGGGAGGATGTTCCAGCGGCTCTTTCCCCAAGCTAGTACTCAACCGCAGGATCAAGTGGAGGAGGAACAAGTAGAAGGACCATTGCCAGGCACAGCCTATGATTTGTTAAAGAATTTAGATGAAACACCGGCCCGTATTTCCATACTTGAGTTGATCAAAAGATCAAAGGTGCACCAGGAGATTCTACAGTAGTACTTGCAAAGGGTCATGGTGAATGAAGATCTCCCACCTGAGAAGATCACTACAATGTTAGCCCCTAGAAGTGAGCACCCAACACTCACTTTCTCTCAGGAAGAATTAGCAGATCCAGAATTTAGGAGATATGCGTTGCATGTGGCTGTTATCATCTGCAATGTCGAAGTAAAATCATGTTTGGTTGACACTGGAGCTTCTATCAACGTTATGCCGCTAGAAACTTTACAGTTGTGTGGCATTTCTGAGCAAGAAATCAAGCCATCCTGTTCCATGGTGACGACCTATGATAACTCCAAGAAGTCTGCACGTGGGGTGGTCACACTAGAAGTCAAACTTGGACCATGTACGGTCACAACAGATTTTCATATTCTAGAATTGGATCCAACTTTTCGGGCTATACTTGGGAGGCCATACTTGGAGGCAATAGGAGCTATGGCTTCAACAAACCACCAGTGCATAAAGTTTCCTTTTAAAGGACAAGTGGTCAAGGTCACTAGCATGCCTATAAGGGACGAGCTGAACGATTCTTCTTTACCCCTAGGTCTGTCAATACAACCCCAGATCTCAGTGGGAGAATTGCCAAAAGTCAGATGCATGACCGCCTCTCTACCAGACACACTGGGATGGCGGATGATGATGAAATTGGGCTATCAGCCTGGAAGAGGTTTAGGCAAGGATCTTCAAGGGATCACTCAGCCAATTGAAACTGTGAAAAGGCCACGCAGGCAGGGGTTGGGATATGAAGAAGGTTCCATCCCAAGGAGGATCTTCCAGCCAGGATATGCCATGGGGCTCCATACATTCTTTATCAAAGGGGAGACCATGATGATGGCTGAAGATGGAAAAAGTTCCATGATAGCTGTCAAGAGAAGAAAGGCTCCAGATGAAGAAGAAGAAGACTTGGAAGACCTGTGCTTATCTTTAACTCATTTGTTCTCAAGTGGGGAAGAGTATCAAGAACCACCCAAGGGCATACCAATATTGGATCATCTGGTTGAGCATACCACCCAAGTCAAAACCATTCCACGAGGCCCAAATACAACAATGCCATGTTTGAACCTCGTACCATTGTTTCTAGATCTTTTGGATGGGCTTCAAGGCCCACTTACCCACTTTGGGCCCATGTGCCCTCTTCAACCTTCTACTCTTACAGGGCCAGCTTTCCCATTTGCTTCCCTCATCAACTTCATAACTGAGGGCTTTTCCCAACATGGGCTCACATGCCCATTTATTTCTATGATCGGGTCCACGTACCCATTTACTTTTTTCATCAGTTTTGGACCCATGTGTCCACTTTCTGTTACCATTGGGCCCACGAGCCCCTTTTTCCCCTTTATTTTTAAGTTTTTCTCTCTATTAATTCAGTCATCTTCTAGCAAGCCTCGAGTCACTCAGGCTCATTCTATCTTTTTACTTGAGAATCCCAAAAAAAAAATGTCTTCTCTGAAACTCACATTTCCATCGAGGAGACGTCCTACTCATCCCAGAGGGTGCTCCCAATCAGGGATCCCTCTTTTCTAAATCATTGATCGATTTACTCGATCCCCCCTCCACTGTAAATACCACCTTTCCAGCTTTATCTTTAGTAGGTCAAGTTAGGTTAGGAAATAGGAAAGACAGAGGTTAGCGAGTTCCAAATAGGTATCTGCAACAATTGGCACAGAAATGCGTAGAGTGTGCAAGGCTGCCAAACTTTTTAGATAATACCATCCAGCTAGATGAAATCCAATATGAGGATGAGCATAACATAGATCATACTTTGGGAGTATATGAGGTGGTATCAGAGAAGGATCCCGAATCCGAGGATGAAATCGAGGACTTGGCTGATGCATATGCATCTGGACTTAGAAGATTTGAAGAACCATCAGTCACAGGGAATGAACTGACCAAGGAACTGAATTTAGGAACCCCTGAATATCCTAAGACTATCCTCATTAGTGCAAACCTCACTCCCTCAGAAGAACAATGTTTGATCAAAGTTTTGGAAGAATATAAGGACACGTTCGCATGGACATATGAAGACATGTCGGGATTAGATAATTCATTGGTTGAACATAGATTAACCTTGAAACCTGGAACTACCCCAGTTAAACAAAAGCTCAGGAGGTTCCACCCTGATATTACACTCAAAATGAAAGAAGAGGTAGACAAACTACATCAAGTAAAATTTATTAAGGTTGTCCTATATCCGCAATGGGTGGCTAACATAGTCCCTGTTATGAAGAAGGATGGACGAATTCGGATTTGTATAGACTTCAGGGACTTGAACCGAGCGTCTCCTAAGGATGATTTTCCTTTGCCTCATATCGATGTTTTGGTTGATAACACAGCTGGATTTGAAATGCTTTCATTCATAGATGGCTATTCTGGATACAATCAGATCCGGTTAGCTGAGGAGGACCAAGAGAAGACCGCGTTCACTACACCTTGGGGAACATATTGCTATGTTGTCATGCCCTTTGGGTTAAAGAATGCTAGTGCTACATATCAGAGGGCTATGATGGCTATCTTTCACGACATGATGCACACCCTTGTAGAGGTGTATGTGGATGATTTGGTTATCAAGTCCAAGAGTCGGGAAGATCATTCTGAAGTGCTAAGGAAAGTTTTGTAACGAGCTAGAGAATACAAGTTGAAAATGAACCCTAAGAAGTGTACATTTGGAGTTTCATCAGGAAAGCTACTTGGGTTCATAGTAAGCAAGAGGATCATAGAGATCGACCCAAACAAGGCCAAAGCAATTATTGGTATGCCTCCTCCGAAGAATATGAAAGAGCTTCGAGGATTGATTGGGAGGCTACAATTTGTCCGCCGGTTTATCTCACAACATTCCCAAAGGTGTAAACCTTTCTATGAGTTAACCAAGGCGGGGGCCGAGTTTAAATGGGATTCGAAGTGCCAGGAGGCGTTTGATGGGTTGAAAACATACCTGGCAAGTCCCCCTGTACTTAGACCACCAATTCCCGACAATCCCTTGGTCCTCTACATTTCGGTTCTTGAGAACTCTCTTGGGGTAGTCCTTGCACAAGTTGAAGAAGAAGGGAAAGAACGAGCTATTTACTACTTGTCTAAGATGTTTGATGCTTGTGAGCTGAAGTACACTGTGGTAGAAAAGACCTGTGCTGCTCTTGTTTGGGTGGTTCAGAAACTCAAACATTATTTTCTTGCTCACCAAGTCAAGCTCATTGCTCGTATCAATCCCATTAAGTTTCTGTTAGAGAAGACAGTCTTGACTGATCAGTTAGGGCGATGGAAGAGTTTCTTATCCCAATTTGAGATCACTTATGTCCCACAGAAGGCAATCAAGGGTTATGCTATTGCTGAACACCTTGCCCATCATCCCATACCCATCTTTGACCCAGTCCAGTCGGAGTTCCCGTATGATGAACTAATGTCAGTCCGATCTTCCAATCTTTGGACATTATATTTTGACGGGGCTATGAACTCTCATGGTAGAGGGATAGGTATTGTCCTTCTGTCACCTGAAGGTGTCACCATTCCACAGGCTTTTCAGCTTAACTTTCCAGCAACCAACAACATAGCTGAGTATGAAGCCTTGCTGGCCGGGCTGGAGGCCGCTCATTTCCATAGTGCCACCGAACTGAGGGTGATAGGTGATAGTCAATTGATCCTACGCCAAGTCCTATCCAAGTACCGAACTTCTCATCCAAACCTCAAACCCTACCAGGAGCTCACCACCTGCTACATCAAGCTATTCTTCAAACTCACCTTTGTTCATGTCCCCCGCTCTCAGAATATCCTCGCCAATACCTTATCTTCACTAGCTTCATCTCTATCTGTCCCGCTAGGCAGGCAAGTGCGAACTATCCACATTTGTAAGAGAACAATTCCAGCAATTGAGGATGGACATTTTCTGAAGGTTAAGGAAAGATTCAACAGAAAGGAATACTTGGAACATAAAGAAGAAATCTCCTTGATTGAGTTGGAAGAATTAGAAGAAGGTGAGAGACCTTGGTATGACGAGATTGCGAGGTATTGTCAAGATCAGTCGTATCCACCTGGATCAACTACCAAAGAAAAGAAGGCAATCAAAAGAGTATCCCAGAGGTATACAATCCTAGGAGGAATGCTCTACAAGAGAAGCCTAAGTGGAATCTTACTCAGATGTCTTGATGAAGAAGAAGCTGAGTTGGTGCTGAAAGAAGCACATTCTGGAGTTTGTGGTGGTCATGTGAATGCCCAAGCCCTTGCTAAGAAAATCATCCGACAAGGGTATTATTGGCCAACTTTAGAAGAAGACTGCTCCATCTTTGTCCGGCATTGTCATTCATGTCAACTCCACGCTGACAAGATTCACTCTCCCGCATCTTCCCTTCATCCAATTCATGCCCCATGGCCTTTCGCCATGTGGGCTTTTGATATCATTGGCCCCTTGAGTGACCTCAACTCCAAAATGCGCTCAAAATCATTCATTCTGACGGCAATGGAGTACTTCACAAAGTGGGCTAAAGCAGAAGCATTCATAGAGATTAAAGCGTCAACAGTCTGCTCCTTCATCAAGCGCAACATCTTGGCAAGGTTCGGGATCCCCAGCGACATCGTCACCAATAATGGGCCACAATTTCTTTCTCAAGATCTGCGTGATCTTTGCAACAGGTATCGCATTTCATTGCATCATTCATCACCATACTACCCTCAAGGCAATGGTCAAGCAGAAGCCACCAACAAAACCTTAATCAAAATCATCAAGAAATCTTGTAAGTCTAGCAAATTTGCCGACTGGCCTGATAAGCTTGTAGATGCTCTATGGGCTTATCGTACTTCTATAAGGACTCCCACTGGACAAACCTCGTATGCTTTGGCATATGGGATGGAAGCAGTGGTCCCTTACGAAGTATTACTTCCATCTCTCCGAGTTCAGCTTGACAGGGATATTCCTGTTGATGAGAGAAGAGAATCTCTCCTTGCACAGCTTGAACTCTTGGATGAAAGAAGGCTAGCTGCCGTCGAGCATGCCCGGACTTATCAGAACAGACTTAAAAGGTTTTATCAAAAGAGGGTGGTCGAGAGAAAATTTGAGATCGGTGAGATTGTAGTCAAACACATATTCGTTAAGCCAGGGGGTCCCCACTCCAAGTTGCAACCTAACTGGGAAGGGCCTTTTGTAATCACTGAAAAGTATCCAGGTAATGCATATGAATTGACTAATGCAGATGGAGAAAAATTGAATCATCCTTGGAATGGAGTTTACCTTAAAAAGTACTTTCCATAAAAATGGAGAAACCACTGGTATAATCTCAAGTCATCGATCCTAGGTTGTTCGTGAGAAGTCAAGGGTAGGTACCATCCTACACACACAACACCTCCCGATCCTAGAATCTAGACAACCCGACACTTGCGAAAGGCAAGGCAAAAATCTAGAAATGGAAGGAGTACCCTTACCCTATTCTCTTCTACTCGGTCCAAGATAGGGAGAGAAGATTAGAGAGGGGTAGTATCGAAAACACTCCCACCCTAGTAGGAGGCCATCTCAGAGGGTACAAAAGGGTGCCAAAAGATGGGCAATGAACCCCTCAGGTTAGAAAAAAAATGATCAACCTGTCTAAATGAGTACCCAGAATGATAGTCAAGGCAAAAGGCACTAAAAGATGGGCAATGTCCCCATGGGTCAAAAACCTGTCCAAATATGTGCCACATAGAAAAGAGCAAAAAAAGAAAAAAAAACCAAAAGAGGCTGAACCACAATGGGTAATTTGAGTGAGAGTAGAGAAACCCCTCTCAGCATCTTCAAACCCTATCAAGGACTTCCTCTATACTCATCCTCTTTAAATCCCTAGGGAAGGGTAAACCGACCAAATCCAGGTGGAATCCAAGCTGATCAAAAGAAGTAGGTTAGAAGGATTCTAGGTAGGGAACTTTATTTTTGCACGTGGCATCTACCACTTGAGTCTTGACAAACCCCAAAGATCGATGAATTATCTCAAAATACCAGTATTTTCTCCACAACAAAGTAAATATTTCCAAAATCCAAAAAAAAGAGGAATATTTCAAAAAACCTCAAAAAAAGGAATATTTCAAAAAAACAAAAAAAAATGCATATTTCAAAAGTCCAAAAAAAATTGCATATTTCAAAAACCCCCAAAAAAGGAATATTTCAAAAACCCAAAAAAATGCATATTTCAAAAACAAAAAAAAAATGAATATTTCGAAAATTCGAAAAAAATACATATATAAAAAATACAAAAAATTGAATACTTTTGAAAATCCAAAAAAAATGATTATTTTTAAGAAAACCCAAAAAGGAAATTTTTTGCTCAGTCATGATCATTGCCTTAGTTGCATCCATGTTTATTTGACTGCCATGCATATTTCCATTTCTGTATTGCATATCCATTTTTTTTACTTTAATTACCTTGTTAAGAAGGCTCTTCCCTTTGACCTAAGTTAAAGTTGACCATAATAGGCAAAGGGATGAGTCATGGTGAAGATCTAATCCCCCTTTATCAAGTGTTATAGGCATTTCAATACAGGAGAGGAGAGGATTCACTCCACGACAGGTAAGTTCTCTCAACCCTTACATTTCATTTTAGTCATTTTTTTTTATTCTAACTTGTTAAGAAGGCTCCTCCCTTTTACTCAAAATCAAGGCAAACGATATATAGGCAAAGGGATGAGTTATGATGAAAATTAACCATCTTTGCTAAGTATTTGTAGGAGCTGAAGAAGCAAAAGAGAAGAGCCATCAGGTACAACTTTTTACAAAAAAAAATTGCCTTAGGGCGCATGTGCCCTCATCTGGGGGCACATGGCCAGGTGCCCCACCCCAGGGCGCATGGCCAGGTGCCCCCGATCGGGGGCACATGGACAAAAAATTCAAAAAATTTAGAAAAATCTCAAAAATTCAGAAATTGTCTATAATGTTAAAAGTGACATTTTTTCTAAAGGAACCATCATCGAAAACGTTGTTTTGACATACAAATGATGGTTCTAATAGTAAAATCTTCAGTTGATCATTTCAGGAACAATCTGCTTCATATGACAATTCTGTCTATTGGGTATTAACCGGAAGTGTGCAGGCAACCTTTTAAGTCCAACAGGTGAATTGGTGAGATCGGTGTTCCGGAAGGAACGTCATGCCAGCTCTGCGACGAAAAGAAAGGGAGCGCCACCTAGTCAAATATTATCATGGCGCTGATGAATCAGGCGGTCGATGCAAGTTGATAGACCACGCTTGAAGACTTCACTCAGCTTCGCATCAATCTCACATCATCACCAACACTCCATTTTGCACTTCACATCACCTTTAACATTTGTCACCTAGTTATGTTAGGTCCATTTGATACGTATTATATGCATTAATGTTGAAGACCTTGAGAGTGAAGATGACTGGGCCCGAGATCCCCTTCAACAAAATCTACGACGGCTTGGTCATTTCTTCACACTCACGGATAAGCCAAAATTGAACATTGGAGGGACGATGGTTCCTAATCGAGTGTCTTGACCTCCAATAGACAATCTATATCTTCAACTATTTTCTACATAATTTTCTATGTTTTCACATCCATCTCCTTTTTTTATTCTTATCATTACCAATTTTATCTCTTCATGTTTTATTCCTTTCTTTTTATCCCATCATGTTTCATTCTTTCCTTTCTTTTATCCAACCGTGTCTTTTATTTTACCCACCGTGTCATATTGGTCATGCCATTGTTTCTTCTTTCCTATCATTCTATGTTAGTCCGACCATTATCTTTCAATCTCACTATGGCTTAAGTTTGTTTTGTCGTTTTCCGAATACTTGATTTTCTGCTAGAGCGTGATTCATGGTTTTCACGATACCCGAGCAATTTTGTTTTGCTTAAAATGAACCTTTTTAGAATTTGAGATTATTCCACTCAGAATTAAACTGAGCATTTTGGTGAAACTTGAATGAACTTGATATTCCAAATATGATGGATTGGTATTCTTTTCATTTTAAGATCAACTTCTCTTTTACAAACTTTAGCCCATCACAGTACAAGAACACCGCAAAGTTCGGGTTGCTGGCTGATGATGAACCTACGAATTCGAGGACTCCTCACCACGTTGAGGGTTGGCTACATCTTTTTATCCTTTATCATTTACTTTTTCATCTCTCGTGCCAAGGGCATGTCTTTTACCAGTCAATTATATGAGGTTTTGATAGAACATAAAAGCGATCTAGAATACTCAGCGAGATTCATATTGCTGGATCGGGCAGATAAGCGTGTCTATATCTACACCTTGATGCCACCTTTTCAGTCCATCACCATTCCATTCCGCTACATTCATCTACGTTCACTTGCATTCCATTATAGTTCACTACGAATCACTCCGCTTCATTACATGCCATTCCCTTACAAAGCCGACATCAAGGCGAGGCAAGCTGTAGACACGCCAAATTTGCCTAATTCAGAGCATAAAACTTATGTTTTATAGGGTAACATGTATGATTGACCTTATAATGATGCCGTGTCTTTTAAGTTGATTTGGAGCTTCATCGAACGAAATCGGATGTTTTTCGAAGTTTCCGCGAAAAGCCATAATTTCCGAGCGAAAGCCACACGTAAATCGTGTAAACACGGAAATTGGCTGAATGGCAAATGCCTAATGATCATGCATAGAAGTTTATGGTCATATTCACACCCCGGACAAGTTTTGTTGCATACCGTGCCTTTCCGGTTTGCCGTCGGAGTCATTTTGACCTGTATCGGATCTTCTATTCACTGCCCTAACTTCCAGAAAAAATTATGAATTTTTGGAGGGGTTATGGCTGATTCGATGCTATAGAAAGCTTCTTTGGCCTGTTATCTTTCCAACGCAACAAACGGCGTCGAATTCTGAGTTCGGGAGTGTTCACAATGGCTTCCGGAAGAAGGACGCGCAAAAAATAGTCCCATGCGCCCGGGTTCCTGGTCACATGCGCCCGGGACCCAGGGCACATGCCCATGCGCCCTACCAGTGAGGCATGTGACCTCGTGCCCTCACTTGAGGGCACATGCACCCTACCCTTGAGGCACGAGGGACCAAGTTTTTCACCGGGACTCTACCACTGAACCGATCGACCGGATAAGGTCGAAATTTTCGGGAATAGTGCCATGCGCCCTCACTGGGCGGCACATGCGCCCCTCAGTGGGGCGCATGCGCCCTGCACCAGGGCGCATGCGCCCAGGGGTGGGGTGCAAGGACCCCTTTTTTTTAGCCTTGATGAGACCGTCTGTTCTCCTATAAATTAACTCTGATTCCGGTCGTTCCAAGGGCATGAGCACAAACCCACAGGCATCTCAAGACGTCCAAACACCCTCCTTCATTGATTTTGTGATTTTTAGAGAGAGAATTTCGAGTTTTTAGAGAGAGAAAAGTCGGTTCAAGAGAGAGGAAGGTTGTTCTGCAGGTGATCTGCGAAGTCTCTCTTATTCGGCCTATACAGCAGTGTTTGTACGTATTCTTCCTGAGATTTCTTCATAAAAGTTCTTCATCTCCAAGTCTTCTTCAGTTTTCAATTGACGACACTTGATTCCGAGGTCGGGGCTGGTCGTGACAAGCGCAGAAGCAAAGTCGCGCCTGGCAGATCCTGGACTACTGCTCGGCTTTTTCGACAACCCAGATTTGGCTATATCTTTCTCTATTCAACTCAGAATCTTTCTGTTCTTTTTCCTATCTCTTTATTTAGTGATTATCCATCCTCCTATCATTTTTTTACATTTTTTTAATTACTTTTAGTCTGTTATTCCGAAAATAAAAAAGGGGGTTAGAGATAACCCGAATCCGGTCAGTTTCATGTCAGTTGTGTGTTTCATGTCATTCTCTTTACATATACTCCACCTTGTTTAGTTCTAATAGTCTCTTTCACTTGTTTGTTTGTCTAGTTGCACAGAATATCAAGCACCCACCGCGTTGAGGACTCTTCTTCATCGGCTGGCCGAAGAAGGAGAAGCTTTAACTCACATTCTTCACGCTAAGGTACACACGGTCATTTTAATTCTATAAATCGGAACCCACGGTTCCTGGCGACCACATGCTTTAATTTACTTTTTATCACCCTCCTCCCACATGACCCGAACCATCTCTTTGGTGATCGAGCGACGCCAAGGGATGAAAGTTCGGGGATCAATGTGAGTGTGGGACTGAGGTGAGAGTTGCTTTTCGAGTTTTCTTCCTTTCTTTCTCATCCCCTCTTGAGGTGACGATCTGGGTTCACGGACTTCTCTGAAAAGGAGAGGACCCCGTCGAATTTTCAGAGTCGACACCATGGTGGGATGAATAGCAAGAATAGTGTTGTAGTGGCCACAGTGGTGATAGAAATGAAAGATTTAAAGGCACAAGGTGATTATCGAACACGGTGGGATTAACAAACACGGTGGGATTAGAAAACATGGTAGAATATTATAAAGATCAGAATTGGGGTATACGCTACGAAAATGTACCCGGTGGGAATGGTGAGAAAGTGATGATCATGATGAGATGCATGCAATGACAATGCAAAATACAATGCAATTAATACTGCATGATGCATGCTAGGCTCAAGAAAACAAAACAAAACTTAACAATTAGTTGAAGAAATAGATTGTCTGTGAGGTCAAGATACCCATTTAGGAACCATCGTCCCTCACAGCACAACTTTGGCCTATCCGTCAGCACAAAGAATGACCCGACCATCGTGGATTTTGATGAAGGGGATCTCGGGCCTGGTCTTCTTTGCATTCACGGTCTTCAACATCAATGCATAAAATAAATAGTAATGCACCTAATATATGCTAAGAAAGGAAATGATAACGGTGAGTTTGCAATGTGATGACATGCATTCTCATAAAAGAGTTTATGTGTCCTAATGAGGACACAGAGCAAAAGCTTTTTGGCAAAGTTGAGGTCGAGGTAATGATGACACCTCCTCCTGAGAATCCTCAGGGGAGGGAAGTGGCGAGCATCGCCTTATTGAAATCTTGAAAAATGCTCCTCGGCAAAGTTGAGGTCAAGGTCATGGTGACACCTCCTCCTAAGAATCCTTGGGGGAGGGAAGTGGCGAGCATCGCCTTGTTGTGCAATTCTCCTTGTTTGTTCTTTATGTTTGAAATACTCAAAAAACTAGATTAGAATGCCAGTATGGTTTATCCCCTTTGCAAGTTGCAGTATGTATTGACCTTTGTCAAGGGGTAATAGACTTCTTAATGAAGTAACAAATATACAATGAAAAAAATTTGAAACATGAGAGACTAAAAGTTAATATGAATGTAAAGACGAAAATTAAAACTAAGCGTGATGATGAAAATTTTGAAATTTTTGAAATTTTTTTGTTGGAATTTGAATTGAAAAGATTCAATTTTTTAGGATTTTTAAAAAATATTCTTTTTTTTAGTTTTTAAAATATTTTTTTTGAGTTTTTGAAGATATTCAACTTTTTTTTAGAATTTTTGAAAATATTCATTTTTTGTAACTTTTGAAAGTATTGACTTTTGGGGGGAGAGAAAATCAGTATTGACAAAAGTTCTCATCACTTAGTTGTTTTTCTAGGTTTGTTGGCAGACACCATGTGCAAAATGGGGTTCCTTACCTAGAATCTTTTGACCTTCAACCTTTAATCGGCTAGTGTTTAGTTTCGATTTGGTTGGTCCACCCACACCGTGGGGGGTTAAGAATGAAGGATTAATAGGAAGTCCTTGATAGGCTTTGGAGGTGTCAAGAGGGATTTCTCTACTTGCACCTAATTGCCCGTTGGGGTTTGGCCTCTTTGGGTCTTTTCTTCTTTATTGACAAATCCATTTTTGTGGCACACATTCGGACAGGTGTTTTGACCTGTGGGGTCATTGCCCATCTTTTGGTGTCTTTTTCTTTGGAGAAGTTGGACCTTCTGAGATGGCCTCCTACTAGGGTGGCGGATGCTTTCGATACTCTCCCCCTCTAATCCCCTTCACCTATCTTGGACCGAATATAAGAGAGTAGGGTAAGGGTTTTCCTTCCATCTCTATGCTTTGCCTATCTTCTCTTAGGTGTTGGGTCATCCGGATTTTGAGATAGGGTCATGTTGTTTGTGTAGTATGGTATCTACCCTCAAATCCTAGAGAACATCCTAGGGCATGTGGACTCAAGTCATACTGGTAGTTCTCTCCATTTTGAGGTAGTTTACATTCCATAGGTGAATCAATTGAAAACATGCCTTGCATTGTAAAGAATTCATTTGGATAAAATAAAAAGTAGTTATCATCAATCATAAATTTCTCTCAAGTAAGATTGTTATGTGAGATTAAAAATCATTTAAAAAAATATTGCCTTGCGGATGACATAATGATGATGAATGCAATTTCATGTAATACCTGAGAGAAGGAGAAGTTCATTGCTAATGACGGCTTTGCTTGTGCTTGCCTTGCCTTGCCTGTCATGTCTTGCCTTGCCTTGCCCAACTGCTTCCACTGTTGATATGTTCCACATTAAATCAAAGAGTAAGAGTCATACAGTGAGGTGCAAGATGTGGTAGATTTGATTTGGCATGGTGGAACTAGGATTGATGATGTAGAAGGCAAAGATTGGGGTATCACCTAGGAAATTTCTCTACCTTGATTTTTATTGAAAGTAAAACTTGGGAAAAGAAAGAGAATTCAAAAAGGAAAGAAACATGCTTGGAAACAAAAGTGAGTTAAAATGGGCTATTGGGCCCGTGAGTTGAAAGTGGGCTTGAAGGCCTAGGAATAGTCAGAATCAAGAGGCATGTGAGCCCAAGATTTGAATGTGGGCTAGAGAGACCAGTTGATGTTGATGGGCATGAGGGCACGATTGAAGGTGATGGGCTCAAAATCCCGATTGGAGGTTGAGCCTGAGGGACCCAACGAAAAGAGCTGGCATATGGGCCCGATTTAGATGGTTGGGAGCAAGATTGTGATTTGTGATGGGTTCGCTGGCGCCATTGAAGAGTATGGGTGCGCAAACCCGAATTCGAAGAAGTGGGGGCACGGGGTCCCGATTTCAAAGAAGTATGGGCACACGGGTCCAATGGTGAAAAAATGGGGGCATACAGGTGTAGACATGAAATTTTGGTCCAACTGAAGAGCTTGAATTCTTGTTTACATGAATAATATTTTAGTAACCTTTCAAGGGAACCGAGTTTTCCGGAAAAATCAAGTTTTTCGGCCCATTTCGAAGAAGATCGATTGGTGTTGACCAGGGTCAAAGCGCGCTATATACAGGGCACCAGGCGTGTATATAGGGCACCTGGCGCCCTACTTATAGGGCACCTGAACCTGGTCTGACTGACTGGACAGATTGATGGGACAGTTCTGCAGATAAAGTTGCCCTCTTCTTGCCTATAAAAGGACCCCCATTTGAAGGGTTTAGGACACACCAAGGGCGCCCCCCAAACTCTCTCATCCACCACAATACTTCCAAGGCCTTACAACCCCTCTCCAAGCTCTCAAACTGTTTCAAAACTCTCTCCCAAAAACCCCAAAAACCTGCAGTTTCCTTCTTCTGAAATATGATTTTTCTCCGACTTTGAGGGCCTCTACACTCCATTTCTCTTACATCTAGTGCCAAAACACTCTTCCATTAGCTTCACTTGAGTATTGGCTTCTTGAAGAACTCCTTCTTCCATCTTGGAGGTCTTCCTACACTCCGGAGTGACACCGCGAAGAAAGGAAGAAAATCTACTAAAACCAGTCCCTGGTGCCCCATAAATAGGGCACTTTGACTTTGGTCAACGTGCCCCATCAAGGGGACACCTGCAGCTAGCGCCCCATATATGGGGCACTAGCAAGGGCAGACCCCATTTTGCATTTTTTTGAGTTTATTTACCTTTCTGGTCGATCCTTTACTCCCCCCCTTTCATTTTAACTTTCATTAACATGTCATTTATCATACATTAAGTCACACCTTTGCATCTTCATACCTCTTTAAAAACCTATCTAAAATAGGGGTTGGGATTTAGTCCCAATTCAGTTAGTTCCTTCCCTTTTGCATGTTTAAGTTCAAATTTGTGCATGATTCTACACTTTCACTAAAACTAATGATCTTTTCACTTGTTTCTATGTTTTCATATGGACATTTGTAGGTAAATCCGGCCGAGGCGGAGCTTCAACCGGACCAAAGACGAATGACTCATTAAGCTCTCTTCTTTCAGCCGGCTAAAAAGGGAGAAGTAGAAACCCAACAATCTCCCTACTTCCAAAGGTACAACGGTCATTTTTATTTTTCATTTTTAATTATTATATTTTGGAGCTTTTGGCTCCTGGCAACCACAACCACTAACATCCCATCCATCAAGACTCCAAAGCAAGCGTAGGGGCCAGAAAAGGGAGATCTACAGATATCCCGTTTCGGGTGCTTACACCTTTTGGCGACCACGGTGGGACCGACTTTGCTTTAGTGAGTTCTTCTTTTCTTTCCTAAGAATGTCCATTATTTTCACTCTAATTCTCATTTAAGCCATTTCCATTTTCTTACATTGCTATTTACTTACTTACATGCATGTTTGTTTCCTTGGAGTGTCATCAAGTTTCTTCCGATTTACCTACCTTTCGTTGGTCCTTTTTAAAGTATACAATTTGATTTCTAGCTTTGTTTATCAACTTATTTCACCTTAGCATCTTAGATATCATCTTCTTTCATCCCTTGTTAAGTATACTTGTCTATTTCCTTCTAAGTCTAGTTCCTCTTTAGTAAATTTTCAAAGCATGCTTAGTCAAAATTAGTTCTCTCTTTCACCTTAGTTTGATTTCATATCATTGTCTTATTTACTTGCTTCCTACAGCATCTTGTTAATCATTGCATGCTTTTATTTTCTTCTTGCTTGCTTCTTATTCCTTGACATTTCACTTGCATTTGTTTGCATTGGAGTTTCGGGTTCGGCCGTCTCCATAGGACATTCGAGAAGGGAGGCTGTCTCCTCCCAAAGCCCCACACATCCAAACACCCCTCTTGGTGGTTGCCAACTCCTCCTCTGGGGATTCCCTCTCGGAAGGACTGGGTAGCTTTCATCAAGGCTTCCGTAAGTCCCCAGACGTGAAGGATTCCCTCTTCACTGATCAGGCAGGTTGTACCTTTTCACCCCAAAACCCAGAGTACCTATTACCTATCGTTGTGAAAAGAGTGACAACCTTAGATTGCTTGGCATTGTGAGAGCATAGGGTCCTACCCATTTATTTGTGTGGACAATATTTCTCTTAACAAGCCATTAATTTGAGGTTGAAACAACAAAAAAAATTTGTGTTAATCATTCCAAGTCTTTACTATTACTTGTTTGCAAACAAAAATTCCAAAATCACATAAAAAAAACCAAAACAAAATTTTTGCTTGAGGTTAATTTGCTTGATAACTTGCTTGTTCGACAAAAGAAAATCAAAACAAAAAAGGGGGTCAAAAATCAAAACCAAAAAAAATCCTTGAGCTTTTATTTGTCAACCTTCTTTTTTTGTTGTGTTTATGAATTTAAGGTCAGGACGAGTTATCAGAATGGCGGATCAAAGATACGAGCAACTACAATTAGAGTATGACCAGTCCTATTTCTACCCTGATGTCGTATGTGTCATCAATGAACCCGAGGTTCTCCCCGAACCTAGTCAAACTTTTTCTCAACCCAATCCAAATTCACTTTGGGAGGCATTCACTCATGCTGACCCTACCCAAATTCAGGCTATCGAAGCCATCCTCAAGGGCAAGTCGCCTGCCGAGCACATCCCTCCCGAAGGTGGTCTTCACATCTCTACCCATCGGTTGGTAGTACATCAACCCAATGTGCCCACTCATGGCCATTCTTATACCAGGTTTGTAGCCCCAATTTCTCTTCATCCGGTGGCTAATATAGATCATCCTGATCCGAATGTTATTGTTCCTTCTAGGCCACCAGTTTATTCTTCTAATCATCTCAACCCTGCTCACCCTTTGGTGAATCCCCCAATGTACCCTTCTTATCCGGCCACTTCGGCCCATCCAATCCCAATTCCGGTGCACCAAGCACCCACTCCTCCTCCTCCTCTTGGGGAACCTTCTATCGATCAGTCTATGGTTAACAAAATCAATCGCATGGATGAGCAGTATAGAGAGCTTAGATGATTGATCGACAGCAAGGCAGCCCCTGAAATTTCTCTTCCTTCCCTCCCTACTTTTCATCTATCTCTTTCTGAGATGCCGATTGTGGGAACCTCAGGAATCGTTTTGATTTTTGAAATGTTTTTAAAAGATTTTTTTTTGAATGTTGAAAATATCGTACCTGAATTTTCTAGTAAAATAGGTAATAGACCATAAAAACTGCTAGATAGTCCAGGTGATATTAGAAGAGTATAGAACCGAGGTTCGGGTTCTGTGAAAATATTTTTGACCTCTCTCCATCAGATGGTATGAATATCCGATGTTCATTTACATCGAGCAAACACTCGAACACCCTTGATTAACTGTCATAGCGATCTTGTTTGACTAGAGCATGCACATCCACAATGTATAAAGAACACAAAGGGCCCTGGCCTTTCAAGCCTGATGAGATGCAAACAAGTTTAGTTACATTTGGTTTGGAGTTGCTTTATGTTGATTTATAAATTGATTTTGATGTGGTTTGAAATGTTGATTCCATATTTCAATTTTATTTAGATTTGAATGTTATTTGTTTTGACTTTGTTTGAATTGTTTGATTTGTTTTACTTCAATTGGTTGAAGTTTATTTTATTTTTTTTTGAACTTGATATTTTAGATGTGTTTATCAATTTTGACTTGTTTAAGTTTAATTGACAATGTGTTGAGTCATTTTCATGTGATTTTCTCATGTTGGTTGGTGTTTTAATACCGATTCGGGTGTGTTCAGTATGTTTTAAATGTTTTGAAGTTTGGTTCAAATTGATTAAACTTGAATTTCAGATTGTTAATGATATGAATTTGGCATGTTTTAAGATGAATGTCAGATGCTATAATGTGTTTTTAATATGTTCTTTTCAATTGGTTGTGAATTATTTGATTTGCACTTGTTTAGGAAATTAAATTCCAATGGATTAAGTGTATTGAATCAATTTTTCCAGATTGTATTAAATCTGATTTTTGTTGGATGTTAAAGCTTTAATGATCTGTTTTAAGCATGTTTTAAGGTTGGTTTGAATGTATTTTCAGATTTAATTAAGTTAAGTTCAGATTCGGTTAACTCTTGTTCGGTTTGCATCACATCCGGTCTGTCGGGCTAGTGTCGATGCCTAATCACATGCAATCAACTCGGTACTTGAAATGTTCATTGAATATTCATGTTCATGCTGGTGTACATCAGATGTGGCAGTTCATATGCCATGTTCAATGTTGTCAATGGTGCAAATGTGAGAATGTCCTTCCCTTGGTGTAAAATCCACCTGATTGGGAGAATTTTGGCAGCATGCCGCCTTATTTTCCAATCGGTGTTGAATTTTACCCGTCCTACAAGGCATAGTCATTTGACATTCCAAGTAGTGGGAAGGATCGCCCGCAACGGGAGCCGGCCCGCGCCTACGTCCGGGTCAGCGTTCCGGTGCAAGCCGGATGAGCCGCCCAAGGTGGAGCGCCCACGTGGTGGTGCTAACTCCTTATTTAATTTTGGCATCTCGCCCTCAGATTTAGTTAAGTGTGCTTTTTAAATGTCCAAGGCCCAATGGGCAACTTAATGTCAACGGCTCAATGGGCCGGTCTTCATGCTATGTCGGCCCGGTTGGCCTATTTTGAGCTTCATGGGCCCTGGCGGCCTATTTTGAGCTTCAAACCCAATGGGCCAGATTTGCACCTCCATGGCCTGATTGGCCTGATTTGCACTCCATTTTTGCACCTTGACATCTTGCTGTAGCAGAGGAGTCGGTGAGCCTCAAAGGGGATGGAATGGGTTGGCTAAGGTGCTGTTTAGGTGGGCTTTTGGTAGGACTGCACAAGGGGCAGGTTTAGGTGTGAACTAGGACTGGTTTAGGAATGCACAAAGGGCATTTTGACATGTAGAAATCAGGGCCACCCGGCTTAACTCTTGGCCCGTCCGGTGGATTCCAAGAGGCCCGGGCTGTCACCCCTCCTTTCACACATCAAAGAGGATGTTTGGTTTGTTTGGGGTTGCTGTAGGAGCTGTATTGGGTGTGTTGCACATAGGGCAAACTAGGTGACCATCAAAGGGGCCTGACATGAGTGCTCACAACGGGGGCAGAACTTGGGCCAGCAAGGGGGCCTGTTTTGCATGCCATTCGGGGCCTGATTGGGGGAGGCAGGAGGTGCATGTCCAAGTGACCATCAGTGGGGTAAAACCAAGCATGTTAGTAGAAGGTTTAGAGGCCAACATGGAGGGCCAAAAGGGTGCACAAAGGGGCTGGTTCAAAGGCCTGTTTTAAGGGGCAGCAAGGGGCTGTTTTTTATGATGGCCAAATAGAGGGTACACTTGGGGCTTTCTGTAGACAAACGTGAAGGGCACTCAAAGGGTTTGAATGGGCATTACTCATAGGGTATTCCACCATGGAGAGGGGTAGAGAAGAGAAGGGGAAGAGTTGAATTAAAAGGCTACATTGAAACACACTTTTTCAACTCACCGGTTTTTTCTTCTCTCTTGCACTGCAGGTGGTGTTGAAGATGATGGGATGAAGGTGCCACCAAACCCTTATTCTATTGCTGTTGGATGATAAAATGGGGTCTTCTCCTTGCTTATGTTGATGGATGGAACAAATGAATGAAGAGAGCTTCCTGCACTTGCTGAAGTTGGCACACCAATCAAGTGGGCTGGTTGCACCTGCTGCTGGCACGCCTGCTGGAGGGAGGCCTTTTCTCCTTCTTATTCTTCACTTGGAACACCACAAGGGGTCTGGAGAGGTTTCTAACTTACTAATGAAGACGTCCAAGCAAGGAGAAGCTGTCTTGGAGCAGGGTAGAGGGAGGAGAGGCAAGGCTTCCACAGGGTGATCAGCTTGTTTCTGCACATGGCCAGCTGAGGGGGCTTTTATAGGGGCTGAGGGGCGCCATATCCAGGAGGAGATAAGGCTGGAGGTTGTTGAGAGGAGATAAGGATAACTCAAGGGAGTTTGGGGATGATAAGGATAACTCAAGGGAGGTTGTTGAGGTGATTGTGCGCCAACTAGAAAGAGAGGGAGAGAAGGGTGCGCACCCTCTCCTTCTTTCAAGGAGATGTGCGCACATGACATGTGGCAAGAAGGCTGGTTCGACCAAAGCTTGGATGAGGATAAGCTTGGTTAGTTGTAGGATTAGTTAGGATGAAGATAAACTAAGGGAGAGATAGAGATAAGCCATGGGAGGTGGTTGAGGAAAGTGGTTGAGTGGGACCCACCAGCCAAGGAAGGAGGAGGTGGGTGCGCCTCCCTCCCCTATTTTCTAGGGCTTCTTGTGCACACATCAGATGAGGGAGGATGGGGTTCGGCCATGACAGGTTGGGTTAGCCCATCTTGGGTTAGGTTTAACCCTAGTTTAATCAAAGTGCTCCCGATCCAACGGCTAGCATTAATTCCGACCAAAACCAATTAAATAAATCCCAAATTGACTTCAAAAAAATTCCAGATCATGCCCTGATGACCATTGATCTTATGATCTATCCTGATGTGTGGTTGAGATCACTTGAATTGCAACGGATCACTTAATTTAGCTAGTTTCTCTGATCAGTGCGATCTCGGCCGTCGATAATGCCGAAAACTGTATCTGAGTGCAATTACCTTCTCCCATTGGCCAAATTTATTTTTCATGCATAAATATTCATGAGATCAAAGTTTTGGGTCATGAAAATTGAAATTTTCAGCCCATGGGTCGATCCAGAGCTAATCAGACCATTATGCCCCTGGTGCGAGAACATACGGCTTTCCGTCCGGATTTGCTCTTTCTTGCATATCTCTTCATCCGGGGGTCGGACTTTCAATCCATTTCGAGCGTTGCCTAGCTCTATCTATCCTTGACAATGTGGTAAAGTTGGAATTCCATGTTAGAGTTCCAATTTGTCCCAAAGTGTCAGGGGCAAAATGGTCATTTCGGCCTTCCGATGTCCGTTTTTCATGTTTTAGGCACCGTTGCGAAGCTCTTGACCGGGGCTATATAATGAACACAGTATCTTGGCCATTTGTAGCATGTAAGGCCATGCCAAGGCATTTCTAAAGCCTATTTACATCATCTATTCACTAATTTTTCGAATATGGGTTAGATTTTCTGCACCGGCTTCGGCATTGATGAAACTTGTATCAAGCAAGCTAAGCGGAAAAATTTGATGCCAACACCGATATACTGTCGCTACAACAGAACCGGTAATCTATTCATTCATATCAAGGACATTCTTTATGAGTCGGTAATGTGGCAAAATGATCCAAGGGCCCTTGCTTTTCTTTTCAGAAGATCATTAGAGGGTTCAACTTTAGAGTGGTTCTACTCGCTTGACTCTTTAGAGGCGAGTAACTTTGAAACTGTTAAAGCTAAATTTTTGCAGAGATATCAAGATAGGGTCGAACCAATATATTCCATCACTGACCTCATGGCTGAAAGAATGAGAAATGATGAAGATTTTACCAGATATGCTGATAGGTGGAGGTCCATGGCAGAAAAGCTTACTGATTCCATTTCAGAACCAGAGCAAGTGAAGATGATCATCACCAATGCCACTCCGGCCTAAAAAATATGTTGGCTTTGCATCACCCCACCTCCATGAGTGAACTCTATGAGAAGGCACGGTACATTCAGACACAGCTTAGGGACTCGCCTATCATGAACTTGTTTGATCCTAGACCCCGAGCTGTCAAGAAAACCACTTTTACAACAACCAGTCCAATGACTGAGGGCGTAGTGACGAACGAAAATCTCAATGTTGTAGGGAACCCACCTATAAATTATCAACACCAGTTTAGGAACCCTCAACAAAATCAACCATTTATAAACCCTCGTCAACCTCAACATCAACCTCAGTTCCAGCCTCGTCAACAACAAGCTCTAATCCCTCAGCGACTGCAAGCCCCAGTTCCCCAACCACCACGGCAACAACTGGCCAACTACAACCAGGCAACCCCTCCCATGGCCTACGAACCCCAAAAATAGGATGTAAGAGAAACCATTATCCACCTTTGCCATACTCTCTCATGGACATCTTTAATGCACTCATGGAGGCAAGGCAAATTGCATTGCCAAGGGAGAAGTTGGAGTGGCCTCAAAATGTCAACACAGAACGATACTGTCTGTTTCACAGATATCCTGGGCACACCATGGAAAATTGCTTTTAGTTCAAAGATTACATCCATGACCTTAATGAGCAAGGCAGTATTGACTGGGACCAGATGGGGGAATACATCAAAACAGTGAAAGATCAACCTCAACGGTAGCACGCACCAGCTCAGCAGCAACAACAACAGAACCCCGGCCTGGGGATTATCCAAAACCCTCTACCTCCACATGCACCCGCACCTGGGAATCAACATGTTAATCCCATCTTGATCTCTTCTGAGGAGTATCATGATCAGGGCCAGAATTGGCAAGTTGAGGGAGCCACCTCCGCCATGCACGTCAACCAAACCGTCCATTCCATACCCCGAGCTACATTAGCCAACCCCATTACTCTCAACCGGCCACCCAGCATCTGAGCACCATCACGACCCATCATAACACCACCAGCCACACAACTCCAATTGGAACGGACCCTAATCCACCCGGTTAATCCACCACAAACATCACTACGACTAGGACCCATCATCATCCCGCCCCGAGCAACTGTACCTCCACAACCTACCTACCCTACTATGCCTCAAACCACCATCATTACACCCATCGCAAGAGCTCCCATCATTCGACCTAACCTACCACCCACCACTACCATCCCAACTATAGCTCCTCATGCCACAGTACTCAGGAGTGGGTGCATGTTCCAAAGGGTCTTTCCCTAGGCCAGTCAGTCAGGATTAGTACCAAAAGCAGAAGAAGAACACATCGAAGAACCGTTGCCCAGGACATCCTATGACTTGCTAAAACATCTTGATAAAACCCCGGCATGGATATCTATCTTAGAGTTGATCAAAAGATCCAAAGTCCATCAAGAGGTTCTCCAACAATACTTACAGCGGGTGATGGTGAATGAAAGCCTCCCTCCAGAAAAGATTTCATCAGTTCTGGTCCCGAGAAGTGAGTACCTGGCCCTTACATTCACAAAGGAAGAGTTGGCCGACTCGGAAGTAAGGAAATGTGCCTTATGCATCACAGTCCACATCAATGGAGTAGGCATTAAGTCATGTTTGGTCGATACCGGAGCCTCCATTAATGTTTTGCCACCAGAAACATTACGTCTTTGGGAAATTTCTGAAGAGGATGTCCAGCCATCTCGAATAACAGTGATCGTATATGACAATTCGAAAAAGCCTGCCAATGGCATGATTACATTAAATGTGAAGCTTGGACCCCGAATAGTCACTGTTGACTTCTACATACTTGAGATGGATCTGACATACAAAGCTATTCTGGGACATCCCTATTTGGAAGCACTAGAGGCAGTCACCTCCACCAATCACCAGTGTCTCAAATTCCCTTACAAGGGACAGGTGATTAAGGTGACTAGCATGCCCCTAGATCATCCATCTTCTTCACCACCACCCCTTGGGTTGCCAAACAAGCTGATTTTGACAATCATGGATCTTCTAGAAATAAGTAGGTAGCCCAGGCAAGTGTAGAGAAGGAAAAGAGAGAAAAATGAAACTATTGGGTGGCATATAATGAAAAGTTTGGGATACCAAGAAGGCCAAGGACTAGGCAAAGAACTGCAAGGCATAGCTGAGTCAATCAATCTAATGAGGTTACAACCAAAAAGCGGGATTGGGTATGATAGAACGACTGCGCATGGTCAGAATCTCAAAAGCAGATACTTTTTTGGATGCTTACAAAAGTTTTTCATCAAGAAAGAAACCATTCAACTGGCTGAGAACAAGGAAGAACAAGAGATAAAGCAAGAGAGGAGAAGAAGAACCAATGACCCTGAAGATGACTTGTATCCTGAAATATCTTTTTTGTTTTCCATCGATGAAGAAGGGTCAAGCAATGAACCACTCCAGGCTGAACCACCTGTTGACCCTCCCGAGGGTCATATTGCTAAACCAACTCGAGAAAAAGTCCAACCAACTTCCCGAGGGCCTTCCCTCATTATGTCATCTTTTGGGGCCAACGCCCCAACTCACTGTGATGCTCTCCCCGGGCTTCTTGGCCCGATCCCTATTTCTAGGCCCTCAGGCCCAACTTATGGGTCCGCGTACCCACTTGTTGCTCTTGGGCCATCGAGCCCTCTACTGAATCCGGGCCTCTGCGCCCATTTTCTCCAATTCTCGGGCCCTAAAGCCCATCTCCTAAACCCAGGCCCTTGAGCCCACATCCTCCTCTTATTGGGTCTATGAACCCACCTTCTTCCATGATCATCCAGCCTACTGGCTCATCATCTCTTTCTATCAACATTGGGCCCGAAATCCCCCTCTATCAAACATTGCTCGAAGTCTTTATCAATATCTCTGCCTACTTTGGCTCCCATAGTTGATCTCACCCCAAATCAGGCACCTGAAGCCCATTCTATCTTTGTGTTTAGCACTTCCCAAAAAAATGTCCACCTCTAAACTCAAATTTTGATCGAGGAAACATCTCAACTTGCCTCGAAAGGACATTCTACCCAAGGAGCCACCAGATCCTTGATTGACCTTCTTTGCCTTCCATCCTCTCCAATAAAGTCCACTCCCTCCACCTCCTCTTCCTTCCCTTATTCACCTTCTTCTTCTTTAGGTTTAGTTTTTAATAAAAACAAAACAAAAATCAGAGGTAAGAGAGTTCCAGAAAGATACCTGCATCGGTTAGCTTAGAAAAGCTTAGAATGTGCCAAGCTACCGGAGTATCTAGGAAATGCAATCTAGCTAGATGAAATTCGATATGAGGAGAAGGATAACATCGATCTAACTTTAGGGATTTACGATGTTGTATCAGAAAATGATCCTGATATTGAGGATGAAGAAGAGGATTTGGCTGATGCTTATGTATCCAGTTTAAGAAGATTCAAAGAACCATCAGCCACGGCGGATGAACCGATTAAGGAACTTAATCTTGGAACACTGGAAGATCCTAAGAATATCCTCATCAGTGCCAACCTCACCCCTTTAGAAGAACAAAATCTAATGGGGGTACTACAAGAATACAAAGACATGTTCGCTTGGACATACGAAGATATGCCGGGGTTAGACAAGTCATTGGTAGAGCATCGATTAACTTTAAAACCTGAAGCTACCCCGATCAAGCAAAAGCTAAGAAGATTCCACCCAGACATAGCATTAAAGATGAAGGAAGAGGTCGATAAGCTACACCAAGCAAAATTCATTAGAGTCATCCTTTATCCACAATGGGTGGCAAATATAGTCCCGGTCATGAAGAAGGATGGAAAGGTTTGAATTTGCATTGACTTTAGGGACTTAAACCGAGCGTGTCCGAAAGATGATTTCCCCCTTCCTTATATCGATGTTCTTGTTGATAACGTAGCTGGATATGAAACCCTATCATTCATGGATGGATATTCAGGCTATAATCAAATCCGGTTAGCAGAAGAGGATCAAGAGAAGACCTCATTCACTACACCTTGGGGAACTTATTTCTACGTCGTCATGCTCTTTGGATTAAAGAATGCTGGAGCAACTTATCAAAGGGCCATGGTGGTGATATTTCATGATATGATGCATAAATTTTTAGAGGTGTATGTGGATGATCTAGTGGTTAAATCTCGGACCCGAGATGAGCATGCTAAGGTGTTAAAAAGGGTTTTGCAACGAACCAGGGAATTTAAGCTTAAAATGAACCCCAAGAAATGTGTGTTTAGAGTATCATCCGAAAAATTACTTGGGTTCATCGTCAGCAAAATAGGCATTGAAATCGATCCCAACAAGGCCAAGGCCATCATTGATATGCCTCCACCAAAGAACTTAAAAGAGCTGAAAGGGTTGATTGGTAGGCTACAATTTGTTCACCGGTTTATCTCACAACACTCCCAAAGGTGCAAACCTTTCTATGAGTTAACCAAGGCGAAGGCCGAATTCAGATGGGATTCAAAATGTCAGGGGGCATTCGACGGTTTAAAGAAGTACTTGTCAAGCCCGCCTATGCTCATGCCTCCAGTTCCTGGCAAACCCTTAATCTTATACATCTCAGTTTTGGAAGGATCCCTTGGAGCAGTATTGGCACAATTAGATGATGAAGGGAAAGAGCGAGCAGCGTACTATCTATCCAAAATCTTTGATCCTTGTGAGCAGAAGTATACAACCATGGAAAAAACCTGTGCATCCCTGGTTTGGGTGGTCCATAAGCTTAAACACTACTTTCTGGCTCACGAGGTTAATCTCATTGCTCGCATGAATCCCATCAAATTTCTCCTAGAAAAATCTGTCCTGACTGACCGGTTGGCACGCTGGCAAAGCTTTCTCTCTCAATTTGACATCAACTACACCCAACAGAAAGCAATCAAGTGTTATGCAATTGCTGAACACCTTGCCCATCATCCTATCCCAATCTTTGACCCTATCCAACTAAAATTCCCCGATGAAGAATTGATATCCATCCGATCTTCCAATCTATGGACTTTATATTTTGACGGGGCAATAAACTCCCAGGGTAGAGGGAGAGGGATTGTTCTTCTATCACCCGAAGGTGTCACCATTCCACAGGCTTTTTAGCTCTATTTACCAGCAACAAACAATATAGCTGAGTATGAAGCCTTGTTGGCCGGACTAGAGGCCGCTCACTTCTATGGTGTCACTGAACTAAGGGTGATCGGTGATAGTCAGTTGATTCTCTATCGGGTGCTTGCCAAATACCGCACATCTCATCCCGGGTTCAGACCATACCAAGAACTCACCGCCTGTTACATCAAGCTATTCTCCAAACTCGAATTCATTCATGTTCCTCACGCTTAAAATATTCTTGCCGATGCTCTCACTTCTCTGGCATCTTCACTATCTGTCCCACTAGGCAGACATGTTAGGACAATCTATGTCTGCCGATGTACCATTCTGGCAGTAGAAGATGCACGATTTTTGAAGGTTGAAGAAGAGTTTGAAAGGAAGGAATACATTTAGCAAAAGGAGGAAGTGTCTTTGGTTGAGTTGGAAGAATTAGAAGAGGGTGAGAAACCATGGTATTACGAGATTGAGAATTACTGTCAGGATCATACATATCCACCAGGATCAACTTCCGAAGAGAAAAAAGCCATAAGAAGAGTCTCCCAGAGATACACCATCTTAGGTGGAGTGCTTTATAAAAGGAGCTTGGCCGGCATGCTATCAAGATGCATAGATGAAGAAGAGGCTGAATTGGTGCTTAAAGAAGCACATTCCGGAGTATGTGGAGGCCATGTAAATGCCCAAACCCTCGCCAAGAAGATCACCAGGCAAGGGTATTATTGGCCTACTTTGGAAGAAGATTACTCAATCTTTGTCCGGCACTATCATCAATGTCGACTTCACGCCAACAAGATACATTCTCCCGCATCTTCCGTTCACCCGATTCATGCCTCATGGCCTTTCGCTATGTGGGATTTTGATGTTATCAAACCCCTTGGTGACCCAAACTCCACAAACAAAACCAAGTCTTTCATCCTAACGGCAATGGAGTACTTCACCAAGTGGGCGGAAGCAGAAGCATACGTGGAAATCAAGGCATCAACAGTCTGCACTTTCATCAAATGCAACATCATTGCCAGGTTCGGGATCCCAGGCGACATCATCACCGACAATGGACCACAATTCATCTCTCAGGAGCTGCGCGACCTTTGCAACAGGTATTGCATCAAATTGCATCATTCATCTCTATATTATCCTCAAGCCAATGATCAAGCAGAAGCCACAAATAAAACTCTGATAAATATCATTAAGAAAACTTGTAAGTCTAACAAGTTCACGGACTGGCCGGATAAGTTAGTTGATGCTCTATAGGCCTACCGCACTTTTATTCGAACCCCAATGGGTCAAACTTTCTATGCCCTGGCATTTGGGATGGAGGCGGTAGTCCCATATGAAGTACTCATTCCTTCCGTCCGAGTCCAGATCGATCAAGACATCCCGATGGATGAACGTCGAGATTCCCTTCTCGCGCAACTCGAACTCTTGGACGAAAGGAGGCTGGCCGCTGTTGAACATGCTAGATCTTATCAGAATAGACTTAAAAAATTTTATCAGAAGAGGGTGGTGGAGAGAAAATTTGAAATGGGTGAGGTTGTGCTTAAAAGAATATTCATTAGGTTGTATCAGCTTCGATCACATAGAATGTGACGTTTGTCTTGAAATCATCCAATGCCATTTCAACTTCGACTTTGCCCAATGCCTGCTTAAAATCTTGGTTGAAACCTGATATCTTCACACCTGCGACTTTCTGCAAGTGCGGCATCAAATATAAGGCTTTAAAGGTCTTAAGGGGCAGAAAATTAACAGAAGCCCCTGGATCTATCAATATCCGACTGACTTCATGCCCGTTCAAATGTCCTTTCATGTACAAAGGTCGATTATGGAAAGTGGAGGATAACAACATGTCTTCATCCGTGAAAGTGACCGATGCCATGTAGGCTTCACACCTTTGTAATTCTGCAGCATGTGTCTCGTACGCTTCTGGATCTTGAAGTACGGACACAAGGGTTTCTCTCAATTCTTTGCTTAGGGAAATTGCCTCCCATATGCTTAAGGAGATAGGGAATCTTTTCATATGGTGAAGTACTTTTCTATCAGCCCTTTGTTTGGCATCTTTAATGGGAGGCAAAATCCCTACGCCCTTCTTGGCCTCTTCTTCCTGTGGCGGCATGTTGGTTTCATTTTCAGGCTAAGCCTTATCTTTTTCTTGCGACTTAACCGCTCGCAAGAGGTCGCCGAACAAATCAGCCAGGGTTTCTTCTTCTTCCATGGGTAAATCCTGCTGGGGTACTTCTGGCGCAAGCTCTACCATGATCGGCACCATTGCCGAGGCATCAAACCCTTCCTCTTCATCAGATGATAGGGAAAAATGTACCACCCCTTTGGGTGGTTGTTTTACTTGTGGCGGGGGTACCAGCCTTGGATTTTCTCCTCTGAAGTAGATTACATTGTCATTTTCTCCCTCGACGGCCCCGACCATTCCTTCTCATCGTATGTTGTTCTGAATATAGCTCATCGGGTGGGGGAATACCCACCATATTGCATGTCAAATTCTCCATTCTGCAGATTATGTCATGTACTGTGGTTGTTTTTTCAGTGTCAAGAAGTGCGCTATCCCAAAAATTTGGAGTTTCATCAATTACCAAAAGGGCATCATCTCTTTCCATCCTATTTCTTAAATCATGAAGCCACTGCTTCGTGCGTGCCTTGGCTTCCATTTCTTCCCATGGGACATATGCATGCAAGGGGGCGGGGCCCGCGGGTATTCTGGTTTCTGGTTCTTCCATTTCATCTATCAACATTTGGAGCTTTTGGAGTGGAGTTTTGCGCTCATGAATCATCGTTCCGACTGGGAGGGCTTCAGCCCGTCGTCTTTCTTTTCTCTTATCTGCCTTCTTTTTGTTTCTAATCTACCTTTTCTCAATGGCGGTGCTAGCTGCCATTTTCTGAGAAGTTGGAGGGGGAAGGGCAATGACCGGGGAGATCTTTTTCTTCTGGGGGACCTTTTCAACTTTTGGAAATTTTTGACGTGGGCAGGTCGTCCTCTCCTTCCGGGGCTGGACCATGGTCCACGAGCCTTCATCCTCTTCGACTTGGGCGACTTTGTGCTGGCTCACGTGACTCTTCGCACGTTCTTCCATGAGCCTCTTCGCACGTTCTTCCATGAACTCGATGTTCCGGGCCACCACTTCATCAGGCAAAGTTTGGTAAATTGCATAGCGTACTGGGTGTCCTGAACTTTCTCCAACGTCCTGTGGTTGCTTCCCTTTGCCGTTGCAGTTCTTTTCGTCACTTTGGACGTGGATCACATTTGCTTGATGATGCGTCACTGGCCCTCGGGGCGGGTGTGAGTGCTCAAGTGTACCAGTTCTGATGGTGATCACTCCCCTTCGCATCAACTCTTCAATCTGGTGCCTTAAAGCTTGACAATCTTCAGTTATATGGCCATGTGTTTGATGATAAGTGCAATATCTGGGTGGCCTCGAGCCACTAGGTCCTGCGACCTCACCTGATGGCCTCATAGGCATAATAAGTCCCTCCCGAATACATATGTCAAAGAGGTGCCGGGTCATTTCCGCCGAACAAGAGAGTTTTAAAATTAAAAAGATGCGGAGGCGGTAAAGAAAAAAAAGGAAAAAAAGAGAAGTTTTCGCGAGGTTCGTACAAATGGCATGCCCGGTGGGACCTCTCTCTCCCCTCATCTCTCTGCCATGGTGACATAACAAGACGGACATTTAGGACAACCTCTAACCGGCATTTCGGTTTGTTTTTGCAAGGTTCAATGCCGAGCGCTGATGGCGGGGTGTTTTTCTCCCAATACTACATCCGAGACCGGCGGGGATTTCTCGACGTCCCCTTGATTTTCGGTGCCTTCGCACCTGTCATCCAGAGGCCTGATTGCCTCGGTACTATCCCGGCTCTCCCTATTGAGCCGAATGTTGTTCCTTCTGGGAAGGCCGAAGTCGGAGCTCCCAACGACAAACTCACCAAGCTGTCCCAGAAACAAGACGCAGAGAAACAAGTTCTGATGACCCAGTCGGTCACCTTCACCGCCAACAAAGTGACGGCAGGCCCGTCTGCACCAGCCGTGCGACGACCTCGCCAAAGAAGAACTCCACCAAAGCAAGCTTCTCGCCGGGCACTCGCCGATGGGCAGGCCCAGGAATGCTCCGAGGGTGACCTAGCTCGCCACCCCCATGCTCCGCGCAGATTCAAGAACCCAATGACACTCTCTAACCGGTTTGCTGCACTCTGAGAAGCTCCACAACCAAGCATAGTTATCATGAAGAAGGATAGTGCGGCGCGCTATGATGCCGCTCCTATGATGATCGCCTCACACCTAAGTTCTGCTAGGGCTGGGGGCAAGCCATGCCAGCCGCCCACCCATCAACATTCACAAATCCAGAAAGCCGGGGGCATGTCCGCCCCACCTTTCCCACCACAATTCCCAAAAGCTACCAATGCTGGTCAAACACCAGCTTCTCGGGTTGCTCAATGCCCCTCACAAGCCATGAAGGCCGAGGGCATGTCACCCTTAACAACCACCCATCTGTCCTCACATGTCATGAAGACCGGGGGCAAGTTCCAAAGAAGAATGCCGCATACGGCAGAAGACACCACAACCACAAGACAAGCTTTTTTCCAAGCAGTCAAAGATGTTCCGATAATGGCAAGATCGAAAGGAAAATAAATAATTCAAGAGAATACTCAATGTTACCCCGTGTCCAATCCAAGTAACTTGAAACCGGCCTATGTGCCAAGACAAGCCGCAAAAGCAAGTTTAAAAAAGAAAGAGTGTGCTCCAACGCCCCAGCAAGCTCTTAGCAGGGTAGAATCAACAAGTTTCCGGCAAGTCACCAAGACCCCTATGGCCATTAAGGCTCAAGGGGAAGGAAGCACCAAGATATCCCAGGTTTGGGTTGATAAGCAGAAATTGCAAGGCGAGAATCGGGCTCATGTTCATGCCCATGATGTTCTGGCAAGGGAAGGATGTTCCAATCCCCCCTTAAGTGAAAAGCAGTCACACCCGAGGGTGTCAATTAGACCACACCCGGCAATACCTGTAGTAACACATAGTATAGATGGAGTAGAGCATTATGACGAAGTATCACGTCGGTCAGTTTTGGATCGACTTGCATTTCCTCCCAGCTCAGCCCCACGGAGTCGGCAAGCTAGCATACAGGAGGGGTGAATTCGTGTCTACAATTGTTATGCATCCAGTATGAACAATCGGGCCGAGGAGACCGTAAATGCCCCCCGAGCAGCACATCGTGCCGGGCCGGTCACTCGCCGACAAGAACAGATAGCAGCCTTACTCCATCAAGTAGTTCTCTCACCTCCTCCACAGCAGCCAGAAGTGCTACATCCCGAAGAGAATGAAGAGCCAAACTTGGGAGACCATCATGTTGATCAAGAAGCCGTACCAGCTAACATAACATTGGAAGATTTATGGAGAGAAAACCAAGAACTCAGGGCTATGTTGCCCGATTTTGTGACTGCCCAAGCTCAGTCCCCACGCCATGCTAGACCCGTGGAAGCTGCAGAAATTCCGCCAAATGTCCAGATGGATCCGCCAGCACCCGTGTTCCCTCGGGGTCCTGTTCAACACCCGGTTTCCCCACCTCGTGTGCAGGTCGATTTCCAAGATTTTGAGCCTCCAGTGGCTCACCAAGCTCCCCACGTTCCACCCGAACATGCGGCAGTTTCTCAAAGAATCATGATAGAACGCATCGTGGATGCTAAGCTAACGGAACATGATGATGGCTTGACAACGGTGGATTTGTACCGAGTGCCGTACCCTATCCACCATCAATTCAGAAGGTTGCCGCTAGAAGTTACGAAGATCCCCAAATGCCCCAGGTTCGATGGACGGGGTTCTCCAAAAGAACACTTAGCAATGTATGTCACCCACATGGGCGAGCTGGCCCTGGAAGAATCATACTTGCTTAGATACTTTGCAACTACCTTAACCGGAGCTGCATTCGAGTGGTACTCGAAACTTAAACCAAATTCTGTTGCAAATTGGGAAGATCTACAGCGAAAATTCATTGAACGTTTCAAGCTTACGGAGCGGGCTGTAACATTGGTAGAGCTCACTTCGTTGAGACAAAGAAGAGATGAGTCCGCCGTTGACTATGTGAAAAGATGGCAGAACTTTAGCATGAAATGCCCAAACCCCCCGGTCAGCGAGGAGGCTGTAGGACTATGCAAAAGAGGCCTACGCTCCGAACTGCTCGAAAAGATGCTCATTGCAAATATCAAGTCATTTGATGAACTGAACAGGGTAGTATCAGAGCTAGAGATGTTCTATGCTGAGAACCCGGCTATGTCAGCCGCCAAAGCCAAAATTAACAAAGACAAAGGATATGTGGCCAAAGACGTCAACATTGTTGACTTTGTTCCGGCTCCGATTAATGAAAATACAGGAAAGGGAGCCTCATCCTCTTCACCTCCGGCAGTCAAGAGGCCACCGCAGCAAGGTGGGGGTCTCACGTTGGCTGACCGACTAAAAACGCCGTATTCTTTTGCTAGGGAGAATACTGGAGATTGTTTGATATATGTATGAAGAAAAGCCTGGTAAGCCTACCATCACCAAAAAGGCCCGCCGAGGCAAGCAAGACTAATGATCCCAACTATTGCCAGTACCACCAGATGCTAGGGCACACCATTGAGGATTGTTATTTGTTCAAAGACATGGTAGAAAAGATGATCCAAGAGGGTACTCTCTCTATGGGAAAACATACTGTTAATCCCCCAAAACCCCATGAGAAGCCTAAACAAATGCAGAATTTTACTGTCAATGTGATTGACCATGGAAGTGGCTCACCCCGGGGTGAGTCCGGGGAGCAAGGGTACCCGAGGATGACACCTGAACAAGTTCAGTTCAACAGAATGGTGGATTACATGCGTCGGCGGATGTCCCGGCTCCACCAAAGATGCTTACGTCTGGCAGATGACGTTTTGTTAACTACACTCAGCATACCGTCCATCTTGAGGGGCCGATTTCCAGAAGACAATTACTCCTCAAGCAGTGCAACACCTTCATACTCCCCCCATCCTTGCAGTACATCTAGTAGTAATGCTCGGCCAGAGTACCCTCCTGCAAGGAGTGGTCGCAAAAAAAAAGCACCTAGCCCATGTGTCGAGAGATACAAGGCAGAAGCCCAGCACCTACCAAGCCAACAAGAATTAAATCATCCCGCGCCATTGTGCCCCCAGGCAAATGTTCCTAGTGGCTCGAGGGATAAAAAATAAAATATTATATTGTGCGGGTGCGACAACCTTTTTCCTCTTTTATCGTTTTGGTGCGAAAAATCCTCAACAACAATGACGACAAGATTCTCGCTCTACCTCTTTCGATATTAAAAAGTAACTTGATGATTATTAGAGTTATTATAAATAATATAGCGAGGTTATGGTGTGTAACTTATTTTTTATTTTATACTTATTTACCAGGAAATTGAAGACAAATTAAATCTACAAGGTTGCATGGTAAATGTAAGGTGTGTAAAGAGGAAGAACATAATGGTAAAGATGAATTTTACAAGGTGTGTACGGGGGTTTAGATGCGAGGAATCATCTGACAAAAAGAAGCCACATACACCATGAACCTGGACAAAGAGGTAGTTCACAGGCTAAAGACGAAAATAGGCTACTCGTGCTTCTATGTATAAGTTAGATTTATTCCATTAATTATTATAACCAACCAAAGTAGCGACTTTTACCTCAACAGGCAAAGTCACTACCAATGGTAGTGACTACACCTCAACGTGTCAAAGGGCAACAGGTATCTAAACATGTTATTGGGATCTGAACGCGAAAACCAAAGATAAAAGTTATTCCTACTGTACATGTCAGGGACTCAAAAAAAATAAGGCCAAATCAACTCCCCGCTCGAGGGTGGATGAGGGGGGTTTCTTGATCCCTTGGTGGAGCCGCGTCCAGGCAACCAGCAAAGATGGATCCCCTAAATAGGACTAACGTCCAGGCAACCATCTAGATGGATCCCAACGTTAGTCCTCTTTATTTATTAGTCCCAACGTTGGCTTGTTTCTTTTTTCTTTATCATGTCCATCACCATTTTTGCCTGATTCCTAAAGTACCCTCTACTTTTATTATCTCATCGCTCAGCGTCTCAGCCCTTTCCATATTCACCATGTTGGTTTCTTTTTATGGTTTTTTTCTAAAACTCAAATTGTTATATTTTGGTGTTGGCTCTTTTTTCAAACTCATGTTAACTATTTATTTGGCTATTAATATATTTGGTTATCAATCAATATACAGGTGGATTGTCTGCATCATCTATGGCTTGGTTTATGTTTAAATCAATAAATAGGCAGGCTTAACCGTGTTAACCTTGAATAGGGGCGGGAGTTAACAAGTATAATTTTGTGCCTTTTTTTTTCAGTTCCAACGTACCGCTGATCGATCGATCTGCTTCTCCCAGTTGATAAATCACAACCGATTCAGCTCGACATGTACCCTTTGAAAAAAAAAAGATTGACCCTGAAATAATTAGTTAGTAATTAATTATTATTTACTTGGATGGAAACCATACGCTACGCGCGACCGCTCGCCTTCTTGGCACCCAAAGCGGGGGGGGGGGAGTTGCTGGGGTATGCGCTATGAAGGAGGGCGGAGGCATCGGGAACTGGTGCATGCGATGGGGCTGAGGGCGGAGGGTGGTGGGCAGAACATGAGCCGCGCGTATTGGCTACGACGGAGTGCGGAGACTGGAGAGCGGAAGCATCGGGAGGTAGCGTAACCATCGGGATGCATATCAACGGCCGTTACGGAGAAATGTATGTAGCCGCGAAACCCTAAAATTGATCGAACTGGATGTATGGCCCCGGTTGATGAAAATATTCGGCTAGAATCGATCCGGATGACCCGAAAAGACCCGGCGATGACCGGAAAAGCCTAATACATGGTCCGGGATAGCCGTGTCAGCACAGATCGAAAAAGCCATAACGAATGCCGTCATTCACCGACGCCTACCGAAATGACTTCTCGGAAACCCTGAATGTTACGGAACACATGAGGGACTCCCGAGACCTTCAATTATGGACCATTCAAGGTCGGTCATCGAGCAGGCTTCATGTTTTTACAGTTCACATGCGGCTCTCGCTTGAAGGTTACGGTAAAATTCCGAAAATCATTGGTCCATTCTCAACTTACAAGGGGCTCCACCCATGTCCTTAGCTCTCATCTCCACGAGGTAATCCAGATCAGATAATGGTCAGATAAAAGATATTGCCTATGGAATAAGAGTCTGGGGCTCCGAATTAGGCCAATTTGGCGTGTCTACAGCTTGCCTCGCCTTGATGTTGGCTTTGCAAGGGAATGGCATGTAGCGGAACGGAGTGAAACGTAGAGAAAGCGTAGTGAAACGAGATGGATCGTAGTGGAATGTAGTGGAGTGAAATGGCGATGGACTGAAAAGGTGGCATCAAGGTGTAGATATAGACACGCTCAACGACCAGATTCGGCAAGACGAATCTCCTCAAGTCTCTTGGTTAACCGCCATGTTTCATCAAGTCTTCCTATGTTCGATTGGTAAAAGATGTGCCATTGGCACGAGAGAAGGATAGCCAACCCCCAACGCGGTGGGGAGTCCCCGAAACATGGGTTCGTAGGTTCATCATCAGCCGGTAACCCGATCTTTGCGGTGTTCCTGTACTGTGATGGGCTAAAGTTTAAAAAGAGATTTGTTTTGAAAAAGTAAAAGAATACCAATCGAGCAAATTCAGGCTCTCAGATTCATTTAAGTCTTTCAAGAGACAAGATTCAATTCGGAATGGAATGATCTCATATTCCGAAAGGCAAATGTTTAAGCATAGACCGTGAAGATATTGACGGTGCAAGTTCTGACCAAATAGAAGGCCCTTGGTGGGATGAATTAGCCGCCATGGTGGGATGAATAGCAAAGAAGTTGCAATGGCCACCATGGTGAAAAGAAATAAAAGATTTAAGGGCACAAAGTGGTTACCAAACACGGTGGGATTAATAGAAACGGTGGGACCAGAAAATATGGTGGGATTAGAAAACATGGTGGGATTAGAAAACATGGTGGGAAAAAAAAACATGGTGGGATTTAGAATGATCGAGAGAGTGAGAATGATGTATTCAATGATAAAACAAAATGTAATGCAATTAACGCTACATGATGCATGCTGGGCTCAATAAAACAAAACAACACTTGTATAACAAATAGTTGAAGATATAGATTGTCTATGAGGTCAAGATACCCATTTGGGAACCATCGTCCCTCATAGTACAACTTTGGCTTATCCGTGAGCATCAGAGATGACCCGACCGTCGTAGATTTTGATGAAGGGGATCTCGGGTCAAGTCTTCTCCATACTCATGGTCTTCAACAAATAATGCATAAGATAATAACACACGACTAGCGACATATATGCTAGTCGGCAAGTTATGGGGGTTTCCCATGTCCATTCTTCCATTTCTGCGAGCATTTTCTTGGCCACTCCTTTGGAGCATCACCGGAACGAGGCGGTTGCGGCGGTATGGTTTCCATGCCTTCTCCACGTGGTCATTCTCCTGGAGTCAGTGGCAATCAGACACTGATATCTATAGCAGGCTTAATCTTCTTCTAGTGTTGCAGCTGCTTTTCTTCCTTGTTATAGCACTTCTTGCTTCAATGTTGTTTGACCTACTGTTGGCGAGATTCTCACCCCTCCTTGACTTGTGTTTCTTTCCTGAAATACTTAATAGAAGGGTTAAATCTGCTCTATGGCTTACCCCCTTGCCTATTGTTGTCTTGCCTTGCTTATATGTCAAGGGGGTAGCCTTATCAACCAGGTAGAATGCACAAAATGACAGACAAGGTAAAAGTTAAGAGTGCTTACCTGCTATGGTGAGAGTTGCTCCCTTTTTGATCTCAGAATCCTGAAATGCTTAACGAAGGGGATTAAATCTTCACCATGGCTTATCTCTTTGCCTAGTGCTGTCTGCCTTGACTTAGGTCAAAGAGAGGAGCCTTATTAACAAGGTATAAAAATAGACTAGATGACCGAAATGAAATGGTTAATGCCCTGTTTTGTTAGAATTTCATTTTTGGTACTATATCAATATTGATATTAATATTTTCAAATGTTGGAGTATCAATATCAAAATTAATACAAGTTGACACTTGTATTACATGATATGCTTTGTTTGTACTACAAATTTTAAAATTGATACAATTAACCAAACACCTCTTAATCATTCCTATCAATATCAATTTTAAAATTGATAGTGATAGAGGTACTTAATAGTGTTACCAAACAGGGCGTAAGAGAACTTACCTATCGTTGAGAGAACCTTCTCCTCTTATTTTAAAAGTCCCTGAAAACACTTGATAAAAGAGGATTAGATCTTTACAATGACTCATCCCTTTGCCTATTAGGGCCAACTTTGACTTAGGTCAAAGGGAGGAGCCCTCTTAATGGGGTGATAATCAAGATAAATATGCAATGCGGAAATAAAACATGCAAGACATAAAGATAAACATGAATGCTAGCAAAGGCAAAAAATCAAGGTCATGCCAAGTTAGATGATGCATTTTTTTTAGATTTTTGGAAAGTATTCAATCTTTTATTATTTTTTTGAAGATATTCAATTTTTTTTTAAAATATTAAAATTTTTTGGATTTTTGAAAATATTTGATTTTTTTGGATTCTTGAAAATATTCATTTTTTTTTGGATTTTTGTGGAGAATGTGCCAGTATTGAAACAATTCATCGATCTTTGAGTGTTAATCAAGATTTAAGTGATAAACACCACGTGAAAATAAGGTTCCATACCCAGAATCTTTCTTGCCCTCTTCTCTTGATCGGTTTGGATTCCCCCTGAGTTTGGACAGTCTACCCTACCCTAGGGGTTTTAAGATGGAAGAATAATAGAGGAAGTCTTTGATAGGATTTGGGGGTGTTGAGGAGGGTTTCTCTACTCATGCCCAAATTGCCCGTTGGGGTTCGGCCTCTTCGGGTCTTTTCTACATATGGCACTTATTTAGACAAATCTTTGACCTGTGGGGTCATTGCCCATCTTTTGGTGCCTTCTTTTCATTTTCTATTCTTTCGGGTACTCATTCAGACAGGCCCATATTTGTTTAAACCTGTGGGGTTCATTGCCCATCTTTTGGCACCCTTTTGCACCCTATGAGACGGCCTCCTACTAAGGCGGAGGGCATTTTCGATACTATCCTCCTCTAGTCCCCTTCACCTATCTTGGACCGAATAGAAGAGAATAGGGTAAGGTTTCCTTTCCGTCTTCAGGGTTCTGCCTTGTCTCTCATGAGTGTTGGGCTATCTAGATTCTGGGATCGGGAGGTGTTGTTTGTGCAAGGTGATGTCTACCCTTGGCTTCTAGCTAACACCCTTGGATCGATGACTTAATATCATACTAGAAATTCTCCATATTTTTTCTTCTAAGGAAAATATTTTTTGAGGTAAACGCCGTTCCATGGATGGTTCAATTTTCCTCCATCGGCGTTGGTTAGCTCATATGCATTGCCTGGATATTTTTTAGTTATAACAAAAGGACCTTCCCAGTTAGGTTGCAACTTAGAGCGGGGACCACCCGGCTTACCGAATATGCGTTTAACTACCATCTCACCAATTTCAAACTTTCTCTCTACCACCCTCTTTTGATAAAACCTTTTCAGTCGGTTCTGATAAGTCCGGGCATGCTCGGAAGCGGGCAACCTTCTTTCATCTAGGAGTTCAAGTTGTGCAAGGAGATATTCTCGCCTCTCATCGACAGGGATGTCCCTATCGAGTTGAACTCGAAGTGATGAAAGGAGTACTTCGTACAGGACCACCGCTTCCATCCCATATGCAAGAGCATACGGGGTTTGACCAGTGGGGGTCCGTACAGAAGTACGATAAGCCCATAGGGCATCTACAAGCTTATCTGCCCAGTCTACGAACTTGCTAGACTTACAGGTTTTCTTAATGATTTTAATCAAAGTTTTGTTGGTGGCTTCTGCTTGACCATTGCCTTGCGGGTAATAAGGAGATGAATGATGCAATACAATGCAGTACCTGTTGCAAAGATCACGCAGATCTTGAGAGAGAAATTGCGGTCCGTTGTCGGTGATAATGTCGCCGGGTATCCCGAACCTGGCGATGATGTTGCGTTTGATGAAGGAGCACAGTGTTGATGCCTTGATCTCCACGAACGCTTCCGCTTCTGCCCACTTGGTGAAGTACTCTATTGCCGTCAGGATGAACGATTTGGAACGGATTTCAGAGTTAAGATCACTTAGAGGGCCAATGACATTGAAAGCCCACATGGCGAAGGGCCATGGGGCATGAATCGGATGAAGGGAAGATGCGGGAGAATGGATCTTGTCGGCATGAAGTTGGCAAGAATGACAGTGCCGGACCAAGATGGAGCAATCCTCTTCTAGGGTTGGCCAATAATACCCCTGCCTGATGATTTTCTTGGCAAGGGCTTGAGCATTGACATGGCCCCCACAGACCCCGGAATGTGCTTCCTTAAGCACCAATTCTGCCTCTTCTTCATCAACGCATCTCAATAAAATTATGCTTAGGCTCCTCTTGTAGAGCACCCCTCCTAGGATGGTATACCTCTGGGATACTCTCCTGATGGCCTTCTTTTCTTTTGCATTTGATCCAGGTGGATATGTCTGATCTTGACAATACCTTGCAATCTCATCAAACCAAGGCCTCTCACCCTCATCTAACTCTTCCAACTCGATTAGCGAAATCTCCTCTTTCTGCTCTAGATACTCCTTCCTGCCAAATCTCTCCTTGACTTTCAAAAATCGCCCATCTTTAATTGCTGGCATCGATCTTCTACGGACATGAATAGTCCGCACATGTCTACCTAGCGGGACTGATAGGGATGAAGCTAAGGAGGCTAGGGCATCAGCAAGGATGTTCTGAGCTCGAGGAACATGGACAAAAGTGAGTTTGGAAAAGAGTTTGATGTAGCAAGAGGTGAGTTCTTGGTAAGGTTTGAGGTTTGGATGAGAAGTTCGGTATTTGGTTAGGACTTGGCGAAGGATTAGTTGGCTATCACCTATCACCCTTAATTCCGTGGCACCATAGAAATGAGCGGCCTCCAGCCCGGCCAGCAAGGCTTCATATTCAGCTATATTGTTGGTTGCTGGAAAGTCAAGCTGAAATGCCTGTGGAATGGTGACACCCTCGGGTGATAGAAGGACGATTCCTATTCTCTTTCCATGTGAATTCAGAGCCCCGTCAAAATATAATGTCCAAAGGTGGGAAGATCGGATCAACATTAGTTCGTCATCCGGGAGCTCCGACTGGACTGGGTCAAAGAGGGGTATAGGGTGATGGGCTAGATGTTCGGCAATGGCATAACCGTTAATCGCCTTCTGGGGGACATAGGTGATATCAAACTGGGAGAGGAAGCTCTGCCAATGACCTAACCGATCAGTTAGAACAGTTTTCTCCAGAAGGAATTTGATGGGATTGATGCGGGCAATAAGATTGACCTCATGAGCTAAGAAATAGTGTTTAAGCTTCGAACTACCCGGACTAGTGCAAAGGCAAAGTCTTCTCCACTACAAGATACTTCTGCTCACATGGATCAAAGATCTTTGACAAATAGTAAGTTGCCCTCTCTTTCCCTTCTTCATCAACTTGTGCAAGGACTGCCCCAAGAGAATTCTCCAAAACCGAGATATATAAAACTAAGGGCTTGCCAGGGACTGGTGGTCTAAGCACAGGGGGACTAGCCAGGTATCTTTTCAAACCATCGAATGCATCCTGGCACTTCGAATCCCATTTGAACTCGGCCCCCACCTTGGTCAACTCATAGAAAGGTTTACACCTTTGGGAGTGTTGTGAGATGAACCAGCGGACAAACTGTAGCCTCCCGATTAATCCTCGAAGTTATTTCATATTTCTCGGAGGAGGCATACCATTGATTGCCTTGGCCTTGTTTGGGTCGATCTCTATGCCCCTTTTGCTCACTATGAACCCCAATAACTTTCCTGAGGATATTCCAAACGTACATTTCTTTGGGTTCGTTTTCAATTTATATTCCCTAGACCTTTGCAAGACCTTTCTTAACACTTCCGGGTGATCTTCTTGGCTTTTGGACTTAACGACCAGGTCATCCACGTACACCTCTACAAGGGTATGCATCATGTCATGGAAGATAGCCATCATTGCCCTCTGATAGGTAGCACCAGCATTCTTCAGTCCAAAGGGCATGATGACATAGCAGTAGGTTCCCCAAGGTGTGGTGAACGAGGTCTTCTCCTGGTCCTCTTCGGCCAACCGGATTTGATTATATCCAGAATAGCCATCCATGAATGACAACATCTCGAATCCAGCAGTGTTATCAACCAGTACGTCAATATGAGGTAGAGGAAAGTCATCTTTAGGACACGCTCGGTTCAAGTCCCTGAAGTCTATACAGATCCGAACTCGTCCATCCTTCTTCATGACAGGGACTATGTTTGCCACCCATTGCGGATAAAGGACGACCTTAATGAATCTTGCTTGATGTAACTTGTCGACCTCTTCTTTCATCTTAAGTGCAACATCAGGGTGAAATCTCCTTAATTTTTGTTTCACTGGGGTAGCTCCAGGTTTCAAAGTTAGACGATATTCAACTAACGAGTTGTCTAACCCCGGCATGTCCTCGTATGTCCATGCGAACGTGTCCTTATATTCTTCCAAAATTTTAATTAAACTCTGTTCCTCAGTGGGAGTGAGGTTTGCGCTTAGGAGGATTGTCTTGGGATCTTCCAGTGTTCCGAGATTCAATTCTTTTGTCGGTTCATCCACCGTGGCTAATGGTTCTTCAAACCTTTTAAGTCCAGATGCATACGCATCGGCCAAGTCCTCAATTCCATCCTCGAAATCAGGATCTTTTTCTGATAAGACCTCGTAAACTCCCAGTGTATGATCTACATTGAATTCATCCTCATATTGGATTTCATCAAGCTGGATAGCATTTTCCAAAAACCTTGGCAGCCTTGCACATTCCTTGCATTTTTGAGCTATTTGTTGGAGATATCTCTCTGGCACACGTTTACCTCGAATTTTCTTCTTTTCTACCCTAACTACTCCTAAAGAAGATGGAATTGAAAAGGTGGTATTAACAATTGGTGAAGGATCGAGCAGATCGATCAGTGAGTTGGAGAAGAGGGGTCCCTGGTTGGGAGCACCCTCCGAGACAAGTGTAGACATGCCAAATTCGCCTAATTTAGAGCATAAAACTCGTGTTTTATAGGGTAACATGTGTGATCGATCTTATAATGATACCGGGTCTTTTTAAGTTAATTTGGAGCTTCGCCGAACAAAATCGGATGCTTTCCGAAGTTTTCCGCAAAAAGCCGTAATTTCCGAGCAAAAGCCACACGTAAATCGTGTAAACATAGAAATTGGCTGAATGACCATTGCCTAATGATCATGCATTGAAGGTTATGGTCATATTTACACCCTGGAAAAGTTTTGTTGCATACCGTGCCTTTCCGGTTTGCCGTCGGAGTCATTTTTGACATGTATCGGATCTTCTGTTCACTGCCCTAACTTCCTGATAAAATTCTACAGTTTTGGAGGGTGTGATGGTTGATCTAATTCTATAGGAAGCTTCTTCGGCCTGTTATCTTTCCAACACAACAAACGGCGTCGAATTCTGAGTCCGGGAGTGTTCGCAATGGCTTCCGGAAGAAGGACGCGCAAAACCAGTCCCAAGCGCCCGGGTTCCTGGTCACATGCGCCCGGGACCCAGGGCACGTGCCCATGCGCCCTATCAGTGAGGCACCTGACCTCGTGCCCTCACATGAGGGCACATGCGCCCCACCTTTGAGACACGTGGGAACCAGTTTTTCACCCGGACTCTACCGCTCAACCGACGGACCGGATAAGATCAAAATTTTCGGAGAAGATAAGATGTGCCCTCACTGGGGGGCACATGCGCCCCTCAGTGGGGCGCATGCGCCTGGCACCAGGGCGCATTTATCCCTATTTTTTAGCTTTGATAAGATTGCCTGTTCTCCTATAAAAGGACTCTGATTCTGGTCGTTCCAGAGGGCATGAGCACGACCCCCCAGGCATCTCAAGACGTCCTAGCACCCTCCTGCATCGATTTTGTGATTTTTAGAGAGAGAATTTCGAGTTTTTAGAGAGAGAAAAGTTGGTTCAAGAGAGAGGAAGGCTGTTCTACAGGTGATCTGCCAAGTCTCTCTTGTTCGGCCTCTACAGCTTTTTGTGGACGTCTGCTGCCAGAGATATCTTCATAAAAGTTCTTCCTCTCCAAGTTTTATTGAGTTTACAATCGACGGCACTCAATTCAGAGGTCGGGGCTGGTCGTGACGAGTGCAGAAGCAATGTCGCGCCTGGCAGATCCTGCACTGCTACTCGGCTTTTTCGACAACACAGATTTGGCCATATCTTTCTCTATTCAACTCAGAATCTTTCTGTTATTTTTCCTATCTCTTTGTTTAGTAATTCTCCATCCTCCTAAAATTTTTTTACATTTTTTTGCATTACTTTTACTCTGTTAATCCGAAAATAAAAAAAAGGGGTTAGAGATAACCCGAATCCGGTTAGTTGCTAGTCAATTGTGTGTTTTATGTCATTCTCTTTACATATACTCCACTTTGTCTAGTTCTAATTGTCTATTTCACTTGTTTATTTGTCTAGTTGCACAGAATATCAAGCACCCACACGTTGAGGACTCTTCTTCATCGGCCGGCCGAAGAAGGAGAAGCTTAAACTCACACTCTTCACGCTAAGGTACACACGGTCATCTTTCATTTTAATTCTATAAATCGGAACCCACGGTTCCTGGAGACCACATTTATTTCTTCTCACCCTCCTCCCACATGACCCGAACCATCTCTTTGGTGATCGAGCGATGCCAAGGGATGAAAGTTCGGGGATCAATGTGAGTGTGGGACCGAGGTGAGAGTTGCTTTCCGAGCTTTATTCCTTTCTTTTCTCATCCCCTCTTGAGGTGACGATCTGGATTCACGGACTTCCCTGAAAAGGAGAGGACCCCGTCGAATTTTCAGAGTCAACAACAAGTAGAGATGTCTCCTCAATGGAAAACTGAGTTTGTGAGAGGACGTTTTTTTTTGGGTATTTTGGGTATTTTCAATAACAAAAAGGGAATGAGCCGATGAGGCTCGAGCAGATATAGAAAGCTTAAGTAAATGGAATAAAAATGGGCTCGCGGGCCCGATGATGACAAGAAATGGGCAGATAGGCCCAAAGCTGGTGAAAAGATCTAAGGGGCACGTGGGCCCAAATGGTGGGCACGCGGGCCCAAAGTAAGAAAATAAATCTAAAGGGCACGTGGGCCTGACAGGGTGGGCACGCGGGCCCAAGGTTGTTGGATTGGAATGGGCATAGAAGCCCAGTGGAGTAAGAAGATTTGAATGGGCTCTCAGGCCCATTGATCAGTTCAGGTGGCCATTTTGGCCCAGAAGTGGGAATTGGGCTAGATAGCCCATCAAGCGAATCCAAGAGGGATAGAGTGAGGATTTTGAAATACGTGACCGTAGGATACGGCTCACGCGGGATGTTGTTTGGAGGTGGGTTCGCGTGGACAAGTTTTTTAGAGATGGACTTGCCCTAGACTGGTTCTTCCTCCTCTATGAACAACTGAGCCAAAGATGAACTCACGTCCACTTCCTCCTCTTGCTCTGGTGCCTTCTTCCTCTTGACTGGTTCTTCTTCTTTGTCCCCGGCCATCATCATGGTCTCCCCTTTGATAAAGAATTTTTGGAGTCCCATGGCATTTTTTGGCCGGTAGACCATCCGCGGAGTGAAACTGGGCTCATAGCCAAGCCCGTGTCTCTTTGGTCTTTGTACGGCTTCAATGGGGTGCACAACCCCCTGCAGCTCCTTTCCCAGCCCCTTTCCTGGCTGATAGCCCATCCATTTCATCATCCGCCACGCAACTGAATATGGAGGCGTCGTCAATACCATGACCTCAGGTAGCTCTGTAGTTGAAACCAACGGCTGGACAGATTTTGATATTGGTAGTGCAGAAGAGGGGTCATCCACGTCATTCAGAATGGGGATGTTGGTTACTTTGATCACCTGGCCCATGTATGGGAACTTCAGACACTGATGATTAGTGGAGGCAACAGCTCCTATTGCCTCAAGGTACGGGCGTCCCAAGATAGCTTTGAATGTAGAGTCCAATTCTAGAACGTGAAACTCGGTGGTGACAGCACATGGCCCGAGCCCTACTTTCAATGTAACCACCCCTCGTGCTGGCTTCCGGGAGTTGTCATATGCGGTCACCGTGATGGCAGAAGGCTCTATTTCTTCATCGGAGATGCCGCAAAGTTGCAATGTTTCTGGCGGCATGACATTTATGGATGCTCCGGTGTCAATCAAGCAGGACTTGATCTCCACGCCTCGGATGACTACTGCAACGCGCAAGGCGTACTTTCTTATCTCTGGCCGTGCCAACTCCTCCTGTGTAAATGTGAGTGCCGGATGTTCACTCCTCGGGGTCAGGACAGTAATGATCTTCTTAGGCGGGAGGTCCTCATTGACCATGACCCGCTGTAGATATTGTTGTAGGATGTCCTGATGGTTCTTTGACCTCTTTATTAGCTCCAGAATTGAAATCCGTGCCGGCATTTTGTCCAAGTGCTTCAATAGGTCATATGCCATGCCGGGCAACGATTCTTCTACCACCTCCTCTTCTGCCTGTTCCTGTGGTTGTATCCCGACCTGGGGGAAGACCCTTTGGAACATCCTCCCGCTACGAAGTACCGGCGCCAGCGTGGTAGGGTGAAGTGGTGATGATGGTGATGGTAGGGTTGGTTGGTAGGTTGAGGAGCCCATGGTTGGTAGGGGTGGTGAGGATCGTATGATGAGGGGTCGTGGATTGGTGGAGGCCGGTATGTTGGGTGATGGTTGGGGTGTTGGTGGTGATGGTCTAATGATGAGGGGTCGTGGGGTGGCGGATCGGTAGGTTAGGTGATGTACGGGGTGTTGGTGGCGGTCTAATGATTAGACGCCGTGGAGGATTAATGGTGGTTGGTGGGTTAGGTTGGGGTGATGGTTGGGGTGCTGGTTGGGAGGCTGGTGGTGGTCTAATGATTAAGCGCCGTGGAGGGTTAATGGTTGGTGAGGGTAGTGGTGTTTGGGTAGTTTGTGGGCTGAGGGCAGCTCTCGATATGGAGAGTATGGTGCGGTTTGTAGGTGGGGTTGGTATGGCGGGCATAGAGGTGATTTGATCCTCGACCTGCCAACCTTGGGAATGGTGGGTTGACTCCTCGATGGCAGAGTGGACGAGGCCGAGTCGTTGGTTTGGTGGTGCTGGTGCTGGTGCTTGTATGGGTTCATGTACCGGGAGCGGATCTTGGACTATGCCCAGGCCGGGCTGCTGTTGTACTTGTTGTCGCCGTGGTTGATTCTGACGTGCCTTCATTGCTTGAATAGACTCCCCCATTTGTGCCCAGTCAATGTTCCCTTGATCATTAAGGTCATGAATGTGTAAGCACCCGGAACGGGACATCCGCGGATCTCCCCCCTCCGGAACCTCTACGCCCGGCCTCGGTGTGTCCATGTCGGTGGGTGGTGTGTTTTGTGTGTGTGGTCGCCAGGAACCAAAGGCTCCAAAGTATGATGGGATGAAAGAAAATGAAATAAAAAGATGACCGTCGTACCTCCGGAAGCGGGTAGATTGTTGAGTTCCGACTTCTCCTCTCTCGGCCGGCCTAAAGAAGAGAGCTTAGTGAATCCCTTGCCTTCAATCCGGTTGAAGCTCCGCCTCGATCGGATCTACCTAAGAATGTCCATAAGAAAACATGTAGACAAGTGAAGGTTTCATTAGTTCTAACGAAAGCATAGTATCGTGCTCGAATTTGGATTCAAACATGCAAACGGGAAGAGACTAACCGGATTGGGACGAGATCCCAACCCCTATTTTTGGTAGGTTTTAAACATATATGAAATGCAAAAATGCTCTAAGACATGCTAAATAACATGGTGATTGATGCAAAAGTGAAAAAGGGAGAAAAGAACTCGATTAAATGGGCGATCGGACTTCGAAAACAATGAAACAAGCTTCTGCCCTTCCCGGTGCCCTATATATAGGGCGCCAGGAGCAGGTGCCCCCTTTATGGGGCGCGTTGACCAAAGTCAAAGCGCCCTGTATACGGGGCACTAAGTCTGGCCCGAACAGATTTTCTTCTTCTCTTCGCGGCGCCGCTCCGGGGTGCTGGATGGCTTCCGGGACGAAGTAAGAGCTCCTCCTTATAGACAATATGCAAATAAAGCTAGTGGAAGGTGGTTTGGGTGCTGGATGTATGAGGAGAGTCGGATAGAGGCTCTCAAAGTTGGAGAAAAATCATATTTCTGGGTGACAGAAACAGAGGGTTTTAGGGTTTTTGGTGGAGGATTTTGGATCGATTTGGAGGCTTTTGGAGGGTGAATGTGGCTTGGAATCGTAGTGTTGGATGATCTCTAGGGTGGCACGGAGTTGGAACCTCCCCTAAGTTCCAAATGGGGCTCTATTTATAGCCCAAAAGAGGGCACTTTGGCCATTTCCGAAAAACAGTGCCATGTGGCATAGCGCCCTGTATATGGGGCGCTAGCATCATGAGGTTTGTCAGGTCGACAAGACAAGTCACTGCGGGGGGTCAAATCAGCTTGTCAAATCGATCGGATTTGGTTCCAGGCGCCCTATTTATAGGGCGCCTGGTGCCCTGTATACAGGGCGCCAGGTGCCCTGTTTATAGGGCGCCTGGTGCCCTATAAATAGGGCGCCAGGTGCCCTATATATAGGGCGCCAGGTGCCCTATATATAGGGCGCCTGGTGCCCTATAAACAGGGCGCCAGGTGCCCTATTCTTGGGGCACTTGGCTTGTCTGATCGCTTGATGGACCCACATTCGGAATGTGCCAAAACTCGATCTGTCCGGAAAACACGGCGTGCTTTAAATATTCTTTATGAAAACAAGAATTTGAACTCTCCAACTGGGCCAAAATTGCGTGTCTACAGCTTGCCTCGCCTTGGCGTTGGCTTTGTAGGGGAGTGTCATGAATGAAGCGTAGGTGAATGTAGCGAAGCGTAATGAGGCGTAGCGAAATGAAGTGGTAATGGACGAAAAGGTGACGCCAAGGTGTAGATTTAGACACGCCCTCATTGGCCTAGTTGAGTGAAACAAAACTTTACCGGACTCCGAGATTACCCTTTGTCTTATCGAAACCCTTCCTCTTGTTGATTGGTTAAAAAGAAGAACAGAAGTAAATAACTAAAATCCCGCGTGGGGGAGAACTGTAACCGGCTAGGACCCGAACTGCATGGTGTGCTGGACTCGGCAGAAATGCAGTAAATTGCGAAAAGTAAAGAGAAAAAGGCCAATCATCCAAGGTTGGGTTCTTCAAATTCATTGGGTTTTACTCAAGAATACTGGTTCGATTTGACATGGAAAAACTTCTTGTTTCGATGAAACCATTAAAATTGGATCTTCCGGATAGACCAAAAAACTTTCTCGAGGAGCTACATAGAAAGATGGTGATGGAAAAGATAATGCATGATGTATGCTGTATGATAATGCATGATGTATGCAGAGTTTAAAGAAATAGAAATAAACATAAGAAAATAGTTGAAGATATAGGTCAAACATAACGGGTCAGGACATCCGTGAAGATACCGTCGTCCCCGTTCATTTTGACTTTGGCTTATCCGTGGGTCTAAAAGGTGACTGAATCCTTCATCGATTTTGTTGGAGGGGTTCTCTGACTCAGCCCTTTTAGACTCGAGGTCTTCAACGATATACATGCGAGTTTTATGATAATACATGCAAAATTCCGGGCTCCAGGCGCCCTGCTTATAGGGCTCCAGGCGCCCCATTTATGGGGCACCAGGCGCCCTATTTACAGGGCGCCAGGCGCCCTACTTATAAGGCGCCAGGCGCCCTATAAGTGGGGCACCTGCGCGGACTTCAACTCAGCTCCTTCCCGAGGCAGCTTTTGGCTTCTATAAGAAGGGGGGTCCTCCCCTTCTTCTCCCCCACACCAGCTACAGTGCCACTTGCTCCTCCCTTTGCTCTGATGGCTTCTTCCTCCTCCCGCCCGACCGGTTCAAATGAGATGAAAAGTTTCTCCGAAGTGCCGTGCCATATTCGGAACCGGGTGTCCATGGGAGTGGTAGTGTCTTTATTAGGCACCCCCCTTTGTTCTGTCTCAAAACCTTTTCTAATTGCGCGGTTATTTTGCAGGACCTTCCGAATTTTCTCGGGGCTCGACGATACGGCCAAGTGCTATGGATAGCCCGCTTAATGGCTGCTATCAACATTCATGTGCGGACCATTCTTAGCGGGTGGGGCTTCAACGGCATCCTCGTTCACTCCAACCACCTCCTCAAATACTTCTGGGATTTTTCTTTGGCGGGTGCGCTTCTCGAGATGTGGCATCCCGATACACACACCTTTGTTTTTGACTCTTTCGAATGTACCGTTCTCTTAGAGGAGGTAGAGCTATTTCTGGGGCTTCGTGCCATGCCTGGGTACGGCCAGGCCATGTTTATCCCTGTCGGACCGGTTACCGGTTTAGACTTCCTCCGCGGCTTTATGACCACCGGAGAGGCCCGATCCATTATGGTAGGTGGCCGTATTTACACCGAAGCACTGGCGGATTGGTCCATTGGCGTGATTCAAGGCGCCGGTGATAATGAGGACCTTCTGCTGCCTGGTGCTAAAGGTGTCGCTGCTTGCCTCGCCTCAGTGCTCCTATACCCGTGTGAGGACGGGTGGCTTGATCCTACCTGCCTTCCTTGCATTCAGGGCATTTGGTCCAATGAGTGCATATCCCACTCGGTGTTGAGCTACCTTTATGACAGTCTGACTTCTGCTAGCGTCGGCAGGCCTATGTTTGGCAGCATTCTCTTGTTCGTGTGCTGGGTTGACTGGCACTTTAAGTTTGACGTATGCTTCGGACCGGCCACAGCTTCCCGGCTCTTTGCTCGGAGCCCCCTCCAGCCTCTCACCAACCGCCTTTGCATGGAATACAAAGTCCAGAACAAGTGCCCCTCAGTGAAGACCCGCGCTGACTGGCGTTTGTACTTTTCGGCGATGAGCAACAGCGGCTTTGTTTGCCCCACAGAGGCGGTTATGCGCCAGAATGTCCATGCCTCTCCCACCCCAGGGGTGGATCTCCGGTTGATTACCGGTACTTCCTTCATTATCTACAATCCTCACCGATGTCCTCTTCAGTTGGACCAACCGCGGCTCAAGGTCCCTCGTCTCTCTCACATCCCGTCTGTCAAGGATCGTCAGACGGGCACGGCGGAGGATGTTGAGGAATGCCAGAGCATCCTTGCGATCTGGGGAATCTGCAAGAGCTTCTCGCCAAGTGCCTATATGGACGAAGACGAGGTCTGGAAGAGCCGGTACGTGGCGAAGCTGAGGAAGCTGCGCGGTGGTTGACCTGTGTCTGTCAGTTGATTGTATCCAGTTGTATTTTGCTTTTGTTGTATTTTGTTTGCTTTCGTTGTGTCTAGGACTTGATCAATGTAGGCGTAGGATTTGCTTGATGTAGTTTCTTTTCAGTTGTGTCCTAGTCCTATCAGTGTTAGAAAAACAGAAAAAATATGCAAAAAAGTAATAGAATATCAATGTTTTGGCAATGAAATTGTGTTTTTCATGAAGAATATTGCTTGTGGACACGTTCTAAGAATTTTGAAAATTTTGACCATGGCACTTTATATTTTCACCCATGCACTTTTCTTCATTTCACCATCATCTTTTTTTACTTTTTCTATTGGGCGGGACCTTTTTGGGGAGTGCAGCGCATTGTGCGGATTCCACAGTAAGTTTCTTCCAACTGCAATCTTGTAATTTATTCCGTTATCTTCATTTTCGCAGAAGGGACCGAACCGATCCGGAGTTGTTCCGGATTGGAACGGGAAGAGAGAAGGGGGGTGAGTCCCCTAGCGCCCCATTGCTGGGGCGCTAGGCTCTGCCTGGCGCCCCATCAATGGGGCGCTAGGCGTCCCATCAATGGGGCGCCTGGCCCAGGCGCCCCATAAATGGGGCACCTGGTCACCAGGCCCCCATCGTCTCCGTTTTGCTGTTCTTGACCCGCTCTAATGCTTTGCAGATGACGAAGAGGTCTCGCGTTGACGCTTCAGGTGCCGCCGGGGCCTCTTCCTCCGCCGGTGCTTCTTCCTCTGCTGGCGCTTCTTCCTCCGCCGGTGCTGGCTCATCGGAGCTACCCACTCTCCATCCTCCTCCGACCGTCTCGGTAACCGAATCTCGACCTCCCCTTTCTTGAATTTATTTATGATTGCTTTGTTTCTAACATGATTGTTTGATTGTGCAGGGGAAGATCAAGTCCCGGATATCTGGGAGATGGTCTTCCATGCCTACCAGGGTTTGAAGGACTTCCAGAAGGTACGGCTTGATGCAATGGGTTTTGGCCCATTGCTTCGTTGCTCGGCTTTCTGGGAGGACCTCCCTTTGATCCAGGCCTTGAGGGAGAGATGGGACTCCACCACCCATTCCTTCCTCTTCCCCTGGGGGCATATGGTCCCTACCTTGGAGGATGTCTCCCGGATCACGGGTCTTCGTGTTCACGGTCGTGCCGTCACCGGCAAGACCTATCGCGATTACTCGGCCATGGTCCGGGATTTTTTGGGTCATCCGGTCCCACACTGCCCGGCGGATCGCGTGTTATGAAGCGCACGGCCGTCGGGAACTTGCTCGGTCCGGGCAACGCCGGTGTGGGTAAGGATGACGTAGTGGCGGTTGTGCTCGACGAGTTGACGAAACGCGTCGAGCGCTCCCCGGTCGGTGAGGAGGGCACCGTTGAGGCCGACCGGGATCTCCGCCGGTTCCTCCTCTTCTTCCTCACCCGTCTTCTTCTAGCCTCGAAGACGGACGGGGTGCACTTGCGGTTCCTCCCTTTTCTTGCTGACTGTCGAAGGTTGGTGAGTATGCGTGGGGTGCTGCTATGCTGGCCCATCTGTTCTCCTCGCCGGCGATGGAGAGCGGTCCGGTTTCGATGGCCGGCTTTACTCCATTCCTTCGGGTATGCCTTGTTCTTTTGTTTACTATCAATTACGCCTTGTCTCTTTTGGTGACTAACCGAGCTTTTATTTGACGGTATGGAGTTACTATTACATCCCCCTGGGCCGTGCTCGCTGAAGGATGACCCCGAGTACCCTCTTATTGGCGGTGGGTTGCTACACGATCTGCTTCCTCCCATCCTTACCGGATGGAGAACACGAGGAGGCGTTGCTCTGCTTCCCTCACCACGAGGTATTCTGTTACTTTTCTCCTTCTTAACTTTTGGTTCTTCTTGTTTACTGCTCTGCCTTGCTTTTCAGGTGGTATGGCAACCTTTTTCAGACCTTCACTTGGATCGGCAGCCGTGGGTTTTGGAGGGTCGTCCAACTTTTGGCCGTGACACCTTCTTGATCTACCTGAACGAGATGGAGCCACTTTGGGTGCGTCTCACGATGCGCTCATTGGGGCTTCACCAGGAGTGGGTGGATCTTCCACCTTACCCACACCTGGGTCGTTCTACTCGCGGCCTGATCCAGGAGATTGATCGGAAGAAGGAAGGCCGGTTGCTGTCCGGATACGGAAGAGGGGTGGCACCCCGGTGACTTCCGGTGCTTCTGATAGCGATGACTATCTGCGTCGCTATGTGGCGACATTTGCCCACCTTTTCACCGAGGGTGGAGAGGTACGCACTTGTTGTTTTCACCACTGTTGTTCCTTTGCTTTGATGTCTAACTGTATGTTGCTTTCAGAGCATTCAGGCGGAGCTGTCTCGTTTGAGGGCGGGGACAGCATCTTTGGAGGCCGAGTTGGAGCGACAGGTATTTTCTGTACTTTGCACCTTTCCATTGTTGGTTAACTGACCTTCCTTTCTTCTTTCTTTCAGCGACGTCGCTACCGAGGTTCCCGCCGACAGGTAACACTCTTTATTTTTTCTTTAATTCCATGAATGAATGTTGTTAACTGTCTCCTTTACTTCTTTCAGATCTCTCGGCTTCGCGAGCGCGTGGCCGAACTGGAGTTGGGTTCCCATCCGGCTGCCCCTGAGCCGACGGCTTTTGATGAGCCTCCCTTCGAGCCGTTTGACTTCGGTCAGCCTACGGGTCCCGAGCTACCTTCTCATCCTTTGCCGGTTGACCCTCCTTCCTTCATTCCTACCGATCCCGGGAGCAGTTCTTCTGAGACGGGCTTCCTCCTTGAGGTGATTACCGCTTTTACTTATACTGTCTTCTTCCTTCATTTGCCTTGCTAATCTTTTTCTTTTCTTGCAGATTGCCCAGCTGAAGGAACGGGTGGAGGTTCTTACTACTGAGGTGAATCTCCTTGACTTTCTCTTGCTCTGCTTTGCTTGATTCTAACATTTTCCTTTTGTAGAACAAGGATCTTTGGGCGAGGATTTCTGATCTTCCTGTAGGGGGTGCTCCGCCTCCTACTGGTGATCCCTTGGGTTTTCAGCCGCCTTCTACTGATGATCCCTTGGGTTTTCAGGACAAGGTACATAATTTTCTGCTCCGCTTGTTATCATTTTCTTTCTTTCCTGACATTTTCCCGGTAGGTGATGGAGCTACAGAGGGAGCTCGGGCTCGAGCCCCTCGTAGGCATTCCGGATCTGGTTCCTCTACTTCCGAGGTGCGATGTTTTTATTATGATTTTAAACTGGAAATGCTTGGACCGACGTCTCCTTTGGTTTCCACGGCATCGCTCGAGAGGATAGAGGAGCCGACACGGGAGGTACATGTCCGATTCTTTTTCCTTAAGTCGCTTTTTCTCAGAATCGATGTATCTCTTTGTCATCTCGTAGGTTGGGAGACTGGAGACTCGCGTGGTCGAGTTGTCACGGCCAGAGTCTGAGCAGATCCTCCTTCTTCGTCTTGAGCATTCCAGAGAGCTTCACCGGGTGGAGGCTGAGCATCGTCAGTTGATGATGCAGGCGTTGTAGTCTCGGAGCCACTCCCACCGCTCCGATTCTCGAGGGACCACACTGAGGGGACCTGCCCACTCGGGTTCCTCTCAGTCCAGTAGTTGTAGGAGGAGAGATGAGGAGAGACTTGCCATGCCACCTCCGGATGATCAGGCACCAGCAGAGGGAGGCGGCGATTTGTGATGTGCCGACCCCTTCCTATCTTCGATGTACTTTGTTTTTCCATAGGTTGTTGACTTCTTTTCCTGACTCCCTGCTTTTACTCAAAGGGCGATTAGAAATTTATTCAGGCTTAGTCCCTTGCAAGAAAAGGGCGAAATTGCCTTGATCTTTTGTCAAGGGACATAGGCCTTATCAAGGTAAAATAACGAAAAAACATAAGTGTGCATAGAAAGGAAACATGCAAGACCGAAATTAAACATGAATACAAAGGCAACTAGCAAAGCAAATTTTTAGGTGTTTTGGGATTTTTGATTTGTTTGAGTTTTGATGGTTTTATAATTTTTTTGGTGTTTTGGGATTTTTGATTTGTTTGAGTTTTGATGGTTTTATAATTTTTTTGGTGTTTTTGGATTTTTTGATTTGTTTGGGTTTTGAATATTCTTTCTTTTTTTTAGAATTTTGATTTTTAAGATTCGTTTGGTATTTTCCAAAGTATTTGATTTTTTTGTTGGTGTGAGGGACACGATCATTTCATCCTCTGCCCTGCTTGCCATAGGTGCTTCTCATTGTTACCTAATGGTTAAGAGTAGGCATCACGTGTAAGAAAGTGCCTAGCCTGAGATCTCCTGACCTTTTGCCCTTGATAGGCTATGGTTCTTCTTGGGTCTAGTCGGTCAACCCTATCCTTGGAGGTTGAAGAAGGAAGATGATTGGTGGTAAGTCCTTAGTAGAATTCAGGGATGTCGAACTTGTTTCTCTACTAATACCCACATTGCCCGTTTGGGATTTGATATCCTTGGGTCCTTCCTTCTAGCCCTTTTCTTTGATGGCCCACATTCAGACAGGTCTTTCTTCTTTTTTTGCTTGATTTTGACCTGAGGGGTCATTGCCCATCTTTTGGAGCCTTTTTCTTTTGGACTTTTGTTGGTACACATTCAGACAGGTCTATTCTTTTGCTGACCTGAGGGGTCATTGCCCATCTTTTGGCACCTTTTCTTTTAACAAGAAGTCAGTCCTCCAGAGGCATTTTCCAACTAGGGCAATGGGTATTTTCGATACTCCTCATTCTAACCCCTTTCATCTATTCTGGACCGAAACGAGAAGAAAATGGAATTGGGTTGACCTTCTTTTGCCAAGCGTTACCTAGCTTTCTCTTTGACTTCCAATCATCGGATCTCAAGACTTGGCGTGTAGTGTGTGCAGTATGATGCCTTATCTTTATTCCCCTAGGTGACAAGTTGGTGTACCGAGCAAGCAAGAGTTGGATGTTATCATTATACTTCACACTTTTGATTTTATAGATTTTTTTTGTGATTTTTGCTTTAAGGGAAATATTTTTTTAGGTATACACCATTCCAGGGATGAGCTAGCTCTTCTCCTTCTGCATTAGTCAGCTTATATGAATTACCGGGATAAATGACCGAAATAACATAAGGACCCTCCCAATTTGGTTGAAGTTTGGAGCGGGGTCCGCCCGGCTTAACAAATATTCTTTTAAGCACAACCTCACCGACTTCAAATTTTCTCTCCACCACCCTCTTCTGATAAAATCTTTTAAGTCTATTTTGGTAAGATCTAGCATATTCGGCAGCGGCCAGCCTCCTTTCGTCCAAGAGTTCGAGTTGCGCGAGAAGAGAATCTCGACGTTCATCCATTGGGATTTCTCGATCGATCTGGACTCGGAGAGAAGGAATGATTACTTCGTATGGAACTACCGCCTCCATCCCAAATGCCAAGGCATAGGGGGTCTGACCCGTCGGGGTTCGAATAGAAGTGCGGTAGGCCCATAGAGCATCAACTAACTTATCTGGCCAGTCTGCGAACCTATTAGACTTACAAGTCTTCTTAATGATTTTTATCAGGGTTTTATTGGTGGCTTCAGCTTGACCGTTGCCTTGAGGATAATATGGAGATGAATGATGCAATTTGATGCAATACATGTTGCAAAGGTCACGTAGCTCCTGAGAGATGAATTGCGGTCCATTGTCGGTGATGATGTCGCCTGGGATCCCGAACCTGGCAATAATGTTGCGCTTGATGAAGGTGCAGACTGTTGATGCCTTGATCTTCACATATGCTTCCGCTTCTACCCATTTGGTGAAGTACTCCGTTGCAGTTAGGATGAAGGATTTGGTTTTGTTTGTGGAGTTTGGGTCACCGAGGGGTCCGATAACATCAAAAGCCCACATAGCGAAAGGCCATGGGGCGTGGATCGGATGAAGGGAAGAAGCGGGAGAGTGAATCTTGTCGGCGTGGAGTTGACATTGATGACGGTGCCGGACAAAGATCGAGCAATCTTCTTCGAGTGGGCCAATAATACCCTTGCACGATGATCTTCTTGGCGAGGGCTTGAGCATTTACATGGCCTCCACATACTCCGGAGTGTGCTTCTCCGAGTACCAACTCGGCCTCTCCTTCATCTACGCATCTTAACGAACACCGGCCAAGCTCCTTTTGTAAAGCACCCCGCCTAAGATGGTGTATCTGCGGGAGACTCTCCTTATGGCTTTCTTCTCTTCGGCGGTTGATCTGGTGGGTACGTCTGATCCTGACAGTAATTCGCAATCTCATGATACCATGGTTTCTCACCCTCTTCTAGTTCCTCCAACTCGACCAAAGATACTTCCTCCTTTTGCTCAATGTACTCTTTCCTTTCAAACTCCTCCTTAACCTTTAAGAACCGTGCATCTTCTACTGCCGGAATGGTACGTCGGCGGACATAGATCGTCCTAACCTGTCTGCCTAGCGGGCCAGATAGTGAAGATGCCAGAGAGGCAAGAGCGTCGGCAAGAATATTTTGAGCACGAGGAACGTGAATGAATTCGAGTTTGGAGAATAGCTTGATGTAGCAAGTGGTGAGTTCTTGGTATGGTCTGAGCCCAGGATGAGATGTGCGGTATTTGGCCAGTACTTGGCGGAGTATCAACTGACTATCACCAATCACCCTTAGTTTAGTGACACCATAGAAGTGAGCGGCCTCCAGTCCGGCCAACAAGGCTTCATACTCAGCTATATTGTTTGTTGCTGGAAAATGGAGCTGAAAAGCCTGTGGAATGGTGACACCTTCGGGCGACAGAAGAACAATCCCTATCCCTCTACCAGGGAGTTTAATGCCCCGTCAAAATATAAAGTCCACAGATTAGAAGATCGAATGGACATCAATTCTTCATCGGGAAAATCTGACTGGATAGGGTCAAAGGTTGGGATAGGATGATGGGCAAGGTGCTCGGCAATTGCATAGCCCTTGATTGCCTTGTTGGGTGTAGGTGATGTCAAATTGGGAGAGGAAACTCGCCGGCGTGCCAAACGATCGGTCGGGACAGATTTTTCAAGGAGAAATTTGATGGGGTTCATGCGAGCAATGAGATTAACCTCGTGAGCCGAGAAAGTAATGTTTGAGCTTCGGACCACCCAAACCGGGCGGCACGAGTTTTCTCCATGGTTGTATACTTTTGCTCACAAGGATCAAAGATTTTGGACGGATAGTATCTTGCTCGCTCTTTCCCTTCATCATCTACTTGTGCCAACACTTGCTCCCAAGGATCCTTCCAAGACCGAGATGTATAAGATCATGGGTTTGCCGGGAACCGGAGGTTTGAGCACGGTGGGCTTGACAAATACTTCTTCAAACCATTGAATGCCTCTTGACATCTCGAATCCCATCCGAATTCGGCCTTCACCTTGGTTAACTCATAGAAAGGTTTGCACCTTTGGGAGTCTTTGTGAGATAAACCGGTGAACAAACTGTAACCTACCAATTAATCCTCTCAGCTCCTTTAGGTTCTTTGGTGGAGGCATGTCAATAATAGCTTTGGCCTTGTTGGGATCGATTTCGATGCCTCTTTTGCTGACAATGAACCCAAGTAACTTTTTAGATGATACTCCAAACACACATTTCTTGGGGTTCATCTTGAGCTTATATTCCCTGGCTCGTTGCAAAACCCTTTTCAATACCTCAGCATGCTCCTCTTGGGTTCGAGATTTGACCACTAAATCATCCACATACACCTCTACAGATTTATGCATCATATCATGAAATATTGCTACCATGGCCCTTTGATAAGTTGCTCCGGCATTCTTTAATCCGAAGGGCATGATAACGTAACAATAAGTTCCCCAAGGTGTGGTGAATGAGGTCTTCTCTTGATCCTCTTCTGCTAACCGGATTTGATTATACCCTGAATATCCATCCATGAATGATAGGGTTTCGTATCCAGTTGTGTTGTCAACAAGAACATCGATATGAGGAAGGGGGAAATCATCTTTTGGACACGCTCGGTTTAAGTCCCTGAAGTCAATGCAAATTCGAATCTTTCCATCCTTTTTCATGACCGGGACTATGTTTGCCACCCATTGTGGATAGAGGACGACTCTAATGAATTTTGCTTGGTGCAACTTATCGACCTCTTCCTTCATTTTTAATGCCACGTCCGGGAGGAATCTTCTCAACTTTTGCTTGACCGGGGTAGCCTCAGGTTTTAAAGTCAGTCGATGTTCTACCAATGATTTATCTAACCCCGGCATATCTTCGTATGTCCAAGCGAACGTGTCTTTGTATTCTTGCAATACCCCCATTAGATTCTGTTCTTCTAAAGAGGCGAGGTTGGCATTGATGAGGATATTCTTAGGATCTTCCGGTGTTCCAAGATTAAGTTCCTTAGTCGGTTCATCCACCGTGGCTGATGGTTCTTCGAATCTTCTTAAACCGGATGCATAGGCATCAGCCAAATCCTCCTCTTCATCCCCGGTGTCAGGATCCTTTTCTGATACAACCTCGTAGACCCCTAAAGTTGGATCAACATTGTTTCTCTCCTCATATCGAATTTCTCCTATCTGGATTGCATCCTCTAAATACTCCGGTAGCTTGGCGCATTCTAAGCTTTTCCGAGCTAACTGATGCAGATATCTCCCTGGAACTCTTCTACCTCCGATTTTTGTTTTGCTTTTGCTGTAAACTAAACCTAAAGAAGAAGAAGGTAAATAAGGAGGTGAGGAGGAGGATGGAGTGGAATTTATTGACGAAGGGCAAAGGAGATCGATCAGAGATCGGGTGGCCTCCTGATTCGGGTCATCCTTCGGAGCGAGTTGGGACGTTTCTTCGAGCGAGATTTGGTTTGAGAAAAGGACGTTTTGTTTTGATCTTTTTGAGAAGTACTAAACATAAATACAGAGGGGGTTTGGTTGGTTGTTGTTTCCAACGCGGGTTGAGATATTGATAGAGAGGGGAACAAGTCAAGCAAGGACGGGTAAAGAGGGCATCCGTCTTTGCCATCTGGAATTGACAATGGATTTGTCGGGAATGAGTCTGCTAGATCCGAGGAGATGATATTTGTTGAATGCCCTGGATTTTGACTGCTAGAAGGCTCGTTGCAGAATGATTCATCACTTGACCCTTCTTTAGAAAATAACCATGATACGTCAACATCTGTCTCATCCCCTAGGTCGCCCACCTTCTTCCTCTTCACTTGTTCTTGTGGTTCCTGCTCTTCAATCATTTGTATTGTTTCTCTTTTATCAAAGAACTTGCGCAGACATCCCCGGAAGTATTTTTGGCCATTTTTCTGGCCATTATCACGTGTCCCATCATACCCTACCCCATTCCTTGATGTTATCTTCACTAGCTGGATGGGTTCTGTGATGCCTTGCAGTTCTTTTCCCAGTCCTCGACCTTCTTGATACCCCAGACTCTCCATCATACGCCACCCTAGGGTTTTGGCGTTATCTTTCTTTTTTCTCCAAACTTGCCTAGACTGTCTTTTATTCCTCGGTAGATCGAGGATTGTAAATACTGGTTGATTCGGCAAGCCAGGGGGGAGAGTAACCAAGCAATCTACGGGCATACTCACTACTTTGACAACTTGTCCCTTGAAGGGAAATTTGATGCACTGATGATTGGTTGAAGCCACGGCCTCTAATGCTTCCAGGTAAGGCCTTCCCAGGATGGCTTTGTAAGTTGGATCCATATCCAAAACATGAAAGTCGACAGTAACAACCCGGGGTCCGAGTTTGACTTCAAGTGTGACCATGCCATGGGCGGGCCTCTTGGAATTATCGTATCTTTGTCACGGTGATTTGTGATGGCCAAATATCTTCTTACGGGATTCCACTCAACTGTAGTGTTTCTGGTGGAAAGACATTAATGGATGGAACGGTTTGAACTAGACAAGATTCGGCATGTGTTGTGTTATCACTGACAGTGATACATAGTGCGTATTTCCTCGCTTCTGGTTCGGCCAGTTGTTCCTTAGTGAAAATGAGAGCGGTGTGTTCACTCCTCGGGGTTAAAGCGATGTAATCTTTTACGGGGGAGAGTTTCATTAACCATTACTCTTTGCGGAATCTTGTTGAAGCACTTCTTGATGAGCTTTGGACCTCTTAATTAGCTCCAGAATGGAAATTCGCGCAGGGGTTTTGTCAAGGTGCTTCAGCAAATCATAAGATGTTCCTGGCACTGGCTCTTCCGGGTGCTCTTCTTCTTCTTCTTGCGGTCGTCCTGGTTGACCGGCCTGGGGAAAAATCCTTTGGAACATACGCCCGCTTCTAAGCACCATGGCGAGCTGGGGAGTTATGGTTGGTGTAGTGGAGATAGACGGAGGGTTAGGTCGGATGATGGGAGGCCTAGGCAGGGGTGTAGTGATGATGGTCCGAGTTGTAGGGATACGGGTGGGTTGTGGTGGCATGGTTGCACGAGGTGGTACAATGATGGATCCTAGTGGCGGTGATATTTGTGGGGGCTCGACCGGGTGGATCAAGGTCCTACCCGGTTGGAGTTGTATGGCTGGTGGTGTTATGGTTGGTTGTGGCGGCGTGCGGATAATTGGCGGTTGGCTTCTTCTGGCGGGGATAACTCGGGGTATGGAGTGAACGGTTCGGTTAACGTGGTTTGGGGGGTTGGTGTTTATGAAGGAAGAAGGTCCCTCGATTTGCCAATTTTGACCTCTATCGCGGGGTTCATCAGTGGAGATTAAGATAGGGTTAACCCTCTGGTTTTCTGGTGCTGTTGCCGGTGCGTGTGCGGGTAGCGGATTCTGAATAATTCCCAGGCCGGGTTCCTGTTGTTGTTGTCGAGCTGGTGCCTGCTGCTGCTGCTGGGGTTGGTTTTTCACTGCCTTGATGTATTCGCCCATTTGACCCCAGTCAATACTTCCCTACTCGTGGAAGTCATGGATGTAATCTTTAAACTGAAAGCAGTTCTCCACTGTATGCCCTGGGAATCTGTGGTACAAGCAGTACTTGTCCGTGTTGGCATTCTGCGGCCACTCCAACTTTTCTCTCGGCAATGAGATCTGCCCTGCTGCCATAAGAGCGTTAAAAATATCTACGAGAGAGTACGGTAATGGCGGGTAAAGATTTCTCCTAGGCCCTGCTCTTGGTGGTACATACGTGGCGGGGGAGGTGCTGGTTGTAGGTGGTCGGTTGGCGGGGAGGTTGAGGTGTAAAGGTACGTACGGCCAACCGCCGGGGTTGCCGGGGACCGGTGTCGGTATTGGTTGTTGGGGGTATTGGTTCGGCGCTTGGTGGCGGAAAGGTTGGGGTTGGATGCGGGGGCGAGGTGCCGGTTGGATTTGGCGCGGGTTTCTATCTTGGGGATTCTGTATTGTTGTTGGTGGTTGATGGGCGGGTTCCCCAGGATATTGACATGTTCGTTGGTTACCACGCCTTCGGTCACGGGCCCGCAGGTGGTGGTGGTTGTTTTTGGTGACTCGGGGCCTAGGGTCGAAAAGGTTCATAATGGGAGAGTCTCAGAGCTGTGTTTGGATATACCGCGCTCTCTCGTAGAGTTCGCTCATCGTGGCAGGGTGATGTAATGCCAATACATTTTTTAAAGCGGGAGTGGCGTTGGTGATGATCATCTTAACTTGTTCATATTCGGACAGTGCATTTGTCAATCTTTCCGCCATTGCTCTCCACCTATCAGCATACCTGATAAAATCTTCATCATTCTTCATCCTTTCAGCCATGAGGTCGGTGATGGAATAAGTTGGCCCGTCCCTATCTTGATATCTTTGCAAAAATTTGGCTTTGACGATTTCAAAGTTACTTGCCTCTGAAGGGTCAAGCGAGTAAAACCACTCTAAAGCCGAGCCCTCCAATGATCTTCTGAAAAGAAAAGCCAGGGCCCTTGGATCGTTCTGCCACATTACTGACTCATACAGAAAGTCTTTGACATGAATGAAGGGATTACCGGTTCCATTGTAGCGACGGTATACCGGCATCTCAGAAGGAGGTAGATGAAAAGTAGGGAGAAAAGGAAGGGAAATTTCGGGGGCTGCCTTGGCGTCGATCAAACGTCTAAGTTCTCTATATTGTTCGTCCATGCGATTGATTTTATTAATCATAGCTAGATCGACAGAAGGTTCCCCAAGAGGAGGAGGAGGAGCGGGTGCTTGGTGCACCGGGATCGGGATTTGGTGGGCCGAAGTGACCGGATGAGAAGGGTATATTGGGGGATGCACCAAAGGGTGAGTAGGGTTGAGATGATTAGAAGAATAAACTGGTGGTCTAGAAGGGACGACCACATTCGTATGGGGGTGATCTAGATTAGCCACCGGATGAGGGGAAATTGGGGCTATGAGCCCGGTATGGGAATGGCCATGAGTGGGCATGTTGGGTTGGTGTGCCACTGACCGAGGGGTAGAGATATGAAGGCCACCTTCGGTAGGAATGTGGTCGGTGGGGGACTTGCCCTTGAGGATGGCTTTGATAGCCTGGAGTTGGGTAGGGTCGGCATGAGAGAATGCCTCCCAAAGTGAATTTGGATTGGGTCGAGGAGAAGTTTGACTAGGTTCAGGGAGAACTTCAGGTTCATTGACGGCACATACGACATCAGGGTAGAAATAAGACTGGTCGTATTCCAATTGTAGTTGCTCGCATCTTTGATCCGCCATTCCGATAACTCGACCTGACCTCAAGTTCATAAACACGACAGAAAAAGGAGGTTTGGCAAATAAAAGTTCAAGGATTTTTTTTTTTTTGGTTTTGATTTTTGACCTCTTTTGTTTTGATTTTCTTTTGTTTGGACAAGCAAGTTGTCAAGCAAATTAACCTCAAGCAAATTTTTGTTTTGGTTCTTTTTAGGTGATTTTGGGATTTTTGTTTAATTTTCAGTTTTTGTTTGCAAACAAGTAATAGCAAAGACTTGGAATGATTAACGCAATTTTTTTGTTTCAACCTCAAATTAATGGCTTGTTAAGAGAAATATTGTCCACTCAAATAAATGGGTAGGACCCTATGCTCTCGCAACACCGAGCAATCTAAGGTTGTCACTCTTTTCACAACGATGGGTAATAGGTATTCCGGGTTTTGGGATAAAGTGGTACAACCGGCCCGATCAGTGAAGAGGGAATCCTTCACGTCTGGGGACTTACGGAGGTCTTGATGGAAGCTACCCGGTCCTTCCGAGAGGGAATCCCCGGAGGAGGAGTTGGCAACCACCAAGAGGGGTGTTTGGATGTGTGAGGCTTTGGGAGGAGAGAGCCTCCCTTCTCGGATGTCCTAAGGAGACGGGCGGACCCGAAGCTCCGATGCAAACTAATGCAAGTGAAATTTCAAGGAATAAGAAGCAACCAAGAAGAAAATAAAAGCATACAATGATTAATGAGATGTTTGTAGAAAGCAAGTGAAGAAGACAATGATATGAAATTAAGCTAGGATGGAAGAAAGAACTAATTTAACTAAGCATGCTTTGAAAGATTTAAAGGAGAACTAGACTTAGCAAAGAAGATGATATCTAAAATACTAAGGTGAAATAAGTTGATTATCAAAGTTGGAAATCAGATGGATATGCTTTTAAAAGATAAACGGAGAGCAAGTAAACTTGGAAGAAACAAGATGATGCTTCGAAGAAAAGTAAGCAACGTAGACAAGCAACAATGTAAGGAAATGGAAATGACTCACATGGAAATAAAAGTAAACATGATTTTCAGGTGGACATTCTTAGGAAAATAAAGTGGGATTTCACTAAAGCAAAGTCGGTCCCACCGTGGTCGCCAAAAGGTGTAAGCACCCGGAACGGGACATCCGCGGATCTCCCCCCTCCGGAACCCCTACGCCCGGCCTCGGTGTGTCCGTGTCGGTGGGTGGTGTGTTTTGTGTGTGTGGTCGCCAGGAACCAAAGGCTCCAAAGTATGATGGGATGAAAGAAAATGAAATAAAAAGATGACCGTCGTACCTCCGGAAGCGGGTAGATTGTTGAGTTCCGACTTCTCCTCTCTCGGCCGGCCGAAAGAAGAGAGCTTAGTGAATCCCTTGCCTTCAATCCGGTTGAAGCTCCGCCTCGATCGGATCTACCTAAGAATGTCCATAAGAAAACATGTAGACAAGTGAAGGTTTCATTAGTTCTAACGAAAGCATAGTATCGTGCTCGAATTTGGATTCAAACATGCAAACGGGAAGAGACTAACCGGATTGGGACGAGATTCCAACCCCTATTTTTGGTAGGTTTTAAACATATATGAAATGCAAAAATGCTCTAAGACATGCTAAATAACATGGTGATTGATGCAAAAGTGAAAAAGGGAGAAAAGAACTCGATTAAATGGGCGATCGGACTTCGAAAACAATGAAACAAGCACGCCCTTCCTGGTGCCCTATATATAGGGCGCCAGGAGTAGGTGCCCCCTTTATGGGGCGCGTTGACCAAAGTCAAAGCGCCCTGTATACGGGGCACTAAGTCTGGCCCGAACAGATTTTCTTCTTCTCTTCGCGGCGCCGCTCCGGGGTGCTGGATGGCTTCCGGGACGAAGTAAGAGCTCCTCCTTGTAGACAATATGCAAATAAAGCTAGTGGAAGGTGGTTTGGGTGCTGGATGTATGAGGAGAGTCGGATAGAGGCTCTCAAAGTTGGAGAAAAATCATATTTCTGGGTGACAGAAACAGAGGGTTTTAGGGTTTTTGGTGGAGGATTTTGGATCGATTTGGAGGCTTTTGGAGGGTGAATGTGGCTTGGAATCGTAGTTTTGGATGATCTCTAGGGTGGCACGGAGTTGGAACCTCCCCTAAGTTCCAAATGGGGCTCTATTTATAGCCCAAAAGAGGGCACTTTGGCCATTTCCGAAAAACAGTGCCATGTGGCATAGCGCCCTGTATATGGGGCGCTAGCATCATGAGGTTTGTCAGGTCGACAAGACAAGTCACTGCGGGGGGTCAAATCAGCCTGTCAAATCGATCGGATTTGGTTCCAGGCGCCCTGTTTATAGGGCGCCTGGTGCCCTGTATACAGGGCGCCAGGTGCCCTATATACAGGGTGCCAGGTGCCCTGTTTATAGGGCGCCTGGTGCCCTATATAGGGCGCCAGGTGCCCTATATATAGGGCGCCTTGCGCCCTATAAACAGGGCGCCAGGTGCCCTATTCTTGGGGCACTTGGCTTGTCTGATCGCTTGATGGACCCACATTCGGAATGTGCCAAAACTCGATCTGTCCGGAAAACACGGCGTGCTTTAAATATTCTTTATGAAAACAAGAATTTGAACTCTCCAACTGGGCCAAAATTGCGTGTCTACAGAATGTAGTCTTTAAACTGGAAACATACATCCACCATGTGCCCAGGATATTGATGATAAGAGCAGTACTTGGTTGTGTCAACATTGGCCAGCCATCCTTCTCTCTCCTTTGGAAGTTCCAATTGCTGTTCAGCCATCAATGCATTAAAGATATCGGTGAGGGAGAATGGCAGTTGAGGGTAATACTCTCTCTTGGGTCCCCCCCTCCTAGGTTGGTTGGCTGGTGGTGGCACTTGGTTGTAGGCTTGTTGTTGTGGTTGGGGTCGGTTGTAGACATGTTGTTGTTGAGGCACTCGGTTGTAGGCATTTGGTTGTTGGGGCGCTCGGTTGTAGGCATTTGGTTGCTGGGGCGCTCGGTTGTAGGTGGGTTGCTGTGGCGGTGCTCGATTGTATGCAAGTTGCTGCTGGGGCTGAGGAGCTGGTTGAGGAGCTGGGCGGTATTGTTGATTGGGTGGTGGGTTACGGTATTGGCTTTGGCGATACCCACCCTGGTTACCCATGGCATTGATGCCCTCATTGTTTACTACCCCTTCGGTGGTGGGTCCTACAGGTGTAGGCTTTCTAGTGTTACGGGGCTTGGTGTCGAACGGGTTGATCATGGATGCATCCTTAAAGTGGGCTTGGAGGTAGCGGGCGCTATCACACAACTCACTCATAGTTGTTGGGCGGTGCATGATCAGGAGGTTGCGAAGGTTGGGCGTGGTGTTCCCTATGAGCATCCTCACCTGCTCCCCCTCTGAGATGGTATCTACTAGCCTCTCAGCCATTCGCCTCCACCGATCAGCAAATCTGGCAAAGTCTTCATCCGGCCTCATCTTTTCGGCAATTAAATCAGTTATCGAGCAGGCTGGCCCCACCCGATCCTTGTACATCTGTAGAAACTTTGTCTTGACAATGTCGAAATTCGCCGCCTCAATGGAATCAAGAGAATAGAACCAGTCCAGGGCAGATCCCTCCAATGACCGACGGAATAGGAAGGCAAGGGCTTTGCGGTCATTTTTCCAGAACGCGGAGTCATAGAGAAAGCTTTTTAGATGGTTGAAAGGATTACCAGTCCCGTTGTAACGTTGGAAGACTGGTATCTACGAAGGAGGAAGGTGTAGAGCCGGGAAGGATGGGACGAGAGATTTCAGGGATGGCTTTAGAATCGAGGCGATGCCTCATCTCTTCGAAGCGCTCATCCATCTGGTTGAGTTTGTTCATTAATGCCTAGGTGAGGCTAGATTCCTGAGCCACGGGAGCAAAGGGTTTAGGTGATTGAGTTGGAAAAGGTAGGTTGGAAACAGGAATCGAAACAGAATGATGTGAATGCCCCACAATATGGTGAGCGGGGACACGGCAGGGTTGCCCAGGAGAAGAGATGATTTGGGGCCTGACTGCTGATTGAGGTGGTGAGGGGGCTTGATTTCCCTCGACCAGATCTTGAGTGGCGGGCATCTTGCCCTTTGTCAAGGATTGCACAAGCGAAAAAGATTCGGGGTCTAGATGAAGAGATAGACCCTGGAGGAGTTGCTCCACGCTAAGTGATGCAGGTTGATGAGTAGGATTTTGAATTTCTGGCTCCCTGACGGCGTTGACATGGCCCTCTGGTTGGACCACGGGTTGTTGAAGCTCGTAGTGACCCGTCTCGTACTCCTCTTCTTGGCCGTAGTAGTCCGACATCCCGACGTGTCTTCCGGACCTTAGAGTGGGCATCCTGTCAAATTTTCTTACAAAATGGTTGAAAGAAAGCAAATGAAGGGTGTAAATGCAAATAGAGTTTTTGTTTGGTTATGGTTGTTTGTTTGATTTGATTTGGTTTCAATTTGGTTGTTTGGCAAGCAAGTTGAACATAAAAGTTAAAAGGGATTTTTTTTTTAGATGTTTTGAAAGAAGAAGAATTTTTTGGTTGTTTTCAATTGGTGTGAGCAAGCAAGTTATGCAAACAAGGTTTTAAAATGACTACTCGACAATTTTTGGGTTGAAACCTTAGATTAGATAGATTGTTAGCAATTGTTCACTCAAGTAGGTATGATTCCTATTGCTTCAATCTTCAAGACCTAAGGTTATCACTCAATCACCACGAGTAGGTACTTAGGTTCTTCGGGTTTTGGGAAGTGGTACAACCGGCCCAATCGTGCGGAGAGGAATACTCCACGGATGGGGACTTACGAAGGTCTTGATGGAAACCACCAAATCAACTAGGAAGGAATATCCCAGAAGAGAGGTAGGAATCCACCAAGAAGGTGTTTGGAGGGTGAGGGTGTGTTGGGAGAGAGAGCCCCCGCCTCAAATGCCCTACGGATCGGAGCAAGTTCGGTACCCGATGCAAAAGCTAATGCAGAAATGAAAAATGGAGGGTAAGAGAAAAAGAAGCAATCAATATGCAAACATGAATGAAAGCTATTAAATAAATCAAACAAGTGAATGCAAGCAAGACATGCAATGATAAAGTAAAACAAATAACTATCAACTAGCAACTAAAAGGAGGTTCACGCGGGAACCGGCTTGTGATGGAGTGTCCAAGTAGGGACAAATCTGAAGTAAAGGTAAAAGGATGGTCCACGCGGGGACCGATTTGAAAATAAAGTGGCTCACGCGGGAGCCGAGTTTTGAAAAAGTAGGTGGTTCACGTGGGAACCGGTTTTTGAAGGAAAAATGGGTGGTTCACGCGGGAACCGGTTTGTTTCATTGGAAAAAGGAAAGGAGGGCCACGTGGGGCCAATCTAATTGGTGCAAAGGGGTGGTCCACGTGGGGAACGATCTGAAAGTTAGTCGGTTCATGCGGGAACCGGTTTAGAAAAGGGTTTGGTTTACGCGGGAACCGGTTTTAATGAAGAAAGGGGTGGTTCACGCGGGAACCGATGTAAGAGTTGACAAAATAGAAGGAGGGCCACGTGGGGCCAATCTAAAGATGCTGTGAAGAGGTGGTCCATGCGGGGACCGATCTGAAAATAAGTTGGTTCACGTGGGAACCGAGTTGGAAAAGAAAGGCGGTTCACGCGGGAACCGGTTTATAAGAAGAAAAGTGGTTCACGCGGGAACCGGGTTGAAATGAAAGACAAGCAAATTAAGTTCACATGGGGGACAATCTTAAAGAAAGAGTAAATGGCAAGTTTAAAGGTAAATTGACATGGAAGATAAAAGACAAGCCGGTTCACGCGGGAACCAAGTTGGAAAGCCACTAGTTGCACGGTTGAATTAAGCTAGCACGGTTGAAGACATTGGTTGTCCCACCGTGGTCGCCAAGAAGCTGTTGACTCCGAAAATGGGTTCCGGATCGGCACCTCAAGATAAGAAGGTGAAAGATGGAATGAGGGAAAAGGAGTGAATCGAGAAACACTCGGAAAGTGGTAAAAACTCCTCACCTCGGTCCCACACTCACATTGATCCCCAAACTTTCATCTCACGGCGTCGCTCGAGCACCGGAGATGGTTCAGATCATGTGGGAGGAGAGTGAGGAATAAATGACTTAATGCATTAGAAGATTGAAGAAGTGGTCGCCAGGAGCCGCGGGCTCCGCTTTATGTATTGAAAATAGAAATAAGTTGAGTTGAATTGACCATGTACCTTAGCGTGGGAGATCGGGATACGGGTTCAACCTTCTTCTTCTTCGGCCGGCCGATGAAGAAGAGTCTTCAATCAATGCTAGCTTGTTCAACCTGTGCAACTAGAAAAATAAACCAAGTGAAGAAAATAATTAGAACTATGGGAAGTGTAGTAACTGTAGAGAGAATATGAGAAAGAAGCAATCGGAATCGAACTCACCGGATTGGGGTGAGCCTTAACCCCTTTTTTTGTATTTTTTTTGATTATGTAAAAATGATGCAAATAAACTGAAATATGCTTTAAAACAGTAAATGAACTGAGTTAAATGATTTGAGAAAGCTTATGGAATGGATCGGCTTGAGTTGAAGCCGAATTGGTTGAGAAAAGGCCGGTTCGGGTAGCTTTGCACCCTTCTGGCGCGACTTCGGTGCAGAGGATTCTACGGACGACCCCGATGTCAGAATAGAGTTAAGTTTGTTGGAGTAGACGTAGGACTCAGAGTGGAAGAGTTCCTATGTTTATGACTTCTCCTAAATCCTCCTGTATAAGTCAGTAAAAATTCTGAAAGTGGGCGGATATTGAAAACAGAACCTGGATGCGCGCCCTCAGTGTGGCAATCGTCACGAACAAACGGCAAGTCGGAATGGAGTGCTGTCAGTTGGAGACGAAAGAGGACGAAGAGAGGAACAATTTGTATGTTGAAGACTTTTGCAGACGAAGCTCAGGATTTTCTGTAGAAGTCGATGAATATGGTTGATGAAGAACACCCGGATCGAGCCTTCTCCTTCACCTCGGGATCGATTTCTTGACTTCGGATCGCCTTTGGACATCGGGACGGATTTGGAGAAGAGATTGGACGACCTCCGGATGAGCTAGGCACCGGGGATTAACCTCGGGTCATTGAGAATGGCCCTCAATTTATAGGGGAAGGAAGCTGGTGCAAAATTTAGAAACTGGACAGACCGCGCCCCCGCGTTTCAAAGAAGACGAGGGCGCGCAGGGCGCGCCCTCAAACCAAGGGTGCGCAGGGCGCGCCCCCAGTTCGGGGGCGCGGTCTGCGCGCCCCCCTATTTCAAAGTAAGTGGGGGCGCGTTACGCGTCTCACTGCTAAAAATCGACGGAAACTTCCCTTCCGGAAATTGCTAAAAATTGACTTGACATACGTAACGCGCCCCCGAACCGGGGGCGCGGTACAAATGATCTAAAATCCTCCGCAGAAACCTTCCAAAAATCCAATTTAGAAGGTACTAATCGGGGTAATTTGCGATTTAAAGAAACTGACCGTGCCCCCGCCTTTCAAAGGAACCGGGGGCGCGCAGGGCGCGCCCCCGGGTTGAGGGTGCTCAGGGCGCGCCCTCCTCTTTCAAAGGGAGCGGGGGCGCGGTACACTCTCTCTCCTGCACGGGTGTTTCGCGAGCCGTATCTTGCAAACGAGATGTCCGATTCGGCTCCCGTTTGTTGCGTTGGAAAGAGGGCCTTCAACCGCACCTCCTCAAGTCGGTAAACCAGCCGGCGTGACTCCCGATATGTTTGCATGGGGCTTTCTACCGGTTTACCCTCTTGCGGAAAGCCGAAACCCGGGGCGAAGATCCAAAAGAGCACGGTTCCGATCGAGAAATCTCGGGTCAACTCGGGATGATTAATATGGTGACCGAACAAGTCCGGTACGATCGGACAATCCGAAGTAATCGAAAAATCTGAGATTAACCCGGTAACCGTGAATAGAAAGTCGTAAAAGCCGCGAAACCCTAAAATTGACCGAACCGGATGTATGGCCCCGGTTGATGAAAATATTCGGCTAGAATCAATCCGGATGACCCGAAAAGACCCGGCGATGACCGGAAAAGCCTAATACATGGTCCGGGATAGCCGTGTCAGCACAGATCGAAAAAGCCGTAACGAATGCCGTCATTGACCGACGCCTACCGAAATGACTTCTCGGAAACCCTGAATGTTACGGAACACATGAGGAACTCCCGAGACCTTCAATTATGGACCATTCAAGGTCGGTCATCGAGCAGGCTTCGTGTTTTTACAGTTCACGTGCGGCTCTCGCTTGAAGGTTACGGTAAAATTCTGGAAATCATTGGTCCATTCTCAACTTACAAGGGGCTCCACCCATGTCCTTAGCTCTCATCTCCACAAGGTAATCCAGATCAGATAATGGTCAGATAAAAGATATCGCCTATGGAATAAGAGTCTGGGGCTCCGAATTAGGCCAATTTGACGTGTCTACAACGTTGAAGGAACGTATGAAAACAATGATTCATAGGTATGCTTTAGATATGTTGTTTTACATGTCAAATTTTTAAAACACTTATTTAGCATTTATCATACACATGTTTGACTATGTATACGCACTTTTATTTTTTTTATTTATCATAATATTATATTAGCACTCATGATAAACTAACATGTTTATTGTATTAAAGCACACAACATGTTCCTCAAGTACAAATTCATCATAGCTTGAAGTCAAAGTTTCCATCCAGGCATCACATTCAACGAAAAGAAAAAGACAAAACATCTGTAGAAGCTAATGATTTTTTTAATCTTATTGATCCATCATCAGCAAAAGTGCATATTCATCAGAAGAATGGCAACAAAGTGAGATACCTATAATCTTCTTTACTTTTGAACATGTTTATTTCTGTTATTATGTCTTCATTGTGTTACATGTGATTATAAACAATGCATTGATTACATTAGATCACAGAACATGTTCGTCAAGTGCAAGCTTAGCTTAGAACAAAGACAACGAATACATCTACAACAAAACTGCAACTTTATCAAAACCATGAACGTAGAGTAAGAAAACTTGAAATACATATAAATTTACTTATTTATGTTTTTAAATGTATCACTTGTTCATATTATTCTTTATTTCATGATGTTAATGTGACTTTGGAATGAACTCAAGCTTTTTTATACCAGAGTACACATATCTCTCAACTTCAAGATCATGTTAGATCAAAGACAACAAATCGATCTACACATGTCATCCAGGGTAAAGAGCAAGATAAAAGATCTACAAAAAATAATGATTTGTTTAAATGTACTGATCCACTTTCAAGAGAAGTCAACTTTAGTGATAATGATGTCGATGGAATAAACTCTCAAAATGATGCTAAAGAAATGACTATAGGTATTTATTTTTGTAATGTACATGTCACGATTTTTGCTAACAGATCTATGCATGTTTTATGTCATGTGTTGTTAAACATTACAGATGTGCAAAAGAAGACACGTGGAGCTACTAGATGTATTGATTTATTGAATGTGGACAAGAGACAAGCTTTACATGTGGATATAAATGAATTTGGTCAGCCAGTTGGACCAAATGCAAGAAAGTTGGCAAGTTATCTTGGTGTCATTGCTCGAAATCTACAAAAGGCTCCATTAACATGGGAAGATTGGAGAAAGGTGCCACAAGAAAATAAAAGTAACATGCGGGAACTCGTAAAGGTATAAACGGAAACTTTTTATGTTATTTTAAATAGTAAATAGTTCTAAAAATTTTGTCTTGTATATAGGACAAGTTCGATGTTAATGATGCCTTATACCCATGAGTGATGAGAAGTCTTGGTTCAAAGTGAAAAATTTTCAAGTGCAAACTAAAGAAAAAATTTGAGGATGATATCAATAATAATCAGCATGGTACACCAACTTTAAGAAAGAACTTGTTCAATATTGGAGATCTGAAAAAGGGCTAGTATGTAAGATCATGTTTATTTGTTTTGATGTATATAATGACTAATTGAACATCTTATATTATTAGGAAAGGAGTATCATATACAAATAAAATCGTGGGAAACAAATAGTTGGTCACACATCTGGTTCAAGGAGTTATGCTATGATACGTGAGGAAATTGTAAGCAATCATCTGTGTCATAAAATACTTTTAGTTTGATTACTACTGAAATTGTACTAATTAATTAGTATCTTTATTGTGTCAAATAGCATCAGACAAATGTTGATCAAAAAAATCCCTCACGAGCTGAGTTATTTACTATAACACATACAAGAAAGGATGGAACACCAGTCAATGAAGAATCGTCAAGACTTATGGTACATCTTCAGTCAATTTGGTCTTGTCATTATTCAAGAAATCTTTAAATATGTCTAACATTTTCATCTTGTTTTTTAACTATAAGCAAAGTTGCAAGAACGAACCTCTAATGAAGAAGAAAATTTAACTATTACACTGAAAGATGACATTCTATCTCAAGTATTAGGAAAGGAGAAATCTGGATGTATAAGAATGCTTGGCTTGGGTCCCACTCCTTCAAGTGTTTATGGTCCTACTCCTACTCGCTCTCAAGCTCTCCAAATGGTGAATCAGATTAGAACATCATCTGAAAGTATAATGTCAAAGTTGTTTAAGAAGATAGAGGAAATGAAAGAACAGAATGAGAAGATGAAGGAATCATATGAAGGCTTTCTTAATAGTATACAAGAAGAGTTTAATATGTTCAAGGAGATAGTGAACAAAAAAATTGTTAACCACCAAGTATATACCAAGTGTTTTTGTTTCTAGATAATCAGGCAACTTTGTCTGAAATGTATTTAAAAAATCTTGTTTAAATTTCTTGGTAGGTACAAGGAGAGATCTCATCACCCTCTATTCCTTCCTCTGCGTCCAATCATGAAGTGCAGCATCATCTTTTTCAGGTAAAATAGAAGTACATGTTCAATACATGGTAAAATGATGACTTATAAGTGTTGTATTGTTCAAACGAATATTCAAATCCCTAAATATCATCACGAAATTAAGAGGAAATCAAAATTTGAGGTATAAGTCTAAAATATTAGTCGTTATTTCTTTTAAATGTTCCTATGATATAATATGCAAAGTGTAACAAATTTACAGGTGCCTCGAATGTTAAACATGAAGAAAAGGGTGACTAGCCATAATAACATACAGGTAAATGAACCTTTTATAAAATTTGTAATTTATTATTCGATAATAGTGACTAAAATTTGGCACCTAATTGATGTCAGGTGAGAAGCACGGTCTTGTAAACACACCAAATTGGCTTGATTCGGAGCCCCAGACTCTTATTCCATAGGCGATATCCTTTATTTGACAGTTATCTGATCCGGATTACCTCATGGACATGAGCTAAGGACATTGGTGGAGCCCCTTGTAAGTTGAGAATGGACCGATGATTTCCGGAATGATGCCGAAACCTTCAAGCGAGAGCCGCGCGTGAACTGTAAAAACACGAAGCCTGCTCGATGACCAATCTTGAATGGTCCATAATTGAAGGTCTCGGGAGTCCCGCATGTGTTCCGTAACATTTAGGGTTTCCGAGAAGTCATTTCGGTAGGCGTCGGTCAATGACGACTTTCGTTACGGCTTTTTCCATCTGTACTGACATAGCTATCCCCGACCACACATTAGGCCTTTCCGGTCATCACCAGGTCCTTTCGGGTCACCTGGGTCGATTCTAGCCGAATATTTTCATCAACTGGGGCCATACGACCATTTCGGTCAATTTTAGGGTTTCCCGGCTTTTTCGATGTTCGGTTCACGTTTACCAGGTTAATCTCAGATTTTTCGATGATTTCGGGTTTTCCGATCGTACCGGACTTGTTCGGTCATCATTTTAAGACATCCCGAGTTGACCCGAGATTTCTCGATCGGAACCGTGCTCTTTCGGATCTTCGCCACAGGTTTCGGCTTTCCGTGAGAGGGTAAACCGGTAGAAAGCCCCTTGCGTACATCTCGGGAGTCATGCCGGCTAGTTTACCGACTTGAGGAGGTGCGGCTTAAGGTCCTCTTTCCAACGCAACAAATAGGAGCCGAATCGGACATCCCGTTTGCAAGATACGGCTCGCGGAACGCGCGCGCAGGAGAGAGAGTGTATCGCGCCCCTTCTCCGCTTGAAAGGGTAGGGCGCACTCTGAGCGCCCTCAACCCGGGGGCGCGCCCTGCATGCCCTGAAACCGGGGGCACGTCCTGCGCGCCCCCGGTTCCTTTGAAAAGCGGGGGCGCGATCAGTTTCTTTAAATCGCAAATTACCCCGATTAGCACCTTCTAAACCTGATTTTTGGAAGGTTTCCGGTGCTGATTTTTAATTATTTGTACCGCGCCCCCAGTTCGGGGGCGCGTTACGTATATCAAGTCGATTGTTAGCAATTTCCGGAAGTTTCCAACGGATTTTAGCAATGAGACGCATAACGCGCCCCTACTTCCTTTGAAACTGGGGGGGGCGCAGACCGCGCCCCTGAAGTGAGGGTGTGCCCTGCGCGCCCTTGGTTTGAGGGTGCGCCCTGCGCGCCCTCGTCCCCTTTGAAAAGCGGGGGCGCGGTCGGTCCAGTTTCCATTTTTTGCACCGGCTTCCTTCCCCTATAAATTGAGGGTCATTCTCAATGACCCAAGGTTAATCCCCGTGCCTAGCTCATCCAGAGGTGGTCCAAGCTCATCTCCAAATCTGTCCCGATGTCCAAAGGCGATCCGACATTGAGAGATCGATCCCGAAGTGAAGGAGAAGGCTCGATCCGGGCGTTCTGCATCAGCCAACTTCATCGACTTCTGAAGAAAATCAGGGACTCCTTCTGCAAAAGTCTTTAACATATAAGTTGTTCCTCTCTTCGTCCTCTTTCATCTCCAACTGACAGCACTCAATTCCGACTTGTCTTTTGTTCGTGGCAATTGCTGCACTGAGGGCACGCATCCAGGTTCTGTTTTCTATATCCGCCCAATTTCATAATATTTACAGACTTTTAAAGGAGTATTTCGGAGAAATCATCAACATAGGAACTCTTCCTTTCCGAGTCCTCTGTCTACTCCAACAAACGGCACTCGATTCTGACATCGGGGTCATCCGTATCATCCTCTGCACCAAAGTTGCGCCAGAAGGGTGCAAAGCTACCCGAACCGGCCTTCTTCAACCAACTCGGCTTCAACTCAAGCCGATCCATTCCATAAGCTTCCTCAACTCATTTAACTCAGTTCATTTACTGTTTTAAAGCATATTTCAGTTCATTTGCATCATTTTTACATAATCAAAAATACAAAAAAAGGGGTTAAGGCTCACCCCGAAGCCGGTGAGTCCAATTCCAATTGCTTCTTTCTCATCTTCTCCCTACAGTTACTACACTTCCCATAGTTCTAATCGTTTTCTTTCACTTGGTTTATTGTTCTAGTTGCATAAGTCTATCAAGCTAGCATCGGTTGGAGACTTTTCTTCATCATCCGGCCGAGGAAGAAGAAGGTTGAACCCATATCCCGATCTCCCGCGCTAAGGTACACAGTCAAATCAACTCATCTCTTGTTTTTATTCTATAAAGCGGAGCCCACGGCTCCTGAAGACCACCTTTCATCTATGTTCTAATTTCATCTCCTCCTCACTCTCCTCCCACATGACCCGAACCATCTCCGGTGCTCGAGCGACGCCGTGAGATGAAAGTTCGGGGATCAATGTGAGTGTGGGACCGAGGTGAGGAGTCTTTACCGCTTTCCGAGTGTTTTCCGATTCACTCCCTTTCCCCTCTTCTATCTTTCACCTTCTCTTGAGGTGCCGATCCGGAACCCATTTCTGGAGTCGACAGCTTTTTTGGCGACCACGGTGGGACAACCAATGTCTTCAACCGTGCTAGCTTGATTCAACCGTGCAACTAGTTGTTTTCTAATTTGGTTCCCGCGTGAACCGGCTTGTCTTTTATCTTCCATGTCAATTTACCTTTAAACTTGCTATTTAATCTTCTTTTGAGATTGTCCCCCATGTAGACTTGAGCTACTTGTCTTTAATTTCAACCCGGTTCTCGCGTGAACCACTTTTCTTCTTATAAACCGGTTCCCGCGTGAACCACCTTTCTTTTCCAACTCGGTTCCCGCGTGAACCAACTTATTTTCAGATCGGTCCCCGCGTGGACCACCTCTTTACAGCACCTTTAGATTGGCCCCACGTGGCCCTCTTTCTATTTTGTCATCTTTTACATCGGTCCCGCGTGAACCACCCCTTTCTTCATTAAAACCGGTTCTTGCGTGAACCAAACCCTTTTCTAAACCGGTTCCCGCTTGAACCAACTCACTTTCAGATCGGTCCCCATGTGGACCACCCTTTTCACCACTTTAGATTGGCCCCAAGTGGCCCTCCTTTCCTTTTTCCAATCAAACAAACCGGTTCCCGCGTGAACCACCCCTTTTCCCTCAAAAAACCGGTTCCCGCGTGAACCACCTACCCTCTTCAAAACTCGGCTCCCGCGTGAGCCACTTTATTTTCAAATCGGTCCCCGCGTGGACCATCCTTTTACCTTTACTTCAGATTTTCCCCCACTTGGACACTCCAACACAAGTCAGTTCCCACGCGAACCACCTTTTAGTTGCTAGTTGCTAGTTATTTGTTTTACTATATCGTTGCTTGTCTTGCTTGCATTCACTTGTTTGATTTATTTAATAGCTTTCATTCATGTTTGCATATTGATTGCTTCTTCTTCTCCTACCCTCCATTTTTCATTTTTTGCATTAGCTTTTGCATCGGGTACCGGACTTGCTCCGATCCGTAGGACATTCGAGGCGGGGGCTCTCTCTCCCAACACACCCTCACTCTCCAAACACCTTCTTGGTGGATTCTAACCTCTCTTCTGGGATATTCCTTCCTAGTTGATTTGGTTGTTTCCATCAAGACCTCTGTAAGTCCCCATCCATGGAGTATTCCTCTCCGCACGATTGGGCCGGTTGTACCACTTTCCCAAATCCCGAAGAACCCAAGTACCTACTCGTGGTGATTGAGTGATAACCTTAGGTCTTGAAGATTGAAGCAATAGGAATCATACCTATTTGAGTGAACAATTGCTAACAATCTATCTAATCTAAGGTTTCAACCCAAAAATTGTCGAGTAGTCATTTTAAAACGTTGTTTGCATAACTTGCTTGCTCACAACAATTGAAAACAACCAAAAAATTCTCTCCTTTCAAAACACCTAAAACAAAACGAAAAAAAAATCCCTTCAATTTTTGTGTTCAACTTGCTTGCCAAACAACCAAATTGAAACCAAATCAAATCAAACAAACAATCATAACCAAACAAAATTCTCTTTGTAATTACACATTTCATTTGCCTTCTTTCAACCATTTTGTAAGAAAATTTGACAGGATGCCCATGACACTAAGGACCGGAAGACACATCGGGATGTCGGACTACTACGGCCAATAAGAGGAGTACAAGATGGGTCACTACGAGCTTCAACAACCCATGGTCCAACCAGATGGCCATGTTAATGCCGTGATGGAACCTGAGGTCCAAGATCCCGCTCACCGATCCGCCTCACATAGTATAGAACAAGCTCTCAAGGATCTATCTCTTCACCTTGATCCCGAGACCTTTGCAATTATCCAATCTGCCACTAAGGGCAAGATGCCCGCCAATCAAAATCTGATCAAGGGAAATCAAGTCCCCTCACCACCCCAATCAGCAGTCAGGCCCCAAATCATCTCTTCTCCTGGGAAACCCTGTCGTGTATCCACTCACCCCGTTGTGGGGCATTCATTTAATTCTACGCCAGTTCCTATTTCCAACCTATCTCTTCCAACCCAATCACCTAAACACTTTGCTCTCGTGGCTCAGGAATCCAGCCTCACCCAGGCATTAATGAACAAACTTAACCAGATGGATGAGCGATTTGAAGAGATGAAACACCGCCTCGATTCTAAAGTCATCCCTGAAATCTCTGTCCCATCCTTCCTAGTTCTACACCTTCCTCCTTCAGAGATACCAGTCTTTCAACGTTACAATGGGACTAGTAATCCTTTCAACCATCTAAAGAGCTTTCTCTATGACTCCGCGTTCTGGAAAAATGACCGCAAAGCCCTTGCCTTCCTATTCCGTCGGTCATTGGAGGGATCCACCTTGGACTGGTTATATTCTTTTGATTCCATTGAGGCGGCGGATTTCGACATTGTCAAGGCGAAGTTTCTACAGAGGTACAAGGATCGGGTGGGGCCAGCATGCTCGATAACTGATTTAATTGCCGAAAAGATGAGGCCGGATGAGGACTTTGCCAGATTTGCTGATCGGTGGAGGGGAATGGCTGAGAGGCTAGTGGATACCATCTCAGAGGGGGAGCAGGTGAGGATGCTCATCGGGAACACCATGCCCAACCTTTGTAACCTCCTGATCATGCACCGCCCAACAACCATGAGTGAGTTGTGTGATAGCGCCTGCTACCTCCAAGCCCACTTTAAAGATGCATCCATGATCAACTCATTCGACACCAAACCCCGTAACACTAGAAAGCCTACACCTGTAGGACCCACCACCGAAGGGGTAGTAAACAATGAGAGCATCAATGCCATGCCAATACCGTAACCCATGGGTAACCAGGGTGGGTATTGCCAAAGCCAATACCGTAACCCACCACCCAACCAACAATACCGCCCAGCTCCTCAACCAGCTCCTCAGCCCCAGCAGCAACTTGCATACAACCGAGCACCGCCACAGCAACCCACCTACAACCGAGCGCCCCAGCAACCAAATGCCTACAACCGAGCGCCCCAACAACCAAATGCCTACAATCGAGCACCTCAACAACAACCTGCATACAACCAACCACAACCACAACAACAAGCTTACAACCAAGTGCCACCACCAGCCAACCGACCTAGGAGGGGGGGACCTAAGAGAGAGTACTATCCTCAACTGTCGTTCCCCCTCACCGATATCTTTAACGCACTAATGGCTGAACAGCAGTTGGAACTTCCAAAGGAGAGAGAAGGATGGCCGGCAAATGTTGACACAACAAAGTACTGCGCTTACCATCGGTACCACGGGCACACAGTGTATGTCTGTTTCCAGTGCAAAGACTACATTCATGACCTCAATGATCAAGGGAACATTGACTGGGCACAGATGGGAGAATCTATTCAAGCAATGAAGGCACATCAGTATCAACCACGGCGACAGCAAGCACAACAGCAGCCCGGCCTGGGCATAGTTCAAGATCCGCTCCCGGTACATGCGCCCATACAAGCACCGGCACCAGCACCACCAAACCAATGACTCGGCCTCGTCCACTCCACCATCGAGGAGTCAACCCACCATTCCCAGGGTTGGCAGGTCAAGGATCAAATCACCTACATGCCCACCATACCAACCCCACCTACAAACCGCATCATACTCTCCATACCGAGAGCTGCCCCCAGCCCACAAACTCCCCAAACACCACTGCCCCCAACAACCATCAACCCTCCACGGCACCTAATCATTAGACCGCCACCAACATCTCAACCAGCACCGCAACCATCACCTAACCTACCAACCACCATTAATCCTCCTCGATGTCTAATCATTAGACCATCACCAACACCCCAAACGTCACCCAACCCACCAGTTGCCACCACTCCGCGACCTCTCATCATTAGACCATCACCAACAACACCCCAACTATCACCCAACCTACTAGTCACTGCCACTCCATGACCTCTCATCATTAGACCATCACCACCAACACCCCAACCATCACCCAACATGCCGGCCTCCACCAATCCACAACCCCTCATCATCCGATCCTCACCACCCCTACCTACCATGGGCTCCTCAACATACCAACCAACCCTACCATCACCATCATCACCACTTTCCCCTACCATGCTGGCGCCGGTACTTCGTAGCGGGAGGATGTTCCAAAGGGTCTTCCCCCAGGTCGGGATGCAACCACAGGAGCAAGTAGAAGAGGAAGCAGTGGAAGAACAGTTGCCCGGCATGGCATATGACTTATTGAAGCACTTGGACAAAATGCCAGCATGGATTTCAATTCTGGAGCTGATAAAGAGGTCGAAGAACCATCAGGACATTCTACAACAATACTTGCAGCAGGTCATGGTCAATGAGGACCTCCCACCCGAGAATATCATTACTGTCCTGACCCCGAGGAGTGAACATCCAGCACTTACATTCACGAAGGAGGAGTTGGCACGGCCAGAGATCAGAAAGTATGCCTTGCGTGTTGCAGTAGGCATCCGAGGCGTGGAGATCAAGTCCTGCTTGATTGACACCGGAGCATCCATAAATGTCATGCCGCCAGAAACATTGCAACTTTGCGGCATCTCCGATGAACAAATCGAGCCTTCTGCCATCACGGTGACAGCATATGACAACTCCCGGAAGCCGGAACGAGGGGTGGTTACGTTGGAAGTAGGGCTCGGACCGTGTGCTGTCACCGCCGAGTTTCATGTTCTAGAACTGGACCCTATATTCAAAGCTATTTTGGGACGCCCATACCTTGAGGCAATAGGAGCTATTGCCTCCACTAATCATCAGTGTCTGAAGTTCCCATACAAGGGCCAGGTGATTAAAGTAACCAACATCCCCATTCTGAATGATGTGGATGACCCCTCTTCTGCACTACCAATATCAAAATTTGTCCAGCCGTTGGTTTCCACTACAGAGCTGCCCGAGGTCATGATGTTAACGACGCCTCCAGATATAGTTGCATGGCGGATGATGAAAGGGATGGGCTATCAGCCAGGAAAGGGGTTGGGAAAGGAGCTGCAGAGGGATGTGCACCCCATTAAAGCTAAACGAAGACCAAAGAGGCATGGGCTTGGCTATGAGCCCAGTTTCACTCCGAGGATGGTCTACCGGCCAAAAAATGCCATGGGACTCCAAATATTCTTTATCAAAGGGGAGACCATGATGATGGCCAGGGACGAAGAAGAAGAACCAGTCAAGAGGAAGAAGGCACCAGAGCAAGAGGAGGAAGTGGACAACCTGAGTTCATCCTTGGCTCGGTTGTTCATAGAGGAGGAAGAACCAGTCGAGGGCAAGTCCATCTCAAAACAACTTGTCCACTCAAACTCACCTCCAAACAACCTCCCACGTGAGCCATATCCTACGGTCACGTATTTCAAAATCCTCACTCTATCCCTCTTGGATTTGCTTGATGGGCTATCTAGCCCGATTCGTACTTCTGGGCCAAAATGGCCACCTGAACTGATCACTGGGCCTGAGAGCCCATTCAAATCTTCTTACTCCACTGGGCTTCTATGCCCATTCCAATCCAACAACCTTGGGCCCGTGTGCCCACCAATCGGGCCCGCATGCCCTTTAAATTTCTTTTCTAGCTTTGGGCCCACGTGCCCACCATTCGAGCCCACGTGCCCCTTAGATCTTTTCACTAGCTTTGGGCCTATCTGCCCATTTCTTGTCATCATCGGGCCCTCGAGCCCATTTTTCTCCCATTTTCTTAAGCTTTCTACTTCTGCTTGAGCCCCACCAGCCCATTTTCTTTCTATTATTAAAAACACTCAAAAAAAACGTCTTCTCACAAACTCAGTTTTTCGTTGAGGAGACATCTCTTCTTGTCTCGGAGGGTGCTCCCAACCAGGGACCCCTCTTCCCCAACTCACTGATCGATCTGCTCGATCCTTCACCCACTGTAGATACCACCTTTCCAATTCCGTCTTCTTTAGGAGTAGTTAGGATAGGAAAGAAGAAAATTCGAGGTAAACGTGTTCCAAAGAGATATCTCCAGCAAATAGCTCAAAAATGCAAGGAATGTGCAAGGCTGCCAAGTTTTTTAGAAAATGCTATCCAGCTTGATGAAATCCAGTATGAGGATGAATTCAATGTAGATCATACACTCGGAGTTTACAAGGTTTTATCGAAAAAGGATCCTGATTTCGAGGATGGAATTGAGGACTTGGCTGATGCGTATGCATCTGGACTTAAAAGGTTTGAAGAACCATCAGCCACTGTGGATGAACCGACAAAAGAATTAAATCTTGGAACACCGGAAGATCCCAAGACAATCCTCCTAAGTGCAAACTTCACTCCCACTGAGGAACAAAGTTTAATTAAAATTTTGGAAGAATATAAGGACACGTTCGCATGGACATACAAAGACATGCCGGGGTTAGACAACTCGTTAGTTGAACATCGTCTAACTTTGAAACCTGGAGCTACCCCGGTTAAACAAAAATTAAGGAGATTCCACCCTGATGTTGCACTTAATATGAAAGAAGAGGTCGACAAGTTACATCAAGCAAGATTCATTAGGGTTGTCCTTTATCCGCAATGGGTGGCAAACATAGTCCCTGTCATGAAGAAGGATGGTAGAGTTCGGATCTGTATAGACTTCAGGGACTTAAACCGAGCGTGTCCTAAAGATGACTTTCCTCTACCTCATATTGACGTACTAGTTGATAACACTGCTGGATTCGAGATGTTGTCATTCATGGATGGCTATTCGGGTTATAACCAAATCCGGTTGGCTGAAGAGGACCAGGAGAAGACCTCGTTCACTACACCTTGGGGAACCTACTGCTATGTTGCCATGCCCTTTGGACTGAAGAATGCTGGTGCTACCTATCAGAGGGCCATGATGGCTATCTTCCACGACATGATGCATACCCTTGTAGAGGTGTACGTGGACGACCTGGTCATTAAGTCCAAAAGCCGAGAAGATCATTCGGAAGTGTTAAGAAAGGTCTTGCAAAGGGCTAGGGAATATAAATTGAAAATGAACCCAAAGAAATGTATGTTTGGAGTATCCTCAGGAAAATTGTTGGGGTTCATAGTGAGCAAAAGGGGCATAGAGATCGACCCAAACAAGGCCAAAGCACTCATTGGTATGCCTCCTCCAAGAAATATGAAGGAACTTCGAGGATTAATCGGGAGGCTACAGTTTGTCCGCCGGTTCATCTCACAACATTCCCAAAGGTGTAAACCTTTCTATGAGTTGACCAAGGCGGGGGCCGAGTTCAAATGGGATTCGAAGTGCCAGGATGCATTCGATGGATTGAAAAGATACCTGGCTAGTCCCCCTGTGCCTAGACCACCAGTCCCTGGCAAGCCCTTAGTTTTATACATCTTGGTTTTGGAGAATTCTCATGGGGCAGTCCTTGCACAAGTGGATGAAGAAGGGAAAGAGAGGGCAACCTACTACTTGTCAAAGATCTTTGATCCTTGTGAGCAGAAGTATACTGTAGTGGAGAAGACCTATGCTGCACTAGTCTGGGTAGTTCAGAAGCTTAAACACTATTTCTTAGCTCATGAGGTCAACCTTATTGCCCGCATCAATCCCATCAAATTCCTTCTCCAGAAAACTGTTCTAACTGATCGATTAGGTCGTTGACAAAGCTTCCTTTCCCAGTTTGATATCACCTATGTCCCCCAGAAGGCGATTAAGGGCTATGCCATTGCCGAACATCTAGCCCATCACCCTATACCCCTCTTTGACCCGGTCCAATCGGAGCTCCCGGATGACGAACTAATGTTGATCCGATCTTCCCACCTTTGGACATTATATTTTGACGGGGCTGTGAATTCACACGGTAAGGGAATAGGAATCGTCCTTCTATCACCCGAGGGTGTCACCATTCCACAGGCATTTCAGCTTGACTTCCCAGCAACAAACAATATAGTTGAATATGAAGCCTTGCTGGCCGGGCTGGAGGCCGCTCATTTCTATGGTGCCACGGAATTGAGGGTGATAGGTGATAGCCAACTAATCCTTCGCCAAGTCCTAACCAAATACCAAACTTCTCATCCAAATCTCAAACCTTATCAAGAACTTACCTCTTGCTACATCAAACTCTTTTCCAAACTCACTTTTGTCCATGTTCCTCGAGCTCAGAACATCCTTGTTGATGCCCTAGCCTTCTTAGTTTCATCTCTATCAGTCCCGCTAGGTAGACAGGTGCGTACTATCCATGTCCGTAGAAGGTCGATGCCGGCGATTAAGGATGGTCGATTTCTGAAAGTCAAGGAGAGATTTGGCAGGAAGGAATATCTAGAGCAGAAAGAGGAGATTTCTCTGGTCGAGTTGGAAGAGTTAGATGAGGGTGAAAGACCTTGGTTTGATGAGATTGCAAGGCATTGTCAAGATCAGACATATCCACCTGGATCAAATGCAAAAGAAAAGAAGGCCATCATGAGAGTATCCCAGAGGTATACCATCCTAGGAGGGGTGCTCTACAAGAGGAGCTTGAGTAGAATATTGCTTAGATGCGTTGATGAAGAAGAGGCAGAATTGGTGCTTAAGGAAGCACACTCTGGGGTCTGTGGGGGCCATGTCAATGCTCAAGCTCTTGCCAAGAAAATTATCAGGCAGGGGTATTATTGGCCAACCCTAGAAGAGGATTGCTCCATCTTTGTCTGGCACTATCATTCTTGCCAACTTCATGCCGACAAGATCCATTCTCCTGCATCTTCCCTTCATCCGATTCATGCCCCATGGCCCTTCGCCATGTGGGCTTTCGACATCATTTGCCCTCTAAGTGATCTTAACTCTGAAATCCGTTCCAAATCATTCATCCTGATGGCAACAGAGTACTTCACCAAGTGGGCAGAAGCGGAAGCGTTCGTGGAGATCAAAGCATCAACACTGTGCTCCTTCATCAAACGCAACATCATCGCCAGGTTCGGGATACCCAGCGACATCATCACCGACAACGGACCGCAATTTCTCTCTCAAGATCTGCGTGATCTTTGCAGCAGGTACCGCATTGCATTGCATCATTCATCTCCTTATTACCCGCAAGGCAACGATCAAGTAGAAGCCACCAACAAAACTTTGATTAAAATCATTAAGAAAACCTGTAAGTCTAGCAAGTTCGCAGACTGGCCAGATAAGCTTGTAGATGCCCTATGGGCTTATCGTACTTCTGTACGGACCCCCACTGGTCAAACCCCGTATGCTCTCGCATATGGAATGGAAGCGGTGGTCCCATACGAAGTACTCCTTCCATCACTCCGAGTTCAACTTGATAGGGACATCCCTGTCGATGAGAGGAGAGAATCTCTCCTTACACAACTTGAACTCCTAGATGAAAGAAGGTTGGCCGCCTCTGAGCATGCCCGGACTTATCAGAACCGATTGAAAAGGTTTTATCAAAAGAGGGTGGTAGAGAGAAAGTTCGAAATCGGTGAGATGGTAGTCAAACGTATATTCGTTAAGCCGGGTGGTCCCCACTCCAAGTTGCAACATAACTGGGAAGGGCCTTTTGTTATAACTGAAAAATACCCAGGTAATGCATATGAGCTAACCAACGCCGATGGAGAAAAATTGAACCATCCATGGAATGGCGTTTACCTCAAAAAATATTTTCCTTAAAAAAATGGAGAATTTCTGGTATGATATTAAGTCATCGATCCAAAGGATGTTAGCTAGAAGTCAAGGGTAGACATCACCCTGCACACACAACACCTCCCGATCCCAGAATCTGGATAGTCCAACACTCGAGAGAGGCAAGGCAAAACCTTGAAGGCAGAAAGGAAACCTTACCCTATTCTCTTCTATTCGGTCCGAAATAGGTGAAGGGGACTAGAGGAGGATAGTATCGAAAATGCCCGCCACCTTAGTAGGAGGCCGTCTCATAGGGTGCAAAAGGGTGCCAAAAGATGGGCAATGAACCCCACAGGTTTAAACAAATAAGGGCCTGTCTGAATGAGTACCCGGAAGAATACAAAATGAGGAAAAGGCACCAAAAGATGGGCAATGACCCCACAGGTCAAAGACTTGTCTAAATACATGCCACATGTAGAAAAGACCCGAAGAGGCCGAACCCCAACGGGCAATTTGGGCATGAGTAGAGAAACCCTCCTCAACACCCTCGAATCCTATCAAAGACTTCCTTTGTTATTCTTCCATCTTAAAACCCTAGGGTAGGGTAAACTATCTAAACTCAGGGGGAATCCAAACCGATCAAGAGAAGAGGGCAAGAAAGATTCTAGGTAGGGAACCTTATTTTCACGTGGTGCTTATTGCTTGAATCTTGATCAACACTCAAAGATCGATGAATTGTGTAAATACCGGCACATTCTCCACAAAAATCCAAAAAAAAATTTGAATATTTTCAAAAAAAATTGGATATTTTCAAAAATTCAAAAAAAAATGAATATTTTCAAAAATAAAAAAATTGAATACTTTCTAAAAATCCAAAAAAAATGCATCATTTAACTTGGCATAACCTTGATGTTTGCCTTTGCTAGCATTCATGTTTATTTTTATGTCTTGCATGTTTCATTTCTGCATCGCATATTTATCTTGATTATCACCTTGTTAAGAAGGCTCCTCTCTTTAACCTAAGTCAAGGCAGACAGCAATAGGCAAAGAGATAAGCCATGGTGAAGATTTAATCCCCTTCATTAAGCGTTTCATGATTCTGAGATCAAGAAGGGAGCGACTCTCGCCATAGCAGGTAAGCACTCTTAACTTTTACCTTGTTTGTCATTTTGTGCATTCTACCTTGTTAATAAGGCTACCCCCCTTGACATATAAGCAAGGCAAGACAACAATAGGCAAGGGGGTAAGCCATAGAGCAGATTTAACCCTTCTATTAAGTATTTCAGAAAAGAAACACAAGTCAAGGAGGGGTGAGAATCTCGCCAATAGGTATGTCTCTTAACCCTACATCTATTACTTACTTTTATTATTTGCCATCCCTTAGAAGGCTTCACCCCTTGACAAACTTGCAAGGGGCTAAGCTGAAATGTGATACTAACTACTCTTTTGAGCAATGGCAAGCAGATCAAACAAACACTAAAGCAAACAGGTGAAGATCTAATTATGCCATTAAGTGCTACAACAAAGAAGAAAAGTAGCTAAAACATCAGAAAAGCTAAGCCTGCTACAGATATCAGTGCCTGCTACTACCCTCTCTAGGAGAATGACCACGTGGAGGAGGCATGGTAGCCGTGTCCGCCAAAGCTGCTACGGCCGCCTCATTGCGGCGATGCTCTGAAGAAGTGGCCAAGAACGCAGAAGCACTGTGCTCATGGCTCTGGCTCTGGCCACTCTGTCCCTGCTGGCTCTGCCTGTGGTGACCCTGGCTACGAGCGGTGCTGCCACTCCGGTGCGTACCACTCCGATGGGAGCTGCTCTGGTGGGTACGACTCTAGCACGGCTGTGGAGGGATGCCCTAGCGGTAAACCTGCAATGTCGCCTCTGCTGCTGACAAACGAACCTGCGCCTGCAGGTGCATCTGCTCCAGAGATCGTATGGCCTGGCTATGTGGGCACTCCATCTCGCGCATGGCTCTCTCATGCTGAAGGCGGAGATCCGAGACGATCATCTGGGAACGAAGATCGACTAGGGCAGACCGCAATGTCTCCACCTCGGACTCCAAGGACTGGATACGGGAGGACAAGCTACTCTGAAGCTCGGCAACCTGGAAGAAGAGGAAGAATATAAACCAAGAAAAGTCAACAACCAAAACAGAGAACAATGAAAGATACCTCTGCCTCCTTGGTCGTCAGGGCCTCTATCGCCTCACTAAGACGCTGGCGGAGCTCAGCCACCTCTTCCCTTGACAGAGAAGGAGGTGAACCCTCGGCATGAGCCTTCCGCTGTGAACAGAAGAAAAACACATCAGAGCAAGGCAAGCATATGTCGAAAATACAAATGAAGGTCAAAGGCAGTGTCTACCTCAGTCTCCAGCATGCCACGAAGAGTGGCCACCTCCTGCCGAAGATCAACAATCTCCAGCTGTTGGCGTAGCAGTAGAGCCCGAGCCTCCTGAAATGGCACGAAGGTCAGAAGAGAACAACAACACATAATTGAAGGAAAGTTAGAAGCATTTACCTGACCCTCTGGAATAAACAGGTGGTCGTACGCCTTCGCGTATCGGCGAAGGTAGTCTCGGTTGTCCTCTGCCCAGCCAATAACTACCTCGCCACCTTCATACCACAAAGTGATCGAGGCGTGGTACCTCTCCACCTAGTCCACGGGGAGGATAAGGCGTCTGGGACGGGCACCAACTAGGGGAAGAGGAGGAGGAGGCTCCAACCAGTCCTGCTCTAGACCAAGAGCGTGTGCCAAGAACCGAAGCCACAGTGGCGCCAGCTCATTGACGCATAGAAGATGAAGATCGCGGCCGAAGACACGACCAGCGTGGGCAATCCAGGGCTGGAGATGGTCATCGGTCATGAGATATGGCCTCCAACACACCTATGGAAAGAAAAATCATGATTATTATTTCAATAGGAGAATATCTATATGACAAATTGAAAGACATACCTCAGTGTGTGGGAAGCGGAGAATCTGTGCATGAATCGAAGCCAACTAGCTGCGATGGCCCCCAGTAGGGCGGATGGGCTCCCAGCGAGCCACCAGAGGGAGGAGGTCGGGGTAGGACTGTTGTGCCCGACCCAGGGGGAAGTAGAGGTAGCTCCAGACCTGTAAAAGGCACAACTCGTCAGAACAAAGCAGAGCAATACAAGTGTACAGAAAAGGAAAGCTGCTAAAAGTCACCTGGAGAAAAGGAGAGAAGCCGGCAACCGAAACAGAACCCGCCTCAGGCTGGAGGCCATAGAACAAATGGGCGAGCATCGCTGCCCCCCACGCGTACGTGCCAACCTGCTCCAGGTCAGCAAGCAAAGGGGGGAACCGCAGATGGATGCGGTCCGTCTTCGAGTCCAACAGAAGGCGCCCGAAGAAGAGGAGGAAACGGCGCAAGTCTACGTCCACCTCCAAGGAGCCAGGTAATCCGGTAAATGCCGCTGCAGCCTGGCCGACCATGCGGCAGAAAAATCTATCCTGGCTCTCGCCACGGACACGCTCGACATCCACCAAGCCTACCATCTCACCAGCCTCTAGTCTGGCGATGGTGCGTAGGCCATCCTCCGGGTCGAACTCGGGCTCATATGCGAAGAGGACCCGGAACTCTTGCGAATAGTCAGAAGAGGTGGCACACACCACCGGCCTACCGTAAACACGAAGACCTGTGATGTGTTCAACATCCTCTAAGGAGGGCACCATGTGCCCCATGGGAACAGAAACACAAAGGAGTCTGGGTCCCAGGACTCGCGGAGGACCTGCACCAGTGGTAGGTCCTCCCAAAATGGAGTCACCCGGAGGATGGGCCCAAACCCCATCTCCTCTAACCGAACTTGCTGGAAGTCCGGTAGGCCGAGGTAGGCAGCATGCACCAGATCCCACGAGATCCGGGATTTTATCCGGGCCTGCAAGAAATTCATTTCATTAGTTCACTCAATTTTTATTGCCAAAATGCAAAGGAGCTAATCATTAAGTGCAGGAAAAGAAAATGTACCTCTCGAACTGCTGGGAGCTCGGGCTCCTCGGAATCGGAGTCGTGGCGGCGAACATGTCTCGACATCTGTGCCAAAAGGGAAGTTGATATCAAACATTGTTACATACATTTTTTATTTATTTCATTCATAAAAAAAAAAATCAGCCAAACGCGCCCTCCCCTCCTTTGGAGAGGGAGCGCGCCCTCCATTTGAGGGCGCGCTGAGCACGCCCTCATAATAGGGGCGCGCTCTGCGCGCCCCTGTCCGGTGAGGAGAGAGAGAGCACGCAGACCTCCTCTTGGGGGCGCGGTCAACATTTTGCGTTGACTGCACCCTCTCACATGCTCGATCCTTATTTTCGCAATAACTTCGTCGAATCAACTCGGAATCGCGTGAAACTTGAACCAAATCGAAGAGCATAACCCGATCTACATTTTTTGTAACAGGGGCACTAACCTTTGACGGCGTTTCAGACTCCGGATCTGAGTTGGAGCTCTGGAGCTTCTGGCACGAGGAGAGATAGTGTACAGGTGGAAATGAGATATTCTTACCCTCAGGGGGTATTTATAGAGAGTAAAAATGTGAAAATGGGAGAATTTTGAAAATATCACCCAAGGTTCACAAAATCGAGCTGATCGCAACGCCACCGAAAGAATCCCGATCTGATGCACGGTTTGCTCAAAATAATTTTGTGAAGAAAAATTCTGTTTAAATTCTCACCAAAAATCCCTCTTTTCACATAACTTTGAATGTCTCAATTCCTAAATTAGCTAGAAATATTCATGCTTTTTATCATCACTAGCTAACATTTTTTCAGCGGTCAGGAGAAAATTCTATGCATTTTATTAGTCAGAAATGACTAAAAATGTATTTTTCAGGACCAAAATTGATAAAAATGGCGAAAATTTCAGAAAGCACCATGTCGTTCAGAAAATCGAGCCGATCAAGGAGTCACCGAAAGAAAATTCATCAGACTCACGGTTTGCTCTGAAAAATTACCTAAAGAAAAAAAGGCATGTTAAAACCTTTCAAAAATATCTTGTTTCATATTAAAAAATATTCAAGGTGTTGAAAAATAACAAGGCATATTCATCATAATTGTCAACATTTGTCTTGCATTTTTCTGAAACAAGGTAAATTTCTATTGAATTTTCACTCAAATTTTCTATAAAAAAATTTTATTGTTTATTCAAAATGAAAAAAACATGTCTGACAAGTTAAAACAGGAAAATAAGACCCTCAAGCAAGCAAAAGCTTCAACGCGGAGATGTAGCGGTGCTTCTGGTCAGGGTCCTCCTCGATCAGGAGGCCTGGGCGGCACACCCGACTCGTCTCCCACAAGGCAATGACTGAGATCGCCTCCTCCTCGTCATCCGCAGAGCCAAGCTGCCTGCCCTTGATAGGTGGCAGGTGGGACAGCTTGGGCAACTCGTACCGAGGCAAGCCGATCTGGGAGTGGCAACGGTGAGCGTTATACAACACAAAGGCCGAACCTGTAACCAGGCGGAGATCAACGCCAGGCACAAAGCACACCTGAAAGTCCTTCTGCATCAGGGCAGCAGAAGAGTGCAAGAAGCTGGAACGGTTCATGGAGGCAAAGTGAGCATGCCACTCTGGCCTCTTCTTCACCGATGCACACCTGTTGGCGACTCTCTCGCCGAAGCCAAGTGCATCGGCATATGGGAACAAGGGGCTACGGAGGAAGAGCTGCGACCTGGTGGCCACCTCACCGGCAGGATCGAACTTAAAGTGAAGATCGGCCCAGCAAGCCAGTAGAAGCGCACTGCCAGAGGGAGGACGGCGCACGCAAGCTGCAGACAGTCCACAGTACAAGAAGCCCAGAACTGAAGGCCCCAACCGCGCACCGCTCCAGATGCCGCGGATGCACGAAAGTTGATCAACCGCCAGGAAACCATCCTCCGCAGGAAACAAGAACACCGCGGCAAGGCAAGCCGCGAAACCCTTTGCACCGCACAGAATCCGGTCCTCGTCCAGACCAGGAGCCGTCAGAAGAGAGATTGTCCAAGCCGCCAACTTGGGAACACTAATTCGCTTGCCGGCCAACAAGGTGCTGATCTGCCGAGCCTCGACAAAATCTTGCAAGAATTCCAAGCAAGAGAGGGGTCCTGAAGGGATGAACATACCTTCAGTTTCTCACTTCTTAGTCCGAGGGAGGCCGAGAAGGAGCTCCGCCTCTTCAAGGAGAACTGTACACTCAAAGCTGCCGAACATGAACATGTGAGTGTCAGGGTGCCACAACTCAACAAGAGCTCCCATCAAACCGAAGTCAAGGGAGTAGCCTGAATATTGCTTGGCATGGATCAAGAGCCCGGTTAAGCCCCAATCTTGAAGAATCGCTCTAACAGACAAGCTGAGGACGTCAAGCAAGCCGGAAAGCCAGGGAGGAGAGCAATACCGGCGAGGCCCAGGGAAGTTTGGGTAATCCTACACCCAAACAGGAGGTAAGAGAAAATTCTTTAAGAAAAAAGAAGAAAAAAGTGGCTGAAAGCTAAAATTGGCAGTGAACCTACCAAGTCGGTGCCGATTCTGGCCTTCAGATGACCCGGGATGCTTGAAATACCTCGAACCGAGCCAACACACTGCTTTTTCAAAGGAGGAGCCATCCTGGGTGTTGGTAGGACGATCTGGTCGTCCTAAGAGGTGTTTATATAGGGGAAATCGGTCCCGATTTGAATCGGATTCGGATCCGGTCAAAGTAGGAAACTGGGATCGAACGCGCCCCCGAAGTGGGGGCGTGCAGGCCGCACCCCCAAACCTAGGGCGCGCTGGCTGCACCCCCCAACTGAGGGCACGCAGGCCGCGCCCCCGATTCGGGGGCACGTTCGGTCAAAATCTTTAAAAATTCCTCAAAAATTCCAGAAAATTCAGAAAAAATCATAAAAAATTAGAAAATTTTGTCTATCTATGTTTTGTCTTTATTAAGGTCGAGTGGACATCATTAACTAACATTTTGATGAAAGACAGGAATTGCTCGCGGAAACAGAAGAATGGACATGGGAAACCCCCATAACTTGCCGACTAGCATATATGTCGCTAGTCGTGTATTATTATCTTATGCATTATTTGTTGAAGACCATGAGTACGGAGAAGACTTGACCCGATATCCCCTTCATAAAAATCTACGACGGTTGGGTCATCTCTAATGCTCACGGATAAGCCAAAGTTGTGTTGTGAGGGACGATGGTTCCCGAATGGGTATCTTGACCTCATAGACAATCTATATCTTCAACTATTTGTTATACAAGTTTTGTTTTGTTTTCTTGAGACCAACATGCATCATGTAGCTCTAGTTGCATTACATTTTATTTTGTTATCACATACATCCATTCATAATCTTCACCTTCTCACCCTCTTGTATCCTAAATACCCGTCATTCTCAATCCCACCATGTTTTCTAATCCCACCGTATTTTCTAGTTCCACCAACCTCTCTAATATCTCGCCGTGTCTGTTAATCCCACCGTGTTCGGTAATCACCTTATGCCACCAAATCTTCCATCACCACTGTGACCATTGCAACACTTCTTTGCTATTCATCCCACCATGGCAGCCAAATCTTCCATCACCACTAGGGCCTTCTATTTTATCAGAACTTGCACCATCACTATCTTCACAGTCTATGCTTCAACATTTACCTTTCTAAATCTGAGATCATTCCATTCCGAATCAAATCTTGTCTCTAGGAAGACTTAAATGAATCTAAGAGCCCGAATGTGCTCGATTGGTATTCTTTTACTTTTTCAAACAAATCCCTTTTTAAATTTTAGCCCATCACAGTACAGGAACACCGCAGAGATCGGGTTACCGACTGATGATGAACCTACGAACCCATGTTTCGGGGACTCCCCACCGCGTTGGGGGTTGGCTATTCTTCTCTCGTGCCAATGGCACATCTCTTACTAATCGAACATAGGAAGACTTGATGAAACATGGCGGTTAACCAGGAGACTCGAGGAGATTCGTCTTGCCGAATCTGGTCGTTAAGCGTGTCTATATCTACACCTTGATGCCACCTTTTCAGTCCATCACCATTTCTCTCCACTACATTTCACTACGATCCATCTCGCTTCGCTACGCTTTCTCTACGTTTCACTCCGCTCCGTTCATGCCATTTCCTTGCAAAGCCGACATCAAGGCGAGGCAAGCTGTAGACACGCCAAATTGGCTTGATTCGGAGCCCCAGACTCTTATTCCATAGGTGATATCCTTTATTTGACCGTTACCTGATCCGGATTACCACATGGACATGAGCTAAGGATATTGGTGGAGCCCCTTGTAAGTTGAGAATGGACCGATGATTTCCAGAATGATGCCGAAACCTTTAAGCGAGAGCCGCACGTGAACTGTAAAAACATGAAGCCTTCTCGATGACTGACCTTGAATGGTCCATAATTGAAGGTCTCGGGAGTCCCGCATGTGTTCCGTAACATTCAGGGTTTCCGAGAAGTCATTTTGGTAGGCGTCGGTCAATGACGGCTTTCGTTATGGCTTTTTCCATCTGTACTGACACGGCTATCCCGGACCACGCGTTAGGCCTTTCCGGTCATCACCAGGTCCTTTCGGGTCACCCGGGTCGATTCTAGCCGAATATTTTCATCAACCGGGGCCATACAACCATTTCGGTAAATTTTAGGGTTTCCCGGCTTTTCCGATGTTCGGTTCACGTTTACCGGGTTAATCTCAGATTTTTCGATGATTTTGGGTTTTCCGATCGTACCGGACTTGTTCGGTCATCATTTTAAGTCATCCCGAGTTGACCTGAGATTTCTTGATCGGAACCATGCTCTTTCGGATCTTCACCACGGGTTTCGGCTTTCCGCGAGAGGGTAAACCGGTAGAAAGCCCCTTGCGTACATCTCGGGAGTCATTCTGGCTGGTTTACCGACTTGAGGAGGTGCGGCTTAAGGTCCTCTTTCTAACGCAACAAACGGAAGCCGAATCGGACATCCCGTTTGCAAGATACGGCTCGCGGAACGCGCACGCAGGAGAGAGAGTGTACCGCGCCCCCGCTCCACTTGAAAGGGGAGGGCGCGCTCTGAGCGCCCTCAACCTGCGTGCCCCCGGTTCCTTTGAAAAGAGGGGACGCGGTCAGTTTCTTTAAATCATAAATTACCCCGATTAGCACCTTCTAAACCTGATTTTTGAAAGGTTTCCGGCGCTGATTTTCTATTATTTGTACCGCGTCCCCGGTTCGGGGGCGCATTACGTATATCAAGTCGATTTTTAGCAATTTACGGCAGTTTCCAACGGATTTTAGCAATAAGACGCATAACGCGCCCCCACTTCCTTTGAAACTGGGGGGTGTGCAGACCGCGCCCCCGAAGTGAGGGCACGCCCTGCGCGCCCTTCGTTTGAGGGCGCGCCCTGTGCACCCTCGTCCCCTTTGAAAAGCGGGGGCGCGGTCGGTCCAGTTTCCATTTTTTGCACCAGCTTCCTTCCCCTATAAATTGAGGGCCATTCTCAACGACCTGAGGTTAATCCCCATGCCTAGCTCATCCAGAGGTCATCCAAGCTCATCTTCAAAGCCGTCCCGACATCCAAAGGCGATCCGACTATGAGAGATCGATCCCGAAGTGAAGGAGAAGGCTCGATCCGGGCGTTCTGCATCAGCCCACTTTATCGACTTCTGCAGAAAATCCGTGACTCCTTCTGCAAAAGTATTTAACATAGAAGTTGTTCCACTCTTCGTCCTCTTTCATCTCCAACTGACGGCACTCAATTCCGACTTGCCTTCTGTTCGTGGCGATTGCTTCACTGAGAGCGCGCATCCAGGTTCTGTTTTCTATATCCGCCCACTTTCATAATTTTTACAAACTTCTACAGGAGGATTTATGAGAAATTATCAACATAGTAACTCTTCCTTTCCAAGTCCTATGTCTACTCCAACAAACGGTACTCAATTCTGACATCGGGGTCGTCCGTATCATCCTCTGAACCAAAGTTGCACCAGAAGGGTGCAAAGCTACCCGAACCGGCCTTCTTCAACCAACTCGGCTTCAACTCAAGACGATCCATTCCATAAGCTTCCTCAACTCATTTAACTCAGTTCATTTACTGTTTTAAAGCATATTTCAGTTTATTTGCATCATTTTTACATAATCAAAAATACAAAAAAATGGGTTAAGGCTCACCCCGAAGCCGGTGAGTCCAATTCCAATTGCTTCTTTCTCATCTTCTCCCTACAGTTACTACACTTCCCATAGTTCTAATCATTTTCTTTCACTTGGTTTATTGTTCTAGTTGCACAGGTCTATCAAGCTAGCATCGGTTGGAGACTCTTCTTCATCGGCCGGCCGAGGAAGAAGAAGGTTGAACCCATATCCCGATCTCCCACGCTAAGGTACACGGTCAAATCAATTCATCTCTTGTTTTTATTCTATAAAGCGGAGCCCACGGCTCCTGGCGACCACCTTTCATCTATGTTCTAATTTCATCTCCTCCTCACTCTCCTCCCACATGACCCGAACCATCTCCGGTGCTCGAGCGACGCCGTGAGTTGAAAGTTCGGGGATCAATGTGAGTGTGGGACCGAGGTGAGGAGTCTTTACCGCTTGTTCAGTGTTTTCTGATTCACTCTCTTTCCCCTCTTCTATCTTTCACCTTCTATTGAGGTGCCGATCCGGAACCCGTTTCTGGAGTCGACAGGTCTATTTAAAAAATGTGAAAAAAGTTGGTGTGGCTCTTGGAACTATTGAATGTAAAGATCCGAATAAAAAGGTTGGAGGTTGTGAATTGGGATGTGAATATTGGGAAGTAGCCATAGATGTTGCATTAATACGTGATGAACCTCTTCCAAGACCATATGGGCATATTAAAACAATTGGAGATGCAATTGGGACAAGTATTGCATGGCCATTTACTCTTGTACGTAATTTCTTTATAAATTTTGATTGTTATAAATAAATGTTTACTAATTTATCTAATGATATTCTTTTTATTGTAGGTAAGCAGGGTAGAGGACTAAAGGACTACACATGAAGGGTGTTTTTCGAACAATGTTATTTAAAGTAGATGGAACTTCAAGTTACACTACATTTTAATTTCAATTTTGGACATGTTTGGATGAATTTTGGAATTCTTAGTTCTTGTTTAAACTAGTTGTACTAGATTTTATTATCTACATGGTTTTTCTTTTGGTTTTTTGGATCATTTTTTCAGCTAACATATAGGCATTAGTTTTGCATATTTGTCATGAATTTTCTGTTCCTACTAATGATAAGTCCAAATGTATTCATCTTCAAGAAAATTGAAATACACAAATTTATGGTTGTCACACACATCTTATATGGATCGCAATGGGACATGGACTGAATGGTTATTTTATTCATGGTTCTGCTTTATAGAACCAATCCTTGACCAGTCCCACCTGGAATCTGCTTTACAAGACTTACTTGCAAACTTGTAGCTATTTTTTGCTGAACTGAGTGCCTCGTAGGTTGTGAGAAATCAAGCAGGAAAAAGAGCATAAATTCATGTGTGCTTATATAAATTTGTTTGGAATATATTTGGTCTAACAAGGTAAATTTGTATACATTCTAGAAAAAAGGACATCATGTTGCAGCTTGCTAGATGACATGCTCAGTGCTCTTTTGGCTTGGATCAAGGAACTTGCTGTTGATTCCATTTTCAATTGTGTTGTTGGACAGTTTGTGGTATCATTCTCCTCTCTTCTTTGGCTTAGTGCTCTCCTGTACTCTAGCTACTTTATCTCTTATCTCCTTTCTACCGAGTCCACCTTGTCATTTCTGTTATGCCTTGGTTCAGGGGTCCTGCTAGTTAATATTGGCCAGGACCATAAAGAGAATAAAGAGTTCAAGGTATAACTACCACATCTTAATATTTTCCTCAATATATCAGATCTTCGTCTTCCTTTCGGAGCACCCATTATCGATTGACATGGTAAAACAAATCTGCAGGATCTGCCAACAGAGCATGCTTTTGCGGATTATGGTCTTTGACTATTTAAAACAGGTATGTAAGAAAAGCTTCTCTCTTGTCATACTATTTAAAACAAAATATATTGTCTGCTAATATAATGGCAAATAGGCTAATCGTTGGGCTAATTCAAGTTCTTGTGCATGTAGGAAACTAATCTAGTTTAGTTTATAAAGTCTTTGTTGAATGGCAGCTAATCTCTCTAGTCTAACAATAATAGGCATGAAAAATTAAGTTTGTCTGGCATGCTAGTTTTTTTTCTCTTTTATTTTGTCTTGCCTAGAAACAATTAATGGTACTAAGTGTTTCTTGGGTCACAAAAAGAGGACGTTTTTTTGACTTTGCTCAGTCAGCAAGGGAAGATGCCTCAGCTGCCTGCTTTATTCAAGCCTACAATGCCCCTACCTGCTTTATTCAAGCCTAGTCAAGTTAAAAAAATGTGTCTAACTTGGTTTTTAATTGGCGTGGGACCAGTGGGCTACATGTTTGGGATTGACATTGCCATGGGCTGGATTTCAGACACTGGAATAGTTACTATTTAAACATATGAGTCACTATCTATTTTAACTATACATGCCATCTTTTTTTTTCTTTTTTGATCCTTTTGAGCTCATATACAGCTGATCAAGCGCATGCATTTGCATGCACTTTCCTTTTACAATCTAAATCAGCATGTGCATGTTCCAGTTTTCTTTTACCTCAACGCCACAGGCGGCAACTTGATCCGATCTAGATCAAAGAAGGCGGAATCAAAATCGACTACTGGATCAGTGGTTGCCAACTCTGATCCGATCTAGATTAAATCAGCAAATTTTTTAGAAGAAAAATCTATCTAGAATCAATCGGGACTGGTTCTTAAAAAAAGACCTAAAACCGTAAAAAATATGAGGCTAGATGGGATTCCCAATAGTAACTAGTCTAGGCAGTGCATACTTGCTTTCGGAGAAGTCCCAACATCAAATATATTGCCATTTCAACACATTATGCAGAATTTCCTCAAGTACGATCGGACCCCCCTTGTTACACTTGTTTATAAGAGGAACAAGTTTGTTGCATTAAGCCTTCTAGATGTTCAGTTTTTTTTTGTTTGGTTGTACAATAGATTTTTGATACAAAATATATTGTCTGCTAATATAATGGCAAATAGGCTAATCGTTGGGCTAATTCAAGTTCTTGTGCATGTAGGAAACTAATCTAGTTTAGTTTATAAAATCTTTGCTAAATGGCAGCTAATCTCTCTAGTCTAACAATAATAGGCATGACAAAATTAAGTTTGTTTGGCATGCTAGTTTTTTTTTTTCTTGCCTAGAAACAATTAATGGTACAATGTGTTTCTTGGGTCACAAAAAGATGAAGTTTTTTGACTTTGCTCAGTCAGCAAGGGAAGATGCCCCTGCATGCTTTATTCAAGCCGACGATGCCCCTGCCTGCTTTATTCAAGCCTAGTCAAGTTAAAAAAAAATGGGTCTGACTTGGTCCTTAATTGGCGTGGGACCAGTGGGCAACATGTTTGTGATTGACATTGCCATGGGCTGGATTCCAAATGCTGGAATAGTTACTATTTAAACATATGAGCCACTATCTATTTTAACTATATATGCCATCTTTTTTTTCTTTTTTGATCCTTTCGAGCTCATTTACAGCTGAGCAATCCATGATAGACTTCCATGAGGCAATGTTGATCCAAATCTCAAAAGTGAATTGTCATCCTACAAGTGCAGATAGCATAACAAATAGGAACAGTAACTGGTCTAGGCAGTGCATTGTGGGAACCTCGGGAATCATTTTTGTTTCTTGAAATGTGTTTAAAAGATTTTTTTTTGAATGTTGAAAATATCGTGCCTGAATTTTCTAGTAAAATAGGTGATAGACCATAAAAACTACTAGATAGTCCAGGTGATATTAGAAGAGTATAGAACCGAGGTTCGGGTTCTGTGAAAATATTTTTTGACCTCTCTCCATCGGATGGTGCGAATATCCGATGTTCATTTACATCGCGCAAACACTCGAACACCCTTGATTAACTGCCATAGCGATCTTGTTTGACGAGAGCGTGCACATCCACAACATATAAAGAACACAAAGGGCCCCGGCCTTTTAGGCCCGATGAGATGCAAACAAGTTTGATTAGATTTTGTTTGAAGTTGATTTATGTTTGATTTAAGAATGGATTTTGATGTGGTTTGAAATGTTGATTTCATATTTCAATTTGACTTGGATTTGAATGTTACTTGTTTCGATTTGTTTTAATTGTTTGGTTTGTTTTACTTCAATTGGTTGAAGTTTATTTTATTTTTGTTTGAACTTGATATTTTAGATGTGTTTATCAATTTTGACTTGTTTAAGTTTAATTGACATGTGTTGAGTCATTTTTATGTGATTTTCTTATGTGGGTTGGTGTTTTAATACCGATTCGGGTGTGTTCGGTATGTTTTAGATGTTTTAAAGTTTGGTTCAAATTGATTAAACTTGAATTTCAGATTGTTAATGATATGAATTTGGCATGTTTTAAGATGAATTTCATATGCATTAATGTTTTCTTTATTCTGTTCTTTTCAATTGGTTTGATTATTTGATTTGCACTTGTTGAGGAAATTGAATCCCAATGGATTAAGTGTATTGAACCAATTTTTCCAGATTGTATTAAACATGATTTTTGTTGAATGTTAAAATTTTAATGATCTGTTTTAAGCATGTTTTAAGATTAGTTTAAATGTATTTTCAGATTTAATTAAGTTAACTTCAAATTTGGTTAACTCTTGTTCGGTTTGCATCACATCCGGTCTGTTGGGCTAGCGTCGATGCCCAGTCACATGCAATCAACTCGGCACTTGAGATGTTCATTGAATATTCATGTTCATGCTGGTGTACATCAGATGTGGTAGTTCATATGCCATGTTCAATGCTGTCAATGGTGCAAATGTGTGAATGTCCTTCCCTTGGTGTAAAATACCACTTGATTGGGAAAATTTTGGCAGCATGCCGCCTTATTTTCCAATCGGTGTGGAATTTTACCCGTCCTACAAGGCATAGTCATTTGACTTTCCAAGTAGTGGGAAGGGTCCATCTGCAGTGGGAAGCGTGTCCCATGCCTATGCCCGGGTCAACGTTCCGGTGCATGCCGGATGAGCCGCCCAATGAAGCGTCCAGTTGTGGACTAACTCCTTATTTAATTTTGGCATTTCGCCTTCAACTTTAGTTCAGTGTGCTTTTTAAATGTCCAAGGCCCAATGGGAAACTTCATGTCAACGGCTCAATGGGCCGGTCTTCATGCTATGTCGGCCCGGTTGGCCTATTTTGAGCTTCATGGGCCCTGGCGGCCTATTTTGAGCTTCATGACCCAATGGGCCAGATTTGCACCTCCATGGCCTGATTGGCCTGATTTGCACTCCATTTTTGCACCTTGACATCTTTCTGTAGCAGCGGAGTAGGTGAGCCTCAGAGGGGCTGGAATGGGTTGGCTAAGGTGCTGTTTAGGTGGGCTTTTGGTAGGACTGCACAAGGGACAGGTTTAGGTGTAAACTAGGACTGGTTTAGGAATGCACAAAGGGCATTTTGAAATGTAGAAATCAGGGCCACCCGGCTTAACTCTTGGCCCATCCGGCGGATTCCAAGAGGCCCGGGCTGTCACCCCTCCTTTCACACATCAAAGAGGATGTTTGGTTTGTTTGGGGGTGCTGTAGGAGCTGTATTGGGTGTGTTGCACATAGGGCAAACTAGGTGACCATCAAAGGGGCCTGACATGAGTGCTCATAACGGGGGCAGAACTTGGGCCAGCAAGGGGGCCTGTTTTGCATGCCATTTGGGGCCTGATTGGGGGAGGCAGGAGGTGCATGTCCAAGTGACCATAAGTGGGGTCAAACCAAGCATGATTGTAGAAGGTTTAGAGGCCAACATGGAGGGCCAAAAGGGTGCACAAAGGGGCTGGTTCAGAGGCCTGTTTTAAGGGGCAGCAAGGGGCTGTTTTTGTGATGGCCAAATAGAGGGTACACTTGGGGCTTTCTGTAGACAAACATGAAGGGCACTCAAATGGGCTGAATGGGCATTAATCAGAGGGTATGACACCATGGAGAGGGGTAGAGAACAGAAGGGTAAGAGTTGAATTAAAAGGCTACATTGGAACACACCTTTTCAACTCACCGGTTTTTTTTTCTTCTTTCTTGCACTGCAGGTGGTGTTGAAGATGATGGGCTGAAGGTGCCACCAAACCCTTATTCTCTTGCTGTTGTATGAGAAAAGGGGGTCTTCTCCTTGCTGATGTTGATGTATGGAGCAAAGGAATGAAGAGAGCTTGCTGCACTTGCTGAAGTTGGCACACCAATCAGCTGGGCTGGTTGCACCTGCTGCTGGCGCGCCTGCTGGAGGGAGGCCTTTTATCCTTCTTCTTCTTCACTTGGAACACCACAAGGGGGCTGGAGAGGTTGCTGACTTTCTGATGAAGATGTCCAAGCATGGAGAAGTTCTCTTGGTGCAGGGTAGAGGGAGGAGAGGCAGGGCTTCTGCAGGGTGATCAGCTTGTCCTGCACATGGCCTGTTGAGGGGGCTTTTATAGGGGCTGAGGGGCGCCATCTCCAGGAGGAGATAAGGCTGGAGGTTGTTGAGAGGAGATAAGGATAACTCAAGGGAGGTTGGGGATGATAAGAATAACCCATAGTTGGTTGTTGAGGATGATTATGCGCCAACTAGAAAAAGAGGGAGAGAAGGGTGCGCACCATCTTCTCCTTTCAAGGAGGTGTGCGCACATGACTTGTGGTAGGATGGGTGGTTCGGCCAGGGCTTGGATGAGGATAGGCTTGGTTAGTTTTAGGATTAGTTAGGATGAAGATAAACCAAGGGAGTGGTTGAGGGTGATAAGGATAAGCCATGGGAAGTTGAGGTGGTTGAGGATGAGATAAAGATAAACCAAAGAGAGATGGAGAGAGTTGGGAAGCCGCACCCTCCCCTACTTTCTAGGGCTGTTTGCGCACACATCAGATGAGGGAGGATGGGGTTCGGCCATGACAGGTTGGGTTAGCCCATCTTGGGTTAGGTTTAACCCTAGTTTAATCAAAGTGCTCCCGATCCAACGGCTAGCATTAATTCCGACCAAAACCAATTAAATAAATCTCAAATTGACTTCAAAAAAATTCCAGATCATGCCCTGATGTCCATTGATCTTATGCTCCATCCTGATGTGTGGTTGAGCTCACTTGAATTGCAACGGATCTCTTGATTTAGCTAGTTTCTCCGATCGGTGCGATCTCGGCCGTCGATAATGTCGAAAACTAGTTTCTCCAATTACCTTCTCCCATTGGCCAAATTTATTTTTCATGCATCAATATTCATGAGATCAAAGTTTTGGGTTATGAAAATTGAAATTTTCAGCCCATGGGTCGATCCAAAGCTAATCGGACCATTATGCCCCTAGTGCGAGAACATACGGCTTTCCGTCCGGATTTGCTCTTTCTTGCATATCTCTTCCTCCGTGGGTCGGATTTCGATCCGTTTCGAGCGTTGCATAGCTCTATCCAATATTGAAAATGTGGTAAAGTTGGAATTCCATGTTAGAGTCCCAATTTGTCTCAAAGTGTCAGGGGCAAAATGGTCATTTCGGCCTTCCGGTGTCCGTTTTTCATGTTTTGGGCACCGTTGCGAAGCTCTTGACCGGGGCTATGCAATGAGCACATTATCTTGGCCATTTGTAGCATGTAAGGCCATGCCAAGGCATTTCTAAAGCCTGTTTACATCATCTATTCATGAATTTTCCGAATCTGGGTCAGATTTTCTTCACTGGCTTCGGCATTGCCGAAACTTGTATCAAGCAAGCTAAGCGAAAAAGTTTGATGCCAACAAATGCCCCCCATGGGAAGTTTCTTGGAGATGGGAGTCGAGAAGGGACTGCCCATGTAAGTTGGCCTCCAGTATTTGTTCTGCTTTGTCCTTGGCAATTTATCCACTGCTTCTGCTACATGAGCTTTCTTCAGGACTGAGAAGGGCTTGGGCCCTTGTACATGACCAACCTTGGCTTCTTTTTGTGTTTGGTTGCCCATCCTCCATTCAATAGGCACATTTGATGGTGTCAATTCTTGCGTGCTCCCCAACAAGCAAGCTCTCTGAATGAGCTAGTCTTTCATTTTTTTGTTTTTGTTTTTTTTCTTACTGATCTGACTGTCTCTTGCAAGATTTTCACCTAGACCAGCCCCCTTGATGTTTTGCCTACACGCCTCCAGAGAGGTTTTCATGTAGCGGGGTTACCTGATTTTACCTAGAGTGCCCTTTCAGGTTTTCACTCTAGCCAGGTTTTCACTCTTCTTTTCTTCTCTTTTTCTTTTTTTTTATTTTCTTTTTCCTCTTTTCTTCTTTTTTTTCTTTTCTCTTTTTTTTTTCTTTTTCACTTTATTTTCTTTCTCTCTCTCTATTGTATAGGGAATTAAGGCTTCCCTCAAGCCATATGCAAATAGAATGAACCAGGTTGAGATTAGTGATAACTCAACACGGGGGTCCAACCAAAGTTGTGAAACCAATCAAGGGGCTTCAAACAAGTGAGTGGAGAAACCAACACAGAGGGGGTTCCTAACAAGGATAAGACCAATTCAAGTGCAAAAGGCAACTTGGCACGAGGGACTAATCAAATAGGTGCGAAACCAATGCAAAGGGGTTCTGAAGAGGATAAGACCAATCCAAGTGCAGAAGGCCTCTTGGCATGGAGGACTAATATTGAAACCATCTCAAAGGGGGTTTCAAACAAGATATGACCAATCAAAGTGCCTAAGGCAACTCAGCATGAGGGTCAAATTTGTGAAACTAACACAGAGGGAGTTTCAATCAAGGCAAGATCTATCCAAGTAGGGGAAAGCAACTTGGCATGAGGGTCGAGTGAATGTGAGACTAATCCAAGTGCTAGGGGCAACATGGCCTGGGGGCCTAATAAGGTTGTAAAACCAACACAAAGGGATTTCGGGCTTGCCTACAAGGCAAAGTTTGTGGACTACAAAGGGTCCGGTAGGAAATCTCAAAGGGTTGGTTTCCTAGGGGTCCACACAAAGGATAGGACTAATAGTGCCACAAAGGGGTGAATGGGAGCCCCAAAGGGGCTGGTGTCCCATGGGTCTACACAAGGTGTAGGAATAGAGTGCCACAACGGGGCGAATGGGAGCCTCAAAGGGGCTGGTGTCCCATGAGTCTACACAAGGTGTAGGAATAGAGTGCCACAAAGGGGCGAATGGGAGCCTCAAAGGGGTTGGTGTCCCATAGGTCTACACAAGGTGTAGGAATAGAGTGCCACAACGGGGCGAATGGGAGCCTCAAAGGGGCTGGTGTCCCATGAGTCTACACAAGGTGTAGGAATAGTGTGCCACAAAGGGGCGAAGGGGAGCCTCAAAGGGGCTGGTGTCCCATAGGTCTACACATGGCGTAGGACTAAAGTAGGGCTATGGAAGTCAAAGTGGCATTGTAGAAGCCTTGTTTGGAGCCTCAAGAACAAGTAGTCAAGGCAACTAGTTGTGTAGGCTACCGAGATTGGGATGATCAAGGTAGTGAGAGTTTTAAAGCCATACAAGACCAACCTCGCCAAGATGGTTAGTTTGTTGAAGGTTGCCTGGAATGATGGTCCAGATAATGTATGTTTTTGTAGGTCATCAAGACTGGATGGTCATCACAACGTGGAAGCTTGTAGACCAACAAGACCGGAATGGTCAGGGTGGTATGGGTTTGAATTAATTTCAAAAATTGTTCAGACCAGGAAGGGTCATGACAGTATGAGTTTTTATGGGACGTGTGGGGTCAAGATTGGAGAAATTTTTTTTTATTTATGGACCATCAGGATCAGAATGATCAAGATGGTGGGATTGCTAAAGCCAAAAGAATGACTGAAGGGATAAGAATGAGTGAGAGTAGAGTAGGGTATTACCATTCGTCCCTTTCAAGATGGAGTGTGGGAATTTCCCCCGAATTTTAAAGGCGGGAGATGGTCTTCCTCGTCGCCTCAGGTATGGTCTCTCTAGCATATTTCTACAAGGTAGATGAGCCTATGAGAGCCTTTTCATCATTGGTAACTCGGACCTCCTCCCTAATAAAATTAGGGGAATGAACCCACCCATCTTGTTAGGTTGGGGGCTCGCCCTAGTTGATTATTTTTTGTTTCTGTTTTTTTGTTTGTTTGTTTGTTTTTTTATCAACCTAATTGCTCCTTTAGGGAGTTTTCACCCAAGCTGACCCCTTTTCACTTTTGCCTGTGCGTCCTACTGCAGGATTTTCACACAGCAGGGTTATCCAATTTTGCCCAAGGCGCCTTTGCAGGTTTTCACCTTGGCTGGATGTTTTGACATTTTTGCCCTTGGCCATCCATTGTGCATAATCGACCAAGTCTGTCAGGCATCTCTATTTTTAGCCCCATTTTTTTTTGAATGAAGTGAGGAAAGACCTAGCTTTCAATGTTGGTGGCCTCTATGTGGAACTCGTGGTCAGGGGCGTAGTACCTTTTAAGGTGTTTGCCATTGAGCGGTGGGAAAGGAGTTTCCCCTTGCTGTCCACTACCGCATAGGCTCCACCTTCAAAGACCCGATCAACAATGTAGGGTCCTAACCAGTTTGGGAGGAACTTGTTCTTGGGACGACCAGCCATGGCATCCTTCTGCTTGACCATCACAAGGTCACCTTTTTGGAATGCCCTATCTTTGACTAGCTTGTCATAAGCTCAAGTCATCCTGGCTTGATAAACTTTGAGATGTTGGTAAGCCTTGAGCCTATCACCCTCCAGCTTCTCAAGTTCCATGAACCTCCTATGCACTTCATTGGGCTCATCGGATGGGAGGCCATGATGAACGGCAATTCGGTAAGAGGCCAGCTCTATCTCCACTGGAACAACAGCCTCACTTCCATACACTAAGAAGAATGGAGAGCAACCCGTGGGGGTCTTGTAAACTGTACGGTAAGCCCAGAGTGCTTCCTGCATTTTTTCATCCCAATTTCCTTTCTTGCTGTAGACACGCCAATTTGGCCTTATTTAGAGCTTAAACCATTATTCCATTGGCAACATCTCTTTTAGACCATCAAAATCATGATGAACCACCCTTTTGGATGAGCCAAGGTGCTTATTGTAAATATGAGGATTTCTAATCAAATCCGTGTTTGCCGAACAAGAGACTCTTGGTGGTGTGCCATATTATGCTTTTCCCAGCATATCCTCTACTTGAAAATTTTTCACAGTATTATATGGACGTCTAATGAAGATGTATTCAACATGAATAATCTTCCACTCTGAGTCCACTTTTCAATGCAACAAACGGCATTCAATTCTGATCTCCCATTTGTCTGCAGCGCCCTTTGGAAGTCAGATGCGCAGTTCTGTCCGCACGCAGCACCTATCAAGCCCAATTGCATGCAAGCCCAGCCCATTGGGCACATATCTGACCAATTCACGACCTTACCTTCCTTTTTCCTCCTCCATATCACTTGTTATAGTATCTGTAAGCTTCATGGTCGAAAATAGCATCATCTAATGATGGCAATCCAACTTGTTGTCTTGTATATCAAGACTTGCCATTTTTGGACCAGATTTGTTTCCTCTTCAAGTGGAGACATATTTTGAACATGGTAAAGGTGATCCACGGTTTCCAATCTCCTTCAATCATTTAGTTAAGTTTATAGATGCCTCAGGATGAAAATCAGCAACATTAAATGGAGGAAATCCAACCTATGGTCGGATGTATCAAAACTTGCTATTTTTTGACCTGGTTCTCATCCCCTATAAAGGGAGACTCATATGAACGACCTAAGAAGGGCATCCCCATCCTCCAGCACTTCTCTCTTCGTCCTCCAGCCACCCTAGGCTCTTCCCAATCTCCCAAAATCATTCTATCTTCGTCCCGGTGCCCGGAGATCATCCCAAAGTGAAGAAGAAGCCAGTCTATGCTCCAACGTGCTGCACTGCTGATCATCGAATTCTACAGATATTTCTAGTCATTTTATGGCCTGAATTACTTCATACTAAGTGTGGTTCATCAAGATATATTTCATCTCCAACTGATGGCACTCAATTCCGACTTTCCGTTTGTTCGTGACAATTGCTACACCCAGGGCGCGCATCCAGGTTCTGTTTTCCACATCCTCCCACTTTCATAATTTTTACTGACTTCTACAGGAGTATTTAGGAGAAGTCATCAACATAGGAATTCTTTCTCTCTGAGTTTTCTGTCTACTCCAACAAACGGCACTCGATTCTGACATCGGGGTCGTCCGTAAAATCCTCTGCACCAAAGTCGCGCCAGAAGGGTACCAAGCTACCCGAACCGGCCTTTTCTCAACCAACTCGGCTTCAACTCAAGCCAAATCATTCTATGAGCTTTCTCAACTCCATTAACTCTGTTTATTTAATGTTTTAAAGCATATTTTAGTTCATTTACATCATTTTTACATAATTAAAAACACAAAAAAGGGGTTAAGGCTCACCCCGAAGCCGGTGAGCTCAATTCCAATTGCTTCTTTCTTATCTTCTTACTACAGTTACTACACTTCCCATAGTTCTAATTATTTTCTTCACTTGGTTTATTTTTCTAGTTGCACAGGTTGAACAAGCTAGCATTGATTGGAGACTCTTCTTCATCGGCTGGCCGAAGAAGAAGAAGGTTGAACCCATATCCCGATCTCCCACGCTAAGGTACACGGTCAATTCAACTCAACTTCTTAATTTACATCCTATAAATTGGAGCCCGCGGCTCCTGGCGACCACATTTCTCATGCTTTAATCTCCTCCTCACTCTCCTCCCACATGACCCGAACCATCTCCGGTGCTCGAGCGACGCCGTGAGATGAAAGTTCGGGGATCAATGTGAGTGTGGGACCGAGGTGAGGAGTCTTCATTGCTTTCCGAGTGTTTTTCCGATTCACTCCCCTTTTTCCCCTATTCCATCTTTCACCTTATCTTGAGGTGCCGATCCGGAACCCGTTTCTGGAGTCGACACTTGCTTCCGACCACCTTGACCAGAAGTTTGCAAAGAGTCTTGTTGAAGGCCTCTGCTAGGCCATTGGCTTGAGGGTTGTAAATGGTTGAAGTCCTCCAATCAATGTGGAACTTAGCTGTCATCTTGTAGACTGTCTGATTTCTGAATGGGGTCCCATTGTCTGACATGATTCTACTAGGAACACCATATCTGTATATGATATTTTGCCGAACAAAGCGAGATACCACCTCGCCTGTAACTTCTCTGGCAGCTATAGCCTCAGCCCACCTAGAAAAATAATCCGTGGCCGCTAGGATGAACCTAGATCCACGGGCAGATGGCTTGAATGGTCCAACTATGTCCATTCCCCATTTGGAAAAAGGCCAAGTAGGGGTAGTTGGATGCAACTTCGTGTGTGGGCGTCGAGGAATGGTCCCGAAGGCCCGGCACTCATGACAACTCTTGGCGTACTCATCACAATCAGTGAACATCGTCGGCCAGTAGTAACCCTTTAACTTGATGGCGATCTTCATTTTGGGTCCGGATTGGTGAGCACCACACAATCTGCTATGGACCTCTCTCATGATTTGGATAGCTTCCCTCTTGGATATGCACCTCACAAGGACAGCCCGTTCTTTTTCTGGCACAAGTCGATACAACTCCCCATGAATGAGCTGGTAAGAAGTTGCCCTTCGAGCCAACTGTACACGTTGAGCGCGATCTTCAGGAAGAGTCCCATTCTTGAAGTCAATAATGGGTTGTCGCCAATCGACTGCGTTAGGTTCATCTTCATTGTCTTGAATGGCATTGGCCTCCAACAGGGTGAAGCCATCTGCACGTCTACTTTTGTCTGGAAGGAGTCATTGACATTTGACAACAATCTCCAACTTCCCATCTGGTGGAAGCTTGATCGCAGAGGCAAGCTTGGCCAAAGCATCAGCCTAGGAATTCTGTCTCCTCCTGATGTGTTCAATGTCGAAAAGATAGAACTTTTTTGACAAGTGGATGGTAGCTGTGTGGTATGGAACCAACTCTGGCTTGCGAACTTCAAAGATGCCCAACATTTGTTGCACTACTAGCATAGAGTCTCCAAACACCTAGATACACCTGATTCCCATGTCAAGGGCAATCTCAAGGCCGACGACGAGTGCTTCATATTCGGCTTCATTGTTTGTATAGATTCCTGAGAGGGAACATGACTCATGTAGTACACCCCCGTCAGGGCTAAGGAGTACAATGCCCGCACCTGCTCTGGGCTTCGCTTTTCCTGTTGTCCTTCTTTCAACACTAGAAGCACCATCAAAGAACAATTTCCAGTGCTTGACATTGATTTGTTGGGCTTCTTTTGCTTCTCTCAAAGTTTCTTCATCTTGTAACTGAAGATTGAGAGGGGAATCTTCTGGAATAGGGTGAGCGGCGAGGAAGTCTGCCATCCCTTGACCTTTTATAGATTTCTGGGGGATATACTGGATATCAAACTCCATGAGCATGAGAGCCCACTTACCCAAACATCCAGTAGGGACAGGCTGCTTCAACATGTACTTAAGAGGATCAAACTTGGATATTAAGCTAACCTCGTGAGCCAGGAGATAGTGCCTCAATTTCTTAGCTGCAAAGACTAGGGCCAGGCACATCTTTTCCATGGGAGAATACTTGTGTTCAGGACCTACCAACCTTCTACTAAGGTATTAAAGTGGCTGCTCCTTCCCCTCATCATTCAACTGGGCAAGCATTGCCCCCAGGGAGGCATCGAGTGCTGTGATATAGAGAATCAAGGGACGACCTTTGACAGGTGCCCCCAGCACTGGCGGGTTAAGAAGATACCGCTTAAGCCCATCAAGGGCGGCCTGACAACTATCATCCCAAATGAAAGGGGTGCCTTTCTTGGCTAGCCTAGACAAAGGCTGGCACCTACTAGAAAGATTGGCGATAAAGCGTCGGATGTAGGCAATCTTGCCTTGAAGAGACCTTAACTCACGTATGTTCCGAGGCGGAGGTAATTCTCTGATAGCCTTGATTTTATCAGGGTCAATCTCAATACCCCGATATCTGACAATGAACCCCAAAAACTTGCCACTAGAGACACCAAAAGCACATTTCATTGGATTCATTTTCAATTTATACAGGCGAAGTCTTTCAAAGACTGTTTCCAAGTGACCCAAGTGGTCGGCCCGCATTTTAGTTTTAACAACAAGGTCATCTACATAACACTCCACCAAATCATGCAACATCTCATCAAAGATCTTTGTCATGGCTCGTTGGTATGTTGCCCCTACATTCTTCAAGCCGAATGGCATCCGCTTGTAGTTAAATATACCCTTGGGGGTACGGAATGCCGTGAAGTTCTTGTCCTCCTCCGACATCAATATCTGATTGTAGCCAGACGACCCATCCATGAAGGACAAAACCTCGTGTCCCATGGTCACATCCACCATATTCTCCGGTATTGGCAAAGGAAAGTCATCCTTCGGGTAGGCCTTGTTTAGGTCCTGGTAGTCTATGCACACCCGAATCTGCCCATTCTTCTTTTTGACAGGAACAATGTTAGCGAGCCAGACTGGATAAGTGCAAGGCTCGATGAAGTCCACATCCCTGAGCTTGTCGACCTCTGCGTTGACCTTGAGTTCTAGGTCAGCGCGCATCCGTCGTTGGGCTTGCTTGATCGGTTTGATAGTCGGGAGGATGGCAAGATTATGGACTGCCACCTCAGGGGCTAAACCTAGCATTTCATCATAGGACCATGCAAAGCAATCCTTGTATTCTTGGAGAAGAGCTCTGTACTGGTTTATTTCTTCTTCAGTGAGGAGGGCACTGATAAAGGTTGTCCTAGGGTCATCTGGAGTCCCCAAGTCAATTTCCAGGAGATCGTCGACCGTTGCCTGGCCACCGTCTTCAATTTCTTCTAGAGCCGGGCTGAGGCCCATGAACTCAACATCATCATCTTGCTCATCCTCACTAAGAGGGGCTTCAACTTGTGCAGGGGAGGTAGAGGCTTGCTGTACAAATAGCTTGGCATTAGTCTGGCTGCTACCAAGGCCTTGAATCAATATTTCTTCATCCTCGGATGACTCATCAAAGACAGGGATGGAGCTGCTAGGCTCACCACCATGCTGGATGCTGATCATTTCTACGGCATAATGGACTGGCGCCTCATAGTCAGAGTCATATGCCACGCCAGGATGCTTGCTGGTCGTGTTTTGGCCATCCTGGGGATTACACATGTTGTAAAAAGCACGGACCTTCTTCCGGGACTGCCTCTGGGGAATTCCCATCTTCCGATACATGTGGAGAATACCAGGGGAGACCCCTGGTGATGGATGAATCGTCACTGATTGAGAATCTGAATGCTCGGGCCACCCAAAGTCATCTTTTCGGGCTCGCTTCTTCATCATTTTAGCTTTGTAAAATGTCAGGATAGGGCCAGGTGGGTAGGAGACTCTGAATGTGGTGAGCTTTTCAACAGTTCGCAGCTCACGGTCTCCTGTCAACCACAACAAATCTTGAGGCATGTAGATGCTATCCTCAATCTCTCTTGTGACCGAATTTGCATTGAAGCTAGTCGGGCGCCATTCTTTGCGATACGCCTGGGTCGTGGGACCCTGGGATTTTAATGAAAGTCGGAGCATCTTGGCTTTGACTTCATCAACTTGAATCTCATCATCCTGGGGGTCTTCAGCCTCCATCTTTTCTTTTCCTTTATTGGGCATAGGTTTTGGTGGCCCAGTCTGAAAGTATGGGATGGCATCAGCAAGGTGACACTCTGCAATCTCAAACGGGGACTGATCAGCCTCAATTCTATACTGCCTCCCTTCCTTGTTGTACTTTATGCATTGGTGGAATGTGGATGGCACAACACAATTGCCATGAATCCAAGGACGTCCCAACAATGCCCTATAAGTTGTGTCAGCATCAATGACGTAGAAGGTGGTCTTAGCCATCAAACCTCCTACATCCAACTCCACATCAACTCGACCTAAAGCCTCCTCGGAGTCTTGATTAAAACCAGAGATGGTCACTCCAGGGGCCTTCTGTAGATAGGGTGTCAAGAACAAAGACCTGAATGTCTTGATGGGCATGAGATTGCATGCTGAACCGGCATCAATCATGATGTGATTCATCTCATACCCATTTATGGATCCTTTCATGTATAATGCTCTATTATGAAAAGCACCAGGAAATACTATGTCCTCGTCTGTGAATGACACAGAAGCCGCATAGGTGTCAAACTGTCCAAGTTCGGTAATGTGAGCTTCATACACCTCTGGTTGCTGCAGAACTGCTATCAGGGTATCGCTAAGCTCTTTGTTCAAGGAGAGCACTTCCCAAATACTGAGGCGTACAGGTAGCCTCCTGATCTTAGATAGCAGGGAGGTGTTGACTCGATCCCTGGTTTCTGCTGTTGTTGGATACCTGGCCACAAGGGGGCAGGCTGGTTCACCTGAAAGTTTGATGTAGCAAAGAGCTGCGAAGGGTTTGGGCCCTCATCTTCATCCACAGGATGATTTAACTGAGAGGAACTAGGCTGGTTGGCCTCTCTGGCATCTGTGTCTTGAACATGGGCTGATGTTGATGGCGCGTCTGACCCGATGCTTGGCACACTTGGACCACTGGTAGATCCGTTTAAATTAGTGTTGTGCCCAGGGGGTTGTCTGATGATTGGAGTAGGCACTGGGCCAGGTCCCTCATCCTCAAGGTAGATAACCTTATTTGTAAGCTGGATTTGACCACCACGCTTCTTTTGGGATATTCGTTCACTTCTCCTTGGGGCTGAGAGGTTGATCTGAGGACCCCGACGAGCCCGTCCTTGACTTTTATAGGAAGTTGGAGGAGGGTAATTTACCATGTTGCAGGAGAAGGTCTGAAACTGGGCCATGAGCTCCTCTACGTCAGGCTCCTCTGCACTGTCTTCCCAAAAATCTGCAATTAGGGCCAGGGCTGTCTCCTCACCAATCCCCGCCCTTTGCCTAAGGTTAAGTAGACAGTTGGTGAATATCTGGCACTTGGCCCAATCACCCCAAGGGATGAAATCATCGAGAGTTAGGGGTCCTGAAGGCTACTTTGGAACATACTCCTCAAGTTGGTCAATTAACTTCTGAAGCTTCTGAACTGGAGTCAAGCTCTATTGCCGGGCTTCAATCTTTCTCAGGCATTCTTCCTGCCGCTGAGCTCTTCTCTTCTCGGCTTTTCTCTTATTCTTGAGCTGCTTCCTCCGATGTGTAGCATCAGATGGGCCATGCGGTGGAGCTACTTGATTGTTTTGACCCTCAGCAGCTGCTTGGTCCTCAGCTTTACGTAAGGCAACTTCTGCTCGAACTCGAGCCCTCTCTTCTCGCATAGGGATAACTTGCCAAGGTCTCTCAGGGTCCTCAGCTGCTTCTTGGATCTGGCATTGGCGTTGAGCCTCGGCCTCAATGTTTTTCTGTATAAGCTCACAAGGGAGCTTCTGATAACTGGAGAAGAATTGGGGGCGCACAAAACTTTGTGAGGTGCCCCCAGCCATATGTTTCTTTGGCCTACCAACTTCAGGGGTGGCGTGAATGACATAGGAAGAACTTGCCGGGCTTGAGTTGACGTGGGGCCATGGTGGTTGAATGAGGTAACGTCCGATCTTAAGGACCTCATTCCTGATCAAGTCTTCAAGGTGCTTCTTGACTGCCCGACAGTCCTCAATGGAGTGTGACTGTGTATGATGATATCCACAACCACCCCTAGGAAAGGACATGAAGTGGAAGCCCCTATCCGGATGTGGTTCCATTAGGCCTCCCCTTGCAACCACCTCATAGAGATGGCGTGTCATTGCCTGAGGAAAGGAATACCGTGAGTAAACATGATACCGTCGACGCTTCTTCAGCCTATCCAGGTGTGGTGCTTCAACAGGTGCCCTCAGGGAGCATGCAGAGGAAACTTCAGGCTCTGCCTCGTACTGATCAGCGCTTTCCCAAAGCTCATCGGGTTGATTAACAGTTTGCCCTGACGGCTCTGGTGTGTCAGCAAAAGATCTCCCTTGGGCTTGCAAAGGAGGGGGGCAAGCTTCTTCATACGTCATCTCGCCAGTGAGCAACTCGGTGACATTAGCCATGGTGGCCATAATGTCTGCCTCTAGGTGTACACATCTAACCCGGAATCCCTCCAGAATGGAACGGACTCGGGACGCCATTTGATAAACCGTGGGGTGCGGAAGCCGTTCCATGTCAGCATGCCATCGTCGTTCAGGTGGAGGAGGAGGAAGCCCCGAAACAGGATGCTCCGGTCTGTAATGTACCGCATTGACCGCAAAGTTCATCGGGGGTCGAGACTTGGCATGAGGTTGTGGGGGTTGCACTAGTCGGTTCCCCAAATTAAGAACTTTGTCCTGGATAAATTTTTCGGCCAAGTCCTTGAACTGGTAACAATCTTCGATCATATGCCCCACCAGTCTATGGTACTGGCAGAAGTTCGGTTCTTGACTCTTAGCAGCATCCTCCGGGTGTCGACTCGTCAGCAGGCTAATCAGTCCATTCTTCATACAGGCATCAAATAATTTTTTTGTATAGTCCCGTGTGAAGGAATAGGGCTTCAAAGCACGTTCTTCCCATGTGGGCCTTGGAGCAAGATTGGTGGTATTCCTCTGAGGGGGTGCCGTGGTAGCACTTTTGCCTCCAGCATTATTATAGGGTCTAGAAGATGACGAGACATCCACCGTATTGACATCCCTAGAAACTGGCTGTTTGTCCTTCATTGGCCTTGATCTTGCAGCTGCCACCAAAGGGTTATTGACATAGAAGTGTTCTATGTCAGCAACCGTGACATTCAAGTCATCAAAGGATTTGATACGTGTCCCCAACACCTTTTCCTGGATCTCAGCCCGAAGGCCTCTCTTACACAATGCAACTGCCTCCTCATGCAAAGGTGGATTGGCACACTTCATACATACATTTCTCAATGGCGAATATAGTCGACTACCGATTCGTTTCGTCCTTGGAACATAGTGGTCAACTCGACCAGGGTATGCGGCCGCTCAGAGAAACTAAACCTCTCAATAAACTTTCTTTGTAGATCAGGCCAGTCTACTACTGACCCAGGCTTCAACTTAGAAAACCACTCAAAGGCTGTGCCTGTTAGAGTGGTGGCGAAGTACTTAAGCAAGTACGATTCGCAATGTGCTAACTCACCCATGTGAGTGTAATATAAAGCCAAATGCTCCCTGGGCGACCCACGCCCATCAAACTTGGAGCACTTGGGCACCTTAGAGACGTCAGGAGGAAGCTTCACATACTGATGATGTGGTGGGTATGGGACTTGGTAGAGGCCCGCCATGCCTTGTCCATCGTCATGTTGCGACAAATGCATAGAAATCATTTGATCTATCATAGCTCGCTGAGAAGACTCAAGAAAATCTTGTTGCGGTGGAGGCAGAGGGGCTTGGTACTGTGGTTGAATGAAGATCTCATCATCCATGGGTGGTCTAGGAGCTGGATGCATGGGAGTAGTAGGACGAGGCTGTGCTACAGGTGGCAGTTCTCCTTGAGTAATATGGGGCCCATCTGAAGCCTCGGTGGCACCTGATGCTTGTGCTGGTTGAGAATGGAGCAAGCCGGAACGAGCAAGGAGAGCCCGGAGCTGTTGATTCTCCCTCCAAAGATCTTCTAATTTCATGGCCGGTGGCATGACCACTACTTCATCGCTTGGCACAATATCCTTGTCCTTACGACGGCGCGCGCCCTCCGCGGCGATGGTAGATTGACGTTCGGCCATACTACGTGTGACGGGCCCAACATGGACTACAGTTTGAGAGCCCTCTGGAACATCATCAGGGTGACCAGCACCTGTAGTGTAGCAAGTGTATACTCGCATCTGGCCTCCTGGCCCCCGCGCTACTTGGCGTCTGGGGGCAGTATCAGACAACATAACTCGGTCAATGACTGACCCTCTTCTGGGTGGTAGCTCCCGCGGAGTAGTGGTCGCATGACCATCATCAAAATGATAAAACTGCCACCGGTGGGGTGGTGCAAACTGAGCCTCCGTCCGAATAGAATTGGCCTTTGGTTGCTGCGGGGGGTTGAATACAGCCCTCGGCTGCGGCCGTGGTTGGGACTTCAGCCCAGAAGGCCCCTCGTCTAGGTGAGGTTGACGACAGGCTTTGGAGACAAGTGGTTCTATAAGGGGAATGCTGGCCTTAGGGCACCAAACCTTCGAGATCGGGACAGAGGGTCTGAATCCCTGCCCCCGGTGGGCACGAGTGTCCGCTGTCCGGGACTCTCGGCGAAAAGACGCTTGAATGGGGGACATGCCCCCAATCAGTGGAACCGGTTGCCGAAATGAAAAGTCAGTATTTAGGCTGACTGCCGGAGTCTTCAGTATAGTAGGCGGCTGCTGTCGAGTCTTCTTGGGCTGGACCATTGAGCGATCAGCCGGGTGAGCCAAAAACTTCATGGGGAGTTTGCCCCCGGTTGGTTGGGCAGAGAACCAAAATGGTTGGTCGGCAAATCGACTGTTTACATAGAACTTTTGATGGGCAGGTGGTAGCACCTGCAGGTTCTCTTCGACATAGACCGCTGATTGGTCCAAGGAGGAAAGACAAGCCAAGGGATGGTCCCTCGCCCGAGCTGATATCTTGAGAGCCACTGATCGGCTCGAGTCTTCAAGTTTTTTAGGAGAGGGCTGCCCCCTCTCAACAGCATCCCTGGCCACTGGTCGGCCAGTCTTCCTGGAACGGGCAGAAGGTTGACTCTTCCCCCGTACAATTGGCATATTCTTAATAACGGGCATAGCAGGGGCCCGTAACTCATCATCCAACTGGCTCAGAGCAATGAACCGGTTGATAAGGGGTAGAACGATAAGCCGCGGTCGGCGGCGCTTCTCTTCCCTAAACTTAGAGGGAGTCTTGATGAAAGTGGCTGGGCGGGCATGGTTCCAAGGGCACCGTACATTACCAACCTCCAAGATACGACGGGAGCCATGTTCAAGCCGAAGCTTGCGCAGACTCGACTGAGGAGATGCGGGCATGGGCCCGGAGTTAACAGTGATAACATTCACCGAAAATGGCTCCTGAAGAGGAGCTGGTTGAGGTGACTTCGGGAGGGAAGCCTCAAAGAGTAGGGAAGCATCTGCAGAAGCTATTTGAAGTTGTTGGAGGGGATGGACCTCCTCCTCAGTAGAGAATGGCTCCTCCAATGTGGCACCAAGATGGTCAGGATGTAGCACAACTTTGGGGAAACAGCCAAAAGTGATGCCGGTGGTGACTGCACCAACTCAACGGCTGTTGATGTAGGCCTCAGAATAACGAACACCATTGTCAAACTCTATTGAATCTGCAAAAACGTAGAAGGCCGACCTGATCAGATGAAGAGAGTCTTTAAAGAGATAGTGGGTGGGCACTTTCTCAGATCGCTATGGCAGAGAGATGAAGGGAAAGAGAGGTCCCACCGGGCGTGCCAATTTGTGGGAACCTCGGGAATCATTTTTGTTTCTTGAAATGTGTTTAAAAGATTTGTTTTTTGAATGTTGAAAATATCGTGCCTGAATTTTCTAGTAAAATAGGTGATAGACCATAAAAACTACTAGATAGTCCAGGTGATATTAGAAGAGTATAGAACCGAGGTTCGGGTTCTGTGAAAATATTTTTTGACCTCTCTCCATCAGATGGTGCGAATATCTGATGTTCATTTACATCGAGCAAACACTCGAACACCCTTGATTAACTGCCGTAGCGATCTTGTTTGACGAGAGCGTGCACATCCACAACATATAAAGAACACAAAGGGCCCCAGCCTTTTAGGCCCGATGAGATGCAAACAAGTTTGATTAGATTTTTTTTGAAGTTGATTTATGTTTGATTTAAGAATGTATTTTGATGTGGTTTGAAATATTGATTTCATATTTCAATTTGACTTGGATTTGAATGTTACTTGTTTCGGTTTGTTTTAATTGTTTGGTTTGTTTTACTTCAATTGGTTGAAGTTTATTTTATTTTTGTTTGAACATGATATTTTAGATGTGTTTATCAATTTTGACTTGTTTAAGTTTAATTGACATGTGTTGAGTCATTTTTATGTGATTTTCTTATGTGGGTTGGTGTTTTAATACCGATTCGGGTGTGTTCGGTATGTTTTAGATGTTTTAAAGTTTGGTTCAAATTGATTAAACTTGAATTTCAGATTGTTAATGATATGAATTTGGCATGTTTTAAGATGAATTTCATATGCATTAATGTTTTCTTTATTGTTCTTTTCAATTGGTTTGATTATTTGATTTGCACTTGTTGAGGGAATTGAATCCCAATGGATTAAGTGTATTGAACCAATTTTTCCAGATTGTATTAAACATGATTTTTGTTGAATGTTAAAATTTTAATGATCTGTTTTAAGCATGTTTTAAGATTAGTTTGAATGTATTTTCAAATTTAATTAAGTTAACTTCAAATTTGGTTAACTCTTGTTCGGTTTGCATCACATCCGGTCTGTTGGGCTAGCGTCGATGCCCAGTCACATGCAATCAACTCGGCACTTGAGATGTTCATTGAATATTCATGTTCATGCTGGTGTACATCAGATGTGGCAGTTCAAATGCCATGTTCAATGTTGTCAATGGTGCAAATGTGTGAATGTCCTTCCCTTGGTGTAAAATCTACTTGATTGGGAAAATTTTAGCAGCATGATGCCTTATTTTCCAATTGGTGTAGAATTTTACCCGTCCTACAAGGCATAGTCATTTGACTTTCCAAGTAGTGGGAAGGGTCCGTCTGCAGTGGGAAGCGTGTCCCATGCCTACGCCCGGGTCAACGTTCCGGTGCATGCCGGATGAGCCTCCCAATGAAGCGTCCAGTTGTGGACTAACTCCTTATTTAATTTTGGCATTTCGCCTTCAACTTTAGTTAAGTGTGCTTTTTAAATGTCCAAGGCCCAATGGGAAACTTCATGTCAACGGCTCAATGGGCCGGTCTTCATGCTATGTCGGCCCGGTTGGCCTATCTTGAGCTTCATGGGCCCTGGCGGCCTATTTTGAGCTTCATGACCCAATGGGCCAGATTTGCACCTCCATGGCCTGATTGGCCTGATTTGCACTCCATTTTTGCACCTTGACATCTTGCTGTAGCAGCGGAGTAGGTGAGCCTCAAAGGGGCTGGAATGGGTTGGCTAAGGTGCTGTTTAGGTGGGCTTTTGGTAGGACTGCACAAGGGACAGGTTTAGGTGTCAACTAGGACTGGTTTAGGAATGCACAAAGGGCATTTTGACATGTAGAAATCAGGGCCACCCGGCTTAACTCTTGGCCCATCCGGCGGATTCCAAGAGGCCCGGGCTGTCACCCCTCCTTTCACACATCAAAGAGGATGTTTGGTTTGTTTGGGGGTGCTGTAGGAGCTGTATTGGGTGTGTTGCACATAGGGCAAACTAGGTGACCATCAAAGGGGCCTGACATGAGTGCTCACAACGGGGGCAGAACTTGGGCCAGCAAGGGGGCCTGTTTTGCATGCCATTTGGGGCCTGATTGGGGGAGGCAGGAGGTGCATGTCCAAGTGACCATAAGTGGGGTCAAACCAAGCATGATTGTAGAAGGTTTAGAGGCCAACATGGAGGGCCAAAAGGGTGCACAAAGGGGCTGGTTCAGAGGCCTGTTTTAAGGGGCAGCAAGGGGCTGTTTTTGTGATGGCCAAATAGAGGGTACACTTGGGGCTTTCTGTAGACAAACATAAAGGGCACTCAAAGGGGAAGAATGGGAATTAATCAGAGGGTATGACACCATGGAGAGGGGTAGAGAATAGAAGGGTAAGAGTTGAATTAAAAGGCTACATTGGAACACACCTTTTCAACTCACCGGTTTTTTTTCTTCTTTCTTGCACTGCAGGTGGTGTTGAAGATGATGGGCTGAAGGTGCCACCAAACCCTTATTCTCTTTCTGTTGTATGAGAAAAGGGGGTCTTCTCCTTGCTGATGTTTATGTATGGAGCAAAGGAATGAAGAGAGCTTGCTGCACTTGCTGAAGTTGGCACACCAATCAGGTGGGCTGGTTGCACCTGCTGCTGGCGCGCCTGCTGGAGGGAGGCCTTTTCTCCTTCTTATTCTTCACTTGGAACACCACAAGGGGGATGGAGAGGTTGCTGACTTGCTGATGAAGACGTCCAAGCAAGGAGAAGTTCTCTTGGTGCAGGGTAGAGGGAGGAGAGGCAGGGCTTCCGCAGGGTGATCAGCTTGTCCTGCACATGGCCTGCTGAGGGGGCTTTTATAGGGGCTGAGGGGCGCCATCTCCAGGAGGAGATAAGGCTGGAGGTTGTTGAGAGGAGATAAGGATAACTCAAGGGAGATTGGGGATGATAAGGATAACCCATAGTTGGTTGTTGAGGATGATTATTCGCCAACTAGAAAGAGAGGGAGAGAAGGGTGCGCACCATCTCCTCCTTTCAAGGAGGTGTGCGCACATGACTTGTGGTAGGATGGGTGGTTCGGCCAGGGCTTGGATGAGGATAGGCTTGGTTAGTTGTAGGATTAGTTAGGATGAAGATAAACCAAGGGAGTGGTTGAGGGTGATAAGGATAAGCCATGGGAAGTTGAGGTGGTTGAGGATGAGATAAAGATAAACCAAAGAGAGATGGAGAGAGTTGGGAAGCCTTGCGCACCCTCCCCTACTTTCTAGGGCTGGTTGCGCACACATCAGATGAGGGAGGATGGGGTTCGGCCATGACAGGTTGGGTTAGCCCATCTTGGGTTAGGTTTAACCCTGGTTTAATCAAAGTGCTCCCGATCCAACGGCTAGCATTAATTCCGACCAAAACCAATTAAATAATTCTCAAATTGACTTCAAAAAAATTCCAGATCATGCCCTGATGGCCATTGATCTTATGCTCCATCCTTATGTATGGTTGAGATCACTTGAATTGCAACGGATCTCCTGATTTAGCTAGTTTCTCCGATCGGTGCGATCTCGGCCGTCGATAATGTCAAAAACTGTATCTGAGTGCAATTACCTTCTCCCATTGGCCAAATTTATTTTTCATGCATCAATATTCATGAGATCAAAGTTTTGGGTCATGAAAATTGAAATTTTCAGCCCATGGGTCGATCCAAAGCTAATCGGACCATTATGCCCCTGGTGCGAGAACATACGGCTTTCCGTCCGGATTTGCTCTTTCTTGCATATCTCTTCATCCGGGGGTCGGATTTTCGATTCGTTTTGAGCGTTGCCTAGCTCTATCCAATATTGACAATGTGGTAAAGTTGGAATTCCATGTTAGAGTCCCAATTTGTCCCAAAGTGTTAGGGGCAAAATGGTCATTTCGGCCTTCCAGTGTCCGTTTTTCATGTTTTGGGCACCGTTGCGAAGCTCTTGACCAGGGCTATGCAATGAGTACATTATCTTGGCCATTTTTAGCACGTAAGGCCATGCCAAGGCATTTCCAAAGCCTTTTTACATCATCTATTCACGAATTTTCCGAATCTGGGTCAGATTTTCTGCACCGGCTTCGGCATTGCCGAAACTTGTATCAAGCAAGCTAAGCGAAAAAGTTTTATGCCAACATGCATACTTGCTTTCGGAGAAGTCCCAACATCAAATATATTGCCATTTCAGCACATGATGCAGAATTTTCAGTCACAGCTCCAGGAATCCTTGCTGCCTTAAGTCCATGCTTTGTGGCAGCATCGATATCAACTCCTAGTAGATGTGGCAGTAAGTATTCTTGTAAAGGATATGTGAAAATATGTCTTGTCCACACTTTGTGGAACCTTACTGAAGCATTGTGCAGTGGAGGGGTTTGTCAGGTTCAACAAAAGCATTACAATCCAGAGCCCTACACCAAACTGCATGATGAGCTTCAACCGACTTGCCCTAGAAAAAACTTTTGAATCCATGCGCATATTTTTTGTAACACAGATGTCATAATTGCAGATAACCTCAAGCACATCCTCAAATGGGGCTTCATCAACCTTGCAAAACATAATGAAATATGAATCAAGCACTGATGGATTTCTTCTATAAAGTCAAGAGATTTTAGCAACCACTGCCTCTGCATATACTTCATGTGGGTATGTATTCTATTTAGTGTTTTTTTATAAGTATTCATCTTGATTGTGGTGTGCTAATATGCCACTCGTAACTATCAATTTTGTTAACTCTATTATACAATGATCGATGATTTTTTGCAGGTCTTGAGAAACAAGCCTGATTTTCGTCGGAAACCATGGTCAAACATAAGTGATGAGTCAAAATATGTTTAAGTTATAAACTAAATAATTGGAAGGTATTCTGTCCAGTCTTCTTGACAAGAACTGAGAAATGTCAATAATCTTTGCTGCTATCTATTTATTTTACATTTTTCTTCTTGTGTTGAATATCTCACAGGAATTTAAGTATAGCTAGAGTGCTGAAGGACAATGAAGCTTCAAGCTCAAGAAGCTTTCTAATGGCAAAACCAAAGGTCCAGAATCTGCAGTGAAGATTGGGATTGGAAGAGGCTCGAGGGAAGGAAAGAGGAAGAGATAGGATGAATGTTTGAAAGCAGCAGTTGCTTCACATTTTGGAGTGTGAGAGATGTCTACAGAGTGAATTTGTATGGCTTCATGTACTAATTTATTGGAACGAGAGGAAGATATGAAAATTAACATTTTTATTCAATGTGTATGAATGGGTCCATGAGAAGGAAATTAAATGTACTTGTAGTAAATTTTTACTTTGGGTAAATATGAAAATTAATCTGTTTGAATGAGTACATGAGATTGTGATTCTGACAAGTAATATATATTAAAGATGGAAATCTAATATTAGCAACGTTTGTATTTGTTGCTAATAGAATATAATACTACGTGATTAATAACCTTTTCATTTGTTATTATAATATATAATAAAATGTTACAATGATTAATAGCAAATGAAATTGGTATTATATGTATCTTTAATAGCCAATTTAATTGTCATTATAATATAGTTGTTACAGTTGCTAATGTTACAGTTATAATATATTAATCTTTAGTAGCAAATGTAATTGGTGTTAAAAGTCTACTTTGGCGTAGTGATGAGAAGAAGAAAATTAAGACATGTGGTCCCCAGGAACCACGGGTTCCGATTTATGCAATTAAAATGACCGTGTGTACCTTAGCATGAAGAGTGCGGGTCAAAACTTCTCCTTCCTCGGCTGGCCGATGAAGAAGAGGCCTCAACGCGTGGGTGCTTGATTTCCTATGCAACTAGAAAAAAAACAAATGAAAATATAATTAGAACTAAACAAAGTGGAGTATATGTAAAGAAAATAACATGAAACACACAACTGACTAGAAACTGACCGGATTCAGGTTATCTCTAACCCCTCTTTTTTTATTTTCGGATTAGCAGACTAAAAATAATGCAAAAAATGTAAAAAATTGAAAGGAGGATGGAGAATCATGATAAAAAGATATAGTAAAAAGAATAGAAAGATTCTAATAAGAATAGAGAGAGATATGGCCAAATCTGGGTTGTCGAAAAAGCCAAGCAGCAGTCCAGGATCTGCCAGGCGCGACTTTGCTTTTGCGCTCGTCACGACCAGCCCCGACCTCATAATCATGTGCCATAAATTGCAAACTAAAGAAGACTTGGAGTGTAAGAACTTTGTTGTTGAGACTCAGGCAGAAGACGTCCACACGCTGCTGGAGAAGCCGAAGAAGAGAGACCTGGCAGATCACCTGCAGACCAGCCTTTCTCTCTCCTAAACTGACTTTTCTCTCTCTAAAAACTTGAAATTATTTCTCTAAAAATCACTAAATGGATGCAGGAGGGATTTTGGACATCTTGAGATGTCTGGGGGGTCATAAAACAGCCTCTGGAATGACCAGAATCGGCCTTAATTTATAGAAGAAAATCTGATTTAATCCGAGCTAAAAAACAGGTGATTTGCACCCTAGCCCTGGGCACATGTGCCTTGGTGCAGGGTGCATGCGCCCAACCTTGGCGCGCATGTGCCCCCTGGAAGGGGCATTTCTCATCCTTTATAAAAAAAGGTCTTATCCAGTCGAAAGATTTGATCCGGTAGAGTCCTAGTCAAAAATTGATTCCCTTGTGTCCCCGATCGGGGGCACATGGCCTTGTGCCTCAGGGTGGGGCGCATGGCCACATGCCCTGGGTCCAGGGCACATGTGCCCAGGGACCATGGAGCATGGGGACTGATTTTGTGCGTCTTTCTTCCGGAAGCCATTGCGGACACTCTCAAACTCGGAATTCGACGCCGTTTGTTGTGTTGGAAAGATAACAGGCTGAAGAAGCTTTCTACAGAAATGGATCAGCCATCACACCCTCAAAAACATCAGAATTTTATCTGGAAGTGAGGATAGTGAACAAAAGATCCGATACTGGTCGGAATGACTCCGACGGCCAACCAAAAAGACACGGCATGAAATAAAACTTGTCTGGAGCATGAATCTAACCATAACCTTCAATGCATGATCATTAGGCATTGGTCATTCAACCAATTTCCATGTTTACATGATTTACGTGTGGCTTTCACTCGAAAATTACGGCTTTGTGCGAAAAACTCTGGAAAATGACCAATTTCATTCGGCGAAGCTCCAAATCAACTTTAAAAGACCCAACATCATTATAAGATTAATCACACATATTACCCTATAAAACATGAGTTTTATGCTCTGAATTAGGAAAATTTGGCATGTCTACAGTAGGTCCTCTCAAAAGGGAGTCACCAAGTCCCATGAGATCTGCGATTTTACATGCTCCTACAAGGAAATCATTCTCATTAAGTTTATTTTATTTTTATTGTTGGAAAATAAAATAACTAATCATAAGTATAGTGTAAAAGGAAAGTTACCTCATGCGGGATAGAGACATCGAACTCCTCCAACTCAGAATCGTGTCAATGGATCTGCCTCAACATCGATAACATTCAAAGGGGAAGATAACATCAAAAATGTAAAAATTAACTAATTAATTGACCAATCAATTAATTAATTAGTCAATTAATCAATAAAATAAATAATTAATTAATTAAGTGAAGCCTCACTTAGGAGCACATTAGGCACACCCTCAGGGTGAGGGAATGCCTAGCACATGCCCTTAGACCAAGGGCGCGGTGACTACACCCTTGCCCCCATCACTGGGAGAGGATGCGATGATCGTGCCCTCCACTTGGGGGCACGGTCACCATGTCCCCTAACTGAGGGCACACTAACCGCACCCTTGGGTTGAGGGCACGGTCAACACCCTACGTTAACCACCTACCCCTCAACCTGACAACCCTTATTTTCACAATAAATCGAGTAAATGAACTTTGCATCGTATAAAACTTGTACCAAATTGAATAGTAAGTCTTGATCTACATTTTTTATGACAAGGGCACTGACCATTGAAAGAGTCTCAAGCACCAAAAGTGAGTTGGAAGCATCGGTCATTCTGCGTAAGGAGAGATAGCGTGCAGGTTGAAATGAAGAAACATGGCCTGCAGAGATATTTATAGAGAATAAAAATGAGAAAAATGAAATAAAATTGTAAAAATCATCCTATGGTTCAGAAAATCGAGCTGATCATGAAGCCACTGATCCGATGCACGGTTTGCTCTGAAATATTTTGTAAAGAAAAATTATCTTTTAATTCCCACCAAAAATCTCTCTTTTTACATAACATTGTATCCCTCTAGGTCTAAAATAGCTTGACATATTCATACTTTTTATCATCACTAGCTAACATTTTTTGGGTGACAATAGAAATTTCTAAGCCTTTCTTATCTAGAAATGTTTAAAAACGTATTTATAGGGCTCCAGATTGACAAAAATAGTAAAAATTTCATAAGGTGACATGTTGTTCAGAATATTATGCTAATCAAAGAGCCATTAAAATATAATTCATTGGGCCCATAATTTGCTCTGAAAAATTAGTTGAAGAAAATGACACTTTAAAGCCCATTGAAAAATACCTCATTTCATAGTAAAAACCATCCATTGGGTTAAAAAATAGCAAGACATATTCATCATATTTTTCAACATTTGCCCTCTAATTTTTTGAATCAATATGAATTTCCAGAATTTTCATTCAAAATTTGCTATATAAAATTCATTATTTATTTAAAAGATAACCATGATGTGTCTAACAAGACAAAGCAGGAAAGAAGGCTATCAAGCAAGGAGAAGCTTCAATCTGGAGATGTAACTACACTTCCAACCGAGGTCCTCTTCAATCAAAAGGCCTGGGCGGCACACTCGACTTGTCTCCCACAAGGTAACCACTGAAACTGCCTCCTCCTCGTCATCTGTAGAACCAAGCCACCTGCCCTTGATGGGTGGCAAGTGAAACTACTTAGGCAACTCGTAGTGAGGTAAACCAATCTGGGAATGACAATGGTGCATATTGTATAGCACAACTATGCCAAAACTCAGCTTCACCTACATGACCCCCTGCATAGGTGAGAATTTAGTAGGTATATGTATTTTTTACATACATGATAAACCTACTGATTAGTCACCCGTAACTAAATGTGTTCAAACCTACGGACTATGTACACTTGACATCCCATAGGTAAATGATATTAGTGATTAACGAATCTAATCCATCCATTTTAAATTTACGAATGGCTGTGATTCATCCTAACCCCTCGATCGTCCATCATCGCACACCCAATGCTCTCTTCTAGTCTATCATCCTCGGCAAATTTCTCTCTAGCCTCGGCAAATCACTCTCTGGCCTCGATGACTCACACTCTCCAATCTTATCGGAGCTTGCAGGTAGTTCCAAGTGGTCCATCGTCAGCAGTTCTAGGCTCTCCATCATTGGCATTTTGAAGCTCTTCATCGTGGGTGAGTAGGTACCAACGAGGTGACTACCTACATGGTGAGGCAGGGCGGGCGACTAGTGAACGCTAGGGGGAGCTCTCACTAATTGGAGTAGTTGTCCGAGCGACCTGTTGGTAAGTGTTTCGCATCTTTCCTTTATTTAGAACGATTTACTCCATGTCATCGATGCATCACTAGGATGGATGTTATGTTAGGGATTGTTGTCTGAAACAAAGGAGGAGTTAGGAGGATCATCAAAGGTTCTATCTATGTGCTTGACATGTGGGGGAAGAGACATTCAAATGGGCAAGCAAGTAGAACAATTAGGGCCGAGGGACATTTGTTTTAGGGTTCAAATAGCTTATTGGTCTTGATTATTTTCTTTTCTGCAATATAAATGGGTAAACATATCTGAATGAATTGAAAATAATTATGATATGTATGTGTCTACTTTTAGGTGCCAATATATGGAGTTAATTGGTTGGATTACTCTCTTGTCACTTTGAAAATAAGTTAACACTTATGCCACCGAAATTTCTTACTATATTTTGTTAATCGTTCTTCATTTTGTTAGAATTTTATATTTTTATTAATGTTTCTAGTTGTGGTTACATTGTTGACTATATACTTAGCAATCATATGTTATAATTTTCTTTGTATCCCACTTATTACTTATATAACATATAAATTTACCAAATGTCCCATTGTGTCCCAACTAACAAGATAATCTACCTTGCATCCCTCTATTCTTCTTATACATACTCTATTTATAAGGCAACCAACCCTATTCCTCGTTTGATTAACCAACTTGTAAAGAGACTAATTGTCATTTCCATGTTAACTTTCAGAATATTAACGGATGCAATGTTATCCAATTTTTAAAATGTTAGGATGCATTTTTAATTCTTATACATGTCTTACTCTATAGTAATATGAATTGGAGCTGGATGGATTTGCCATGAAATGTGGATGGCTACTATGATGGTGTTAAGAACTTTTTAAAATTTGCGTATAAAAGTATACCATCAAGTCAAGATAAGATGTCCATGTGTGAAATGTGCATGCTTGAAAAAAATGTGAAATGCATATTATTAGAGAACACCTTTATATAGATGGTGTTATAAAGGACAAACAGTTTTGGAAGTTCTATGGTGAAGAATCAAGCCAGGGAAGATTTGAAGAAAGTGTGGATGATTCAAACATGTATGAAATGTTAGCCAATGCATTTCCGACAAGTAATGACGAAGTATATGATAACGACTCAAAATATTTTTTTTACTTGTTAAAAGAAGTTTACCAACCCGTTTATCCTAGATGCAAGAATTTCAACAAACTTTCATTCAATATAAGGTTGCTTAACCTTAAATACATGGGTGGAATGAGCAATAAAATTTTTGATATTTTATTGAAGTTATTGAATGAGTTGCTCCCAGATGGGTCATCATTACCACAATTATTGTATGAGATGAAGAAGCTACTTGATAAGCTAGGATATGGCTATAGAAAGATTGATGCATGTCCGAACAATTGTATGTTTTATCAGAAAGAATATGAGAATTCTGAATGTTGTCCCAAATGTGGGGAATCCAGGTGGAAGTCATATAAATCAAGTAGTTCAATAAAAAAGAAAAGAGTACCTCAAAAGGTTCTCCATCATTTTCCATTAATTTCATGATTAAAGAGACTCTTCACATGTTCAAAGACATATGTTAGCATGAGATGGCATCATGACAAACGTGAGGAGAATGGTATGTTACGAGATTCTGCTGATTCGACTTGTTGAAAAACATTAGACGGTGTTGATGATTTTGGGTTAGAATGTCAGAATATACATCTTGGATTAGCCACTGATGGGTTCAACACGTATGGGAACATAAACATCACTCATAGTACATGGCCAGTGTTAATTGTACCATATAATCTACCACCTTGGGAATGCATGAAAAGTGCCAATATTTTACTCTCCCTTCTCATCTTTGGTCCAAAAGGTCCTAGTAACAACATTGATGTTCTTTTACAACCATTGATTGAGGAGCTTCAAATCCTATGGAATGGTATTGATACCTTTGATGTAGCTAAAAGTGAGATTTTTCATTTATGTGCAGCATTATTATGGACCATTAATGACTTTCTAGCATATGCTTACATGTATGGTTAGAGTACTAAAGGTAAATTAGCTTATCCTAACTATAACAAAGACACGTGTTCAACTTGGTTAGAGTGTAGTACAAAATTTTGTTACACAGGTCATCATAGATGGTTAGGAAACAATCATAAATTCAAAAGATGAGAATAGAGTTTGATAGTCATAAAGAGTTTGAGAATAGATGGTTAGGAAACAATCATAAACAATCACTTCTTCCTAAATATTTGTTCTAAAGTTGCTTATGCTAAATGAAGACTTTTACCAACAAGGTCTACATATTGCAAAGGTATCATGTCAACTAGAGATGATATTTCCTTCAAGTTTCTTTGATATAATGGTACACTTGATCATTCATTTAGCAGAGGAGGCGAGGATTGTCAGGCCAGTCCAATATAGATGGATGTACCCATTTGAGAGGTGTTATCAATAATTAAATATGTACATTTGCCATATAAAATGAAAGTTGTATTCATTGTTTCATATCTGTTTAGGTATTTGGCTAAACTAAAATCTTATGTGAGAAATAAGACTTATCCTGAAGGTTCAATTGTAGAAGGTTATATTGTTGCAGAGACAATCACATTATCTCTCGATATCTAAATGATGATGTAGAGACATGGTTCAATAAGCCACGTCGACAAGCAAAGTATAGTCCAAAAGAAGTGGAGGAAGGATGGGAGATTTTCATGGAGACGTGTCACCCACTTGGAGCAGCTACAAGATCTCGACTACAAACTAAAGAGTTGGAAGAGATTCATAAATATATCCTATTCAACTATACCGCTATGAACAATTTACAATTTACTTCAGTAAGTGTAGTTTTACAAAGAAAAAATCTAAATGTGCATCTCCATCAAACATCCAAAGTAATATTATTTGTTCGTTAATTTCAAAAGAAGAGACTACATTGATGAGATTAGAGAAACATTTCCTTAGCTGTCTGAGAATGATGTGGAACAGATTCATACACATACATTTGGAGAATGGCCTAAATTTAAGGTAACTATTGTTATCTTCAGTCATATATGTTATGATTGTATACGTGAATTATTTATATGAAAGTTTTAATTTGCTTAGGTGCACAAGGAACAAGAGATGACCAAAGGAGACATGTCACCTTATCTTCGTTGGATTAAAGATTTGCCACTTGACATGGTTAAGAATTATAAATCATGAATAGTTAACGGTTTTAGGTTTCACACCAAAAGTCTTGAAGAATGCCGAGTGACCCAAAACTCGAGTGTTGTGCTGAGTGCCACTACTCCTTTAACCACAATAAATGTTGAAGATAATGTTATTTACTATGGTGTCCTTGATGAAATTCTCAAAGTTGATTACTATAGACACATGAGGATAATATTGTTTAAGTGTGATTGGATAGATGTGCATCGAGGTGTCAAACAAGATGGACCTCTTACTCTTACAAATCTTTCATGTAAGCTAAGAACAAGTGAATGTTATATCTTAGCATCACAAGTTAAGCAAGTCTGGTATGTGGAGGATCCTAGGATCCTTGGTTGGTGTGTTGTTCGCAAGACAACTCCCAAGATTTTTACAACTTATCAAGTCATAGTTTTAAAAACAAGTCTGACTTTCTAGACATACAACCTACACAAGCAGAGTAAACAGAAAGTTGCCAAGATGATAATGATATTCAGGACATAATTGGTCATAGATTTGATATAGATGGAATTAAAGTTTAATGTAAGTCGGACATATATGAATTTTGATGTCCTCCTTCATGTTACCTCACTTTATCTTCACATGCTTATGTATGTATGCATGTTTATGTAAAATTTGTTTTATACAATATCCAGTAGGGACAATATAAAAATGATTATTGATGAAGTCAATGCTGGTCGATTTTAGGACAACTAATGGTGACATGTACAACTCTATGTCAATTCCTTTGTTAGATGATGGTGATCCATGGATAAGAACATACTTCACTACCAGTGGTGCAATTGATAGACATGTCAGCATTTTTGAATGGAAAAGAACATATTTTGATCATGGCATCCGGAATAGTCTTTTCTTACTTACTCAGTGTTTTTGTTTCCTTCAGGATTTCATGTTTTATTAATGGCCCTTACTCATGAAGGAACATATTACTTTTGTTTATTTTACTTGATGTAAAAATATAAAGCATTAAATGAATGTTATTAACTTGTAACCTTCATAACTGTTAACTACTGATTTTGGCATGTTCTGAAGTTACAGTTCAGTGGATTGAAGGCACCATCGTGTAAATTCTGCAATCATATCTTTTTTTAGTTACTTAAATTCTTTGTATATGTAAGATATTAAAAGGTGTTGTTCCGAGAAAGGTTTATATCATCTATTTTTTTGGTAAGTTATGATGATACAAAGCTGATGATGTCATTTACAGGGGGAAGAAGATAATGGAATCACTATCATACAAACAGGATGATGTGAACTCCAAGAAGGGGTTGTGGGGGCTTGACACATCATTCAATCCAATCCCACTGAAAAAAATCAAACACTTTATAGACATCTATGACCACTCATCCACAGTGAAGAACAAGATTGACTCTGAACTTTTTCAGTTGTACATATAGTATGTTATCTACCTTGTGTTTTCTTTTGGTCTTTCCTTATATTATTGAAAGTTCTTATAGCGTACTATTTAAAGAAACCTGCTGAATGTTCTTATAGCATACTTCTTGTGTATTTTGATGTAGAGGACCTTCTTAACACATGTTTCAAGGTGATGTATGTGTACAATTTAGATGCGACTATCTCATGTTATTTGTGATTAATTTAGAGTATGAACTTCAATAGGATTGCTAGGTGACCGTCTGTTTTTCTGTATGAACTTGTGTACAACTACTTCATGTTAATATTTGATCATTGGATTACTATCATACTCAAAGCATACACTGATGCATGTTGACATCCTTTTTTATTGTCTGGACAGATTATGGGAATGCTTGGTCTCACAACTTTTGATCCTTCAGACATAATAATCTTTTTTATCTTTAATTTTTCGAATGTTTCTATACAATATCTAACTTTAACTTCTTTGAATTATGCAGCCATATGTGAGGCCAACATCAAATTAGCCAAAATATAAGTGCTGCAATTATAAATTGTTTATTGTTTTCTATGTATATTAACAGTAGTCGTAAGATTGTAGAGTTTATTCAAAGGGAAAAGATTTTATCCAAGTCCTATATCCTTGTTTCAACAGTGGATGGGTAAGTGGAGAAGAATTGTTTCAATTCAACATATTCATGTTATTTGTAACCTCTCTAACCAAAGATGTTATAGGGGACACTGGAGACTACTAATTTTGTGCAATTTGGCTGCATCTTTCAAGTCTAAATTTGGACCATCTATGATTCTTCTAGACTCCCTTCAGATGGCCAACACACACATGCAGGAACCTATCATCAAGAGGTAAATTAATCACCTCATGAGTTTGTAGTGCATGTATTTTCATCTTTTATGTACACAATCAGGATGTTCTTTTCACCTTGCTTTCTTCTTAGGTTGGTGAAGGATCTATACTATTCAGAAAGAAAGATGGTCAGAAGAAGAGCATAAAATCCATTCCTTTCTTCATTCCAAAGCTATTTAATTACTATACGTTCACAAGATTATGTGAGATATTTGTAGAGTTTACATTGCCTTCTTCTAGGTGACACAACAAATAGATGATGTTGAATGTGAGTTTTTCACACTACTATGCATACCTTTTCCTAAAGAGTGCTCCATCTACCTTTTCTCAATTGTCATCTCCTACTTTTGTAAATCTCGTAACTCAACTTTTTCTTATTTTTACCCCTTATGACAATCCCTTTAATTAATTTGTTTTATTTACCTAAAAATGTAGACAACAAAATATTGGTTTAGTACGAGGGATATTGATGGTTTTATTCACAAAGTAATAACATACACTAAATAGGGAGACTTGTGAGTCTCTTCAGCTTCCTCATCCATATCTTCTACCACAAACTATGAGTAGGAAAATGAAGTTGCTCCCAAGATGGAAGACAATGACATTGAAAGTCTTGTACTTGACAAAAAGAAAACGCGAGGCCACACATATTGTCGAGATGTGCATGTGCTAGAGGATGGTAAACTCATTTTGATTGAGTGGAATGAGTTAGGACAACCAGTTGGGAAGGGTGGAAGGTCACTTATTCTTGGGTACAATTGCCAGGAACGTTGAGAAATGCCCAATCAATATTTCATCTTTGGATAAGATGCCACAAGAAAATGTTGCCGACATCTGGGCATTTATTAAGGTAAAGTTTTTAAAGTATATCTTTTTAATTTGTACATAACAATTTGTATCTTTTATGTACAAGAAGTTGTGTAACCTTATGTAGAGAAAATATGAAATTGATGAGGGAGATGTATTCCAAAAAATGTTTATAATGAAACACCTTGAGCAGGAATGGAAATATCACAAGTATTGCCTAAGAAAAAAATATTTTGATAAAAAAGAGCCACCTTCGGGTCTATATATCTCTTCTGAGATGTAGGAGTCTGTGAAGGCATCTTGGTCTTCTCTTGATTTCCAAGTAAGATTTAATTCAATTTAGTATAAAAGTACTCTTTTCCTTTATTATGTTGGTCAATGTGAGTAATAAAGGTAAAGTCGGGTTAATATTATTCTTTCCCTTTTGATAGAAGAAAAGTGAGGTGAATCAAAAGAACAAAAGTTTGCATAAAATATATCATTGTGTTGGAACTCAGTCTTTTGCAGATATAAGGAGACTAGAGATAATTATATATTGATTAAACATATGACCAAGATTTTTTAATATGTGTTAGGCTTCTTTAATGCTAATTGTTAAATTTTTAGGCGGTTAAAACTAGCAAGGATATGGATAGGGCAGACATATTCATCATCACGCACACCAAGAAGGATGGAAAGGCCATAAACGACGATTGTGCCCTTGCTATTGTAAGTGCTTATTACCCATTTTATCAGTCAATGTTTGTCATCATATAAATATGTATAAATCATACCTTTGCCACTACAGGAAAGACTCAAAGCTATAAAATCACCTACTTACATTTAGGGAGAGAATGGTGAATCCTCCAAAATTGAAAAGAAAGAGTTATATGAACGTATCCAACTTCTAGAATCGAAAGTTACCAAACTAGAGGACAAACCCCACGAAGAGGTATACAATTTTGGACATATACAAAATATATTGGATATTTCATAATAGATTGATGAATGCAACCTTACAATTTTATGATTGGAATTTTTTTGTAGTCTAGAATCTGATCAACAGCTGCAAGTAAAATATCACCGTCGGATGTAAAAAATGTGAGTTAAATCAAAATCTCTTTTATTTTTGGTTTTGGATTGAATTACTACTTCTGGAAAGTACTAAGTATGCACTTTAGTAAATGATTATTATACTTGAAGTTATTTTCTCTGTTCTTTTTAATACGTGAAGGTAATCTATAAAGGACCTCTGCATAACTTAAACAGTGTATCAACAAAACTAAAAACATCAAGGATTGTTGATGAAAGAAGTAAGATATTATTTAAGTTGGTTGTCTTGAAACCAAATGCCCCTTTATTTGTCGTATGATAATCGAAATTTTGATTAGTTCTCAATATAATTAAGTTCACCAAATGAAGTTACATGAGATTGATTGATGTTTGAGGATATCTGTAGGTTCTTTTTTTTCCACCTTATTGCACTCATTTTAGTGTACTAATCTATTACTTTTACCATACATACTTCACATTATACATGCTTAATGGCTCTTCCCTTTATCACTGTCTAACCATGCTCAAACATGAGGATATCTGAATTCTAGCTGACTATAATATGAACTATACAAAGTATTAGATTTTATTCTCTTGCCAACCCATTATTGGTTATATGAACTATAGGTAGAAAAGAGGGTAAAGCTCATCGATCTAGAGGGTCATTGTGCTACTGAAGATTTCTTAATCAACGACAACCCTTCAAAAATGGTGATAGACAAACGCCTTGGGGAAGTTTCTTATGAGGTCTCAGTTGCAGTTGTCAAGAATCCAAATGCCCCTTTGTTTGTGAAAGACAATCATAGGAAGAAAATGTAAGATGCCATTGAAAGTCATATAATCTGGTGGAGAGATTATGTAAGTCATTTTTATAATTGTAGATACATCACATAAATTATCATTTTACATATTTATGTTTTTGTACTTTTATGTTATTTGTAGGTTATCTTCAAAGAAGATTTATTTCATTTCTATCCACGAGGGGCATTGAAAAATGTAATTCTGATGTATGTTGGTTGTGGTGGAACATGAAAACTGTTATCTCTTTTGCATATTCAGTGTATAATACAAGTGTAAATCTGTTACTTTAACAACTTGTTAAACTTCTTTTTTTATTTTATCAACTCAATGATATGTGCAAAACCACTTAAATTTCTTAAACTGAATATGTTGTAGTTATCACAGGCTGTGAATGGTTTAAAATGTTTTTTTAACTTGAAATTTGAGTATGTGAATGCAAAAAATTGTATGAAACAAGGGCATGGAATGATGTGTGAAGAGGTGGAATAGGTTGTATGGAACACATTGTATGGAACAAGTTGTATAGAATCAATGTGTAGATGTATGGTTTTATGGAACAATGTGTGTACATTGATGGTTCCTCGGGTAAAAGGAACAGATTGTATGAATACCTATGGTTTTTGTCATAGGTAAATATAATACGCTATCAAAGAACCATTTTTTATTCCTTTGACCACGTTTACCTACGGGAGTATTCGTAGGTACATGTTATATTAATCGTTTGTCTCACTCTTTTTTTACCTACGAGTGTTTGTTAACCTGTAGGTATAGTAGTACTATACCTACGATATCTACCGTAGGTATAATATTTACAAACATGTACTGCTCCTACGGGACTTCCTATGGGACCCCCGTAAGAATATCAAAATGCCTATGGGAAAATTGGTTTTACCCACGTTTTTCTTGAGTAGGTAAAATATGAATTTGGCATAGTGGGCAGAGCTAGTAACCAAGCAAAGATCCATGTTGGCACAAAGCACACCTAGAGGTCAAACTACATTAGGGTAACTGAAGAGTGCAAGAAGCCGAAACAGTTCATGGAAGCAAAATGAGCATGCCACTCCAGTCTCTTCTTCAAGGAAGCACACTTATTAGAAACTTTCTCGCAAAAGCCGAGTGCAGCAGCATACAGAAACAAGGAACTGTGACAATAAAGGTATGACCTAGTAGTCACCTCGCTTGCTGGAGTAAACCTAAAGTGAAGGTCACCCCAGCAAGCCAGCAAAAGAGCACTACCGAACAGGGGATGACCTAAACAGGCTGAAGACAACCTATAGTACAAGAAGCCCAAGACTAAGGGGCCAAGGGGCAAACCACTCTAGATGCCACAAAATGTATGTCAACTGATCTGGCTTCAAAAAGGCATCCTCTATAAGAAATAGGAACACTACAGCAAGGCAAGCCACGAATCCCTTCACACCTTTGAGTATCTGATACTCATCCAGACTTGGAGATGACAAAGAAGAGAACGTCCAAACTGTTAATTTGGGAACACTGATCCATTTGTTGACAAGCAAGAAGCTGACTTGCCCAGCCTCGACAATGTCCTTTAGGAAGTCCAAGCTGGAGAGAAACTCAAAAGGAATGAACATGCCAACTGTATCACCTTTCTGAGTTCAAGAAAGACCAAGCATAAGCTCTACCTCCTCAAGTAGAATCGTGCACTCAAAGTTGCTTAAGATGAACGTGTGGGTGTCAGGATGCCACAACTCAACCAACTCAGCCAAAGTCAAGATAATATCCTGAGTACTGCTTGGCATGCACCAAAAGCCCAGTCAAACCCCAATCACAAAGGATCGCTTTGACCAACAGACCGAGGACATCAACCAAATTTCCAAGCCAAGAGAAAGAACAATATCAGTGTGGACCAAGAAATTTGGGTAATCCTGCACAAAACAGGAGGTAAGGGGAAAGTGCATTGAGAGAAGAAAAGAAGAAGATTGTGAAAGCTAAAATTGACTGCGACTCGCCAAGTTGGAGCTAATTCTGGCCTTCAAGTGACCCAAGATGATTGAAATATCTCTAATCATGCCGACACATTGTTTCTTCTAAGGAAAAGCCATCTTGTGTGATGGGAAGACATCTTGGTCATTCCTTAAGAGAAATATATAGGGTAAAATGGCCCTAGTTTGAGCAAAAACCAAATCTAGTTCAAACTAGAAACCTTCCTATTTCTGGCACTACCTGCACCCCCAAACTGGGGCATGCAAGTCGCATCCTCAATCTGGGGGTGCAATGGCCGCATGCCCCTGGACTGAGGGTGCATAGGCTGCGCCCCCAATTCGGGGGCACGGTGGGCCAATTTCAAAGAAAAGAAATCAAAAAATCAATCAGAAAAAATGGTAGATTAAGTTTATTTATATGTTATTTTGATTGAAACCAATTGGATGTCATTGTCCCTTCAGAACTAACATTTTTATGAATGATAAGGATCTCTCATGAAGATGAAAGAACGAACATAAGAAACCCCCATGAAGTGCCAACTAACATATAAGTCATTAGTCATGTATCTTTATGAATGAATTAATGTTGAAGACTGTAGGTGCGAAGATGATCAGACCCGAGTTCCCCTTCATCAAAACATGCAATGGATAGGTCATTCTTCATGCTTACGAATAAGCCAAAGTTGTACAATGAGGGAAGACGGTTCTCAATATGGATATCTTAACCTCACAAACATATATCTTTAACTAATTTTTTAAGTAAGTTTTGTCTTTTTTAAGCCCAGCATGCATCATGTAGCTGTGCATTAGTTCCATTGCATTCTTACTTATCATCTCTGCATCCTATCATGATCATTACCTCTCCACCATGTTCTTTAGATCCCAGCAAGTACCTTTTTCCCATCATTCATCCCATGATTCTGATATTCTCAATCCCACTGTCTTTAGTCCCACCGTGTCTGCCATCTATCATAATTACCTTTTGTCTCACAACATCTTTCATTTCCATCCCACCATGGCCTCTGCAGCACTTTCTTGCTAGTTATCCCACCATGGCCTCTGCAACACTTTCTTGTTACTTATCCCACTGTGGTAATTGCTCCTCCCACTAGGGACTTCCATTTTCTTCATAACCCTTATGCCACCATTATCCTCATGATCTGTTGATTGAGCTTTAACATTTGTCTTTAAGAATCTAAGGTCATTTCATTCTGAATCAAATCATGTTTGGAAAATTCAAATGAATTTGAGAGCCTGAATATGTTCGATTGGTATTCTTTTATTTTATAAAACAAATCTTTTTTAAAACTTTAGCCCATCACTGTACAAGAACACCAATTTTTGGATAATGATGAACCTACAAATACACAATTCGGGGACTCCCCACTGCGTTGGGGGTTGGCTACTCTTTTATTTTACATTTCTTGTGCCCATAGCACATCTTTTACCAATCGGATGTATGAAAATATGATGAAGCATGGCAGTAATCCAAGGAACTAGAAGAGATTTGCTTTGCTGAATTTCGTCAATAAAATGTGTCTATATCTACACCTTGATGCCACCTTTTTAGTCTATCATTATTTCACTTCACTACATTCCATTACATTCCACTTCACTTCACTACGTTTCTCTACATTTCATTTCGCTCTACTACATACCATTCCCTTGCAAAGCTAACATCATGACAAGGCAAGTTATAGACACACCAAATTGGCCAGATTCGAAGCCTGAGACTCTTATTCCATTGGCAATACTTTCTATCTGACTGTTATCCAATCAAAATAACCTTGTGGAGAAGAGTCAAGGACGTCGGAAAGCTTGCTAAACGAATTGAGAATGGACCAAATATTTCTAACTAAAGTTGTAGCATTCAAGCGAGAGCCATGCATTAACCATGGGAACATGGGAGCCACTCGATGATCGATGCTTATTGATCTCCAATTGAAGGTTATGATAACACCAAAAACATTCTGAGCCATTCTACAATGTGTCAGTTTATGTTGGATCTTCTAGGCTAACATACGACTATTCTGGCTCCTATCATGTTGTTTCAATCGGTGTTGTGCACATCCACAACCATCCCGAACCTTGTGACATTTTTGAATAAATTCCAGATGTTTTGATTGACACCGTGACTTTTCGGATCATTGCCCTGGCCTTCATCACCACCGGTAAACTGAAGGTTGAAATCACATATGGAAGTCTCAAGATGTGTACCAACTAATTTACCAATTTGAGAATTTGGTTTACGAGTCCTCTTTTATATGCAACAAACGGGAGTCAAAATGGACATCTCCTTTACAAGTTACAGCTCGCAAATTGTGTGTACAAGAGAGAGAATTGAATACACTCCCAAACTAGGGGCATGGTCTGCATGCCCTCACCTTAAGGGCGCGGTCTATGCACTCTCAGTCCAATGGTGCAATCAGCACACCCTCAACCCAAGGATGCGTTTAATTTCAGAAACCAGATTTCCTCCACCATTTTTTGACTTTCCAAACACATTTTGGAAACTTTCATTTTCAAAAGTTGCATATTTTGACCACACCCTTGAGTCGAGTGTGCGTCCATTTTGGAGATCCAAATTTTTGGAAAGTTTCTAAATTGGTTCATTGAAAAATGGAAACCGCGTATGAACGCACTCCTAATGTGGAGGCGTGCAGACCGCACCCTAATGGTAGGGCACGGTCTGTACACCCTCAGATTGAGGGTACACCCTACGCGCCCTCAACCTGAGGTGCATCCAGATTCCATCTATATTTTGCGCTAGTCTTTGTTTCCCTATAAATTGGAGGCCATTCTCAATGATTTAAGGTTACCCATGATGTATGGAGCTTGTCCTTAACCTCTTCTACTCTTTCTCAAGCTCTCTCCCACGTTCTACTCCAATTCAGTGGTGAGAAATCGATCCTGAGGAAGAAAGGAGGTCTGATCTGTGCTCTCTACATAGACAGTTTTCATCGGCCTATACAAATTTTTTAGGACACATGCTACAAAAGTTAACATAAGAAAGCTTCTAATCCATGTCTTCATTCATTTGCAGCAAACAACACTCAATTCTAACATGTCGTTTGTCCATGGTGATCGTTACAACAAGGACACGCAATCAGGTTCTGCTCTCAACATCCGTCCACTTCCAAAATTTCTACAAGGCTGCATGGGCATATTTTGGAAGTCATCAAATAGCAAGACTCTTCTCCAAGTCCTCTACCCATTGCAACAAACATCACTCAATTCTGACATCATCGTCAGTAGCTATCTCTACAAAAAAGTTGCGCTAAGGTACACATGAACATCCTTTAATTAATCCGCATTATATTTAATTTAAAGTAAAGCCCGCGGCTCCTGGCAACCACTCTTACTCATCTCTACCTCTACTTCATGTCCTCTTCTATTTATGATTCCTCTTATTTTATTTTCCTTATTTTCCTCCCACACATCCTGAACTATCTCTCTAGTGCTCAAGCGACATCAAGGGATGAAAGTTCGGAGATCAATGTAAGTGTGGGCCAAGGTAAAAGTTTTCCCTTTTCCTTACCCTTTCGAAGGTGTCGACTTGGGACCCATTTTCAGAGTCAATAGAGAAGAGGGGGAGGTCCACCCGGGGATTGACCACCACTGTTGATTGGCTGCTAGAGTGTAGGACTACCATCAAGATCTAAGGGTGTGGTAGTACTCCAGTCATCTCGATAGCCAAGGACAGATTAGCATACCTACAAAGGTATGTCAAGTTCTATGGGTACCTTTTCTGGGGCTAGGAGGTAAGTAGCCTTTATTTTAATTTGTTAACATACCTATAGAGGTATGTTGAGTTCTATGGGCATCTAATTCCTTTTCTTCTTCTTGTGTAGGAGCCCGAGATGGATCACCTCTGCTCCGAGGTGGTGCATCTCCAAGCTGAGGCCAGCCACTTGGTGAGCTCTCTGAACCCTTCTTCTTTTTGTCTTTATAAAATTTTGTATGCCTTGGTGCTGACCCCTTCTTTGACTCTATGATCTTTCCAGTGTCAGTCATATTGGCACAAGGTCTGGCAGGCCAAGCGTCAGTTTAGGGAGACCCACCAAAAGCTCCTCTAGTGGAGCTATGAAGTATGTCTCTCCTACCTTTGTGTTTGTTGCATCATTGTTTTGTACTTACTACATGATCTTTGACATATTCTTCTTGTCTCTTCAGCTTGGTCAATTCCAGTGTTGGGTGGTCGAGCTAGAGGGGTATCTTCGCCTCAAGTCGATTGCAAAGCTGATGGACACCGAGGAGTAGGTATTGAGCCTGCTAAGGTTGAGCCAGAGATAGTGGCTCCTATAGAGGTGGTCGAGGACCCATTTCAATCGGCGGAGGAGTTGTTGTCATTCGCAGTTGTGCCATCTTAAGGCGACTACCATGTAGAGCTAGATAAGTTCTGCCTTTGTCCCCTTATTTTCTTTTGATTGTTGCTCCTGACCCCCTATTGCTCGTAGAATGCAAACTTTCTCCAATGGATTGGGGAGCTTGTTGGGCTGGCCCAATCTTCTAAGGAAATTGAGTGAGGACATTGTGATGAGGTGAGTGTAGTGCCAACTTGTTTTCTTAATTGTTTGATTTCTACATTCTTATGCTCATCTTCTTTTGTTTTATAGGCTAACCAAATAAGGCAAAGGGTGGTAGAGCTCAAGGCCTGGCCATTGGTAGTCGACCCTTTCCTTCTTTTCTGAGGTGGGTACACTTATACTTCAGTTATCTTCTTCCTCATATGCATGGTTATTGATGTGTCTTCTAAATTCTAGCATGACGAGCTCAGGAGGAAGGTGGAGGAGCTCTCCCAGCCCAAGGGGGAGCAGGTTCTTTAACTCTGTCTTTAGCACATGGAGGCGTGTCACATGGAGGTGTGTCCATGGACGAGGTCCGGATGTTGAGGGATCAGCAGCAGGACCTAGTGTTGGAGTTCACGCACTCAAGATCCTAGAGCTGATCACACCAATCGAACTCCTGGCTAATGACAAAGTGGGGTCTGAGTCACACAGTGATCTCCTATGTGGGCAAGCCAAGGAAGGGAGAGGGTGAGAGGGCTTCAATGCCCTCACCAGAAGATGTATCTCTTGTGAAGCATCATCCAGAGGGAGGCAACAAGTCCTGATGTGCTGACCCCCTCTCTATTCTTGTACATCTTTGACTCAGTGGATTTTTATTTTTCACCTCTCTCTCTCTCTCTCTCTCTCTCTCTCTCTCTCTCTCTCTCTCTCTCTCTCTCTTCTACGCATTCAAGCTTTAAAAATAGGTTAATTCTTTTTTAGGTTTTAGCTCCTTACAACTTGTCAAGGGGCATGGCCCTTTCAAATGGGATAAAGAAATAATATTAAGTATGCAATGCATAAAGGGAAATATGTAAGACAAGAATTAAATATGAAAGCAAAGGCAAGTAGTCAACTAGAAAGCATAGGTTTTTAGGAGTTTCAAGGATTTTTCGATTTGTTTGGGTTTTTAGAACTTTGTATTTTGTTTGAGTTTTAAACTTTATTGTTTTTTTAGGTTTTGGACATTTAAATTTTTGGGATTTTTGTTATTTTCAAATTTGTTTGCATTTTTGAGATGTTCAATTTTTTTGTGTGGGGGCGGGATAACTTGTTCACATCTTCTTGCTTGCTTGTAGCCGGTATCCTTTCATTGCTTTTTAAAGATTAAGGGTAAACACCACGTGTAAAGCAAATGCCATTTGGGATTGTTTGACCTTCTTCCATCAATAGGTCAGGGTTTTATCTAAACTTAGTCATTTGACCTTATCCATGGAGGTTGAAGAAGGAAGAAGAATGAGGGTAAGTCTTAATGCCTAGTTTGTTGTGGGAATCTCGATAAAGAATGTTTGTTTTTATGAAAGTTTGTTGTTTGAAAAGAATTTGTTTTTTCTTAAATATCGACGTCCGAATTTTCTAGCAACATAGGTGATAGCTTATAAAAGTACTAGATAGTCGAGTGTATGATAAAAGTATAGAATCAAGATTCAAGTTCTGTTAAAATATTTTGATCCCTCTCTATTGGATGGTGCGAATATCCGATGTTCATTTACATCAACAACTGCTCGAACACTCTTGATTAACTGACATAGTGATCTCACTGTCAAGAGCATGCATATCCACAACATGTAAAGAATACAAAGAGCGCCAGCCTTTTAGGCCTAATGAGATTCATGCAAGTTTGTTTAAGTTTTGGATTGAGGTTTGATTTTGGTTGTTTAGAGATGGTTTAAGTTTAGGTTTGAAGTGTTGATTTCAAGTTTGAATTTTAAGTGTTGACTTTTGTGTTCAAGTTGAATTACTTGATTTTGACTTAATTGAATTTTGAATAGGTTTTGATTGAAGTTGTTGATGAAATTGTTTCAATGTTTCCTTCTCTAAAGGTTACTTTTATCATTATTTGAATTATTCTGATGTGTATCCAACCTAATTTTTCTCCATATTAATTTCTTTAATTTTTTGTGTATCAGTTTTAGTGAACAATGGGATGTTTATTTTATTATTTATATATTATTTATTTTCTTCTTACTCTATCTATGAAGCGATTTTCAATCCACGAGTTCCTGTTAAATTAAGATCTTTCATTCTAACACCATGATGTATTTTTCTATCTAATATAATATCTTGAGTGTAAGATCCTTATTCTTCAATATCTATGATTACATCTTTATCTCTTCTTGTTATTTCTCTACTTATTTTCTGATTCAGATGAAACTTCGTAATAACTTAGTTTACTTCTTAATTCTGATTCTAATCCTACTAAAGGTAGATTTTTCTATTACTTCCTTAAATTTTTTATAATTTATTTTTTTATGAACATTGATTAGCATTATGTCCCCATTTCTTACATATGAAGTAGTTACATTCTTTGGTTTTATGTATGATTTTCTTTCAAATATTTTTATATTTTTATTTTTGTGGTTTTATAAGATTTCTTAGATTATATATTTATTTTTATAATTAATTATTTAGTTATATATTTATATAAGAATAAATTAATAGTACTTAAGGCCACGTTTGGTATCAGGATAAGGTGGGATAAACCTGGTTTATCCCCTATCCATCGTTTGGTAGACAAATAACATTCATCTTAACCTGGTTTAATTTAATCCGATTTATCCTTGAAAATGGGGTTAAACTCATGGATAACCTATCCCCTCTTTTTAGTGGGATAGGGTCCATGTTTCGGGGATACGATTCTCGCGCGGCTGGGGTTGGACGCTCGCAGCTGGCAGCTCCGGCGGGAGGGGGAGCTGGCAGCTCCGGCGGCGGGGAGCCGCCGCGGGGGGGAGGGGGGGGCGCTTCCGCGGGAGGGGGAGCCGGGAGCTCGGGGGGAGGGGCTGAGCGCCGCCGTCCGGCGGGGAGCCGCCGCGGGAGGGGCGCTTCCGCGGGAGGGGAGCCGGCGGCTCCGGGGGAGGGGGATGAGCGCCGCCGGCCCGGGGCCGAGGAGCCGCCGCGGGGGAGGGGGAGCCGGGAGCTCGGGGGGAGGGGGCTGAGCACCGCCGTCCGGCGGGGAGCCGCGGGGGGAGCTCCGGGGAGGGGGTGAAGGGGGCGCCGCGGGGGATCTCCGGGGAGGGGGGTGCCGCGGGGGGAGGGGGAGCTCGGGGGGGTGAAGGGGGCGCCGCGGGGGGAACGCCGCGGGGGGAGCTCCGGGGAGGGGGTGAAGGGGGTGCTCGGGGGGTGCCGATGGGGGGTGGCGTCCGCCGGGGAGGAAGGGGGTGCCGCGGGGGGAGTGGCGTCCGCCGGGGAGAGCAGGGTGCCGGGGAGGAGGGGGGTGCCGCGGGGGGAGCGGCGTCCGCGGGGAGGAGGGGCGGGGCCTCCGTCCGCCGGGGAGGAGGGCGGCGGCAGCGGCGTCCGCCCGCCGGGAGGGGGGGATTATATTTTTTTTGATTAAGTCAATTTAAACAATTTGGTTTGGTTCAATTTAAATCGGTTTAGATATTTTTTAAATCGAATCAAATCGAATGGGTCTCAAACCGAACCGAATGAGTTGGTTCGATTTGGTTTCTCGGTTTGAACTGTTTTGTGCCCACCCCTAGTCGGAAAGAAGGGGCGGGGAGCGGCTCCGCGGGAATCACCGTCCGTCTCTGTCCGCCGGGTTTTTTCCGGAGGGAGGGCGAGCTGAGCTCCGTCCGAGTTTAAACTTATATATATATATTTAAATAATATTTTAAATTTATTATATAAATGTGTAAATAAGTTAAGATATTTATGAATTTGTTATGAATAATAAAATAAGATAATATAAAAAATAAAGATAAAAATATAAAAATTTAAAGTTATCCTCCAATTTATTGTTAACATACCAAACATATGATAGGATTATCCCTAAACCTATCCTAAGTCAAACCAAACGTAATAATGATAGGGTCAACCACAAAGATTGGTTTATCCCTATCCCCATTAAATTTATCCCGATACCAAACGACGCCTAAGAGTTTTAAAGTGACTCAAATGTAAACTTATGCCTTGTTTGGTAACACTATTAGGTACCTCTATCACTATCAATTTTAAAATTGATATTGATATGAATCATTAAGGTATATTTGATTAATTGATATTAAAATTTGTAGTGCAAACAAAGCATATTATGTAATACAAGTGACAACTTGTATTACTTTTAATATTGACACTCCAGGATTTGAAAATATTAATATCAAAATTGATATGGTCCAAAAATGAAACTCTAACTAAACAAGGCATTATGTTTGATAATCATAAATGAGTTTATGTGTGAGTTTCATAAACTAGCTCTGAGCAAACATGAATTTAAGCTTCATAATTGAGCATAAATCAAGTTAAGCTCTTACTTGACTTTCAAATTGATCAAATCAGCTTTTCTGGAACTTTCAAATTGATCAAATTAAACTGGCCACTCAAAACAAAACAAACTAAATTAAATCAATTTTGTTTGGTTAGAAAATAAAAATTAAATAAATAACTAAATAAAAATTTTATATGCTCATTTTGTTGTAAATAATTAAAATAATAATTATTTTAGTGTAAATAGTATATATTATTTTTACTAATAATATCATAATTTTTATTAAAAGTTTTGCTTAGTCAATGTTAATTACAATTTTAAAATAATTACATATATCTTTTATTTTTATTTTAATTAATTAAAATAAATATTATTTCTTTACAAAAACTATATAAATATTATTTTAATTAACTATGAAGTAATTTTTAACACCCATGGAGAACCGGGTATAATAGAAGATCCAATCCTCAAAAACTTTAGACAATCATGTTAGTCCTATACTTAAACTTAGTCTGATACTCAAACTTGTTGTATATTGTGAGAATATTCTAAAATTTAATTATTAGTAAATTAAATTACCTTGTATCATTCCCAATTATTGATTATGCAAGATTGGTAAATCTTTTATCCACTATAATAATAGTTGTGGGAGAGTTTATTCCTTTTTCTGTAATTTGACTTTACAATTATACCTATGCATCCCAAATATAAACATTTTATTTTTTTCCTCTTATTTGATCTGATTTTAATATTTGATTTATTTTTTATTTATTTATAATTTATAGATTGTTAATGATCTAATTTATTTCAGCAGAATATATTGTTTGGTCAAATCCTTTTACTAATATCTTATCTTTTCTCTTTATGTTCCATTTTAACTTATAGACTTCATTTTTTTCTATTTCCCAAGGTGCATTATGCATTTTATCATAAACATCTTCATTGAAAATCATCATTTGCTTATTGAAATTTTCATTATTTTCTTCTATCATGTACATTTTAGAGGTGGAACCTTCTACTTTAACTATTTCTTTCAATGTTATCATATAAATGTATTTTATTTAGTTTTGTTGAAATGATTAAATTCATCTTTTAATTTATCGATATCAATATTACTATTATCATTTTCTCCAACTTAAATTATGTTTTTTATTTGTATAATATATCATATTTTTCTTCAATAAATAATTCATATTCATAATTTTTGAGAACAGACAAATTGTCTCATATTCCTATATCATAAATTTCTTCAATTATATTCATATGATTGTATTTATCTATTTTATTTTTTGGATATATATTAACATAGTTACCTTCTTCACATTCGAAGCAATTACATTTTTTTATTAAATTTTATTTTTGAATATTTTCTTTCAAGGTGAAATGTTTTTGGTATGTATTTTATATGAAAAAAAATTTGATAAGAATATTTTTAAATTTAATTTTTTTTAATTTTTAATTTTTTATTGAAATTTTTTATAGTAATATTTTTTGAGAGCTTCACCATGTTTGTTGTGTATTAGTGTACATCCTTGTAGGAGTGTTGGGAAAATTTTCTCACAATAGTTGGATAGATTGGTAAAGATCTATATTTATTAAATAAATATTAAGATTTATGGAATGATTTAGCTAGAGATGATTCTCTAAAATAATTTATAAATAATGTTATTCAACATTTTATCATAGTAGATAAACTTTCAGTATCCGCTCTCCTATTTTTTGTTTCTGTTGAAAAAGAATGATAATAATATTTTAACTTGGCATCCCATGGTAGTAGAAATTTGTTGAAATATTCTAATTCCCAATGAGGCTAATTTTCTGGAGGTAATCTCCAAACTCCATTATATTTATCTATAAAAAATTTATTATGTAACATATATTGCATATTCTTGTTTTTTTTCCAATAAAGTTTCTATATCTTCTATATTTGTAACATCAGGTTTAGTTGAAGCTATGAAAAATTGTAATAAAATATTTTGCAATTGGAATAAAGTTGTTTCATAGTTAGATATCATTCTTATTTGTTTATATATTTCTTGATATATTTGATATACTATATCACGTGAGTTGCACAACCTCTCATCTTACTTATTATAAAATCTATTAGATTTGTTACTGTTAATTCAAGATATATAAATTGTAGTGAAAACATTGATTGGCATCATTGTATTATGTATTTTGCTCTTTAATGGACGGAAATAAGATCTATATTAAACATAGTATCATACAAATTTTTATTTAAAGATTCTTGATTTCTTTTTTTGTATTAAAAGCCAATATCTTTTGTGTTGGATAAGAACTTCCATTCCAACTATAATAAACATGTTGATTCCATGTAGTTGGTCTTTTTCTATATGTTTGTCTACATGGTGTTTGTTGATTAACTACACACAAAATGTCATTAACAATAGTAACTATTTTTTCCCCTTTGCTTGTGTCATCATTATCTTGGGTATTCCCTTTATTTGCTAGATATTCCCCTATCTCAATCTCTTTCGAGCAACTTCTTGGGCTCTCTAGACTAGTATAAAAGGTACTACACATTAAGTTAATATAAAGAAAGGAGAACAAATAATTATGTAAAGTAGAAAATCAGAAATTAAATAAACCAATAGCACCAATTTGGGTTTGAGAGGAAACAAAGCAATACCTTAAGTTAGCGAAGGAATGACAACGTTGGCGAGATGAAGCGGTGACAAAAGGGAGTGATCCCAGTTTGGGTTGAAGAGGAACGGTGAGGAAGTTGGAGAGGTGAAGTGACCATGGGGTGTAGCGACGAGGTGAAGCGGTGAAGAAGTCCGAGTTTGACGAAGAAGAGAAGAGTAGAGAAATCGTAGGATGAAGAGGATAGTTTATTTCTCAAGCAATCTTACAAGTAATAAATTCTCATGGAATATCTCTCCTCTTTTATAGACAGAAAGTGACTTCAAAAATGTCATGGATGACGTTCTGATGCAATAACACAAAAAAGATGAACGTTATGGGTGATAATCTTTAGGCTAGGATCCCAATCAGCTTCGTTGACCAACACTGTTTTCCTAATGGCCTATTGATGTTTGTATAGAAAAGATTTTGTAAGGAACAGAATTTTTCCAAAAAAGTATTTTATAATGATATATACATATGATATTATCGAAAAGAAAACTGACGGTATATGTTCAATGATAGTTTTGTGCGCGCAAGTCCCGTCTCCGATCCGGTTCGGAAGATGCCTAACCCGTTGGATACCCCTAAACAATCTGGCAACAAAGGGGCAAATGGCTAAATTTGCCCTTGGATGTAGAAGTTGGGCGCCCGAGCAACAAGAAACAGCGAAAGATTGGAAGTAACAACGTGAATGCAAACAGGTGGCAGTTGGCAATTTCCAGTTTCTCCATGCCCCCAAAAAAGGATACAGTACAGAGTACAAGTACAAACACGGCCTGATAAATCTAGAGAATGCAACATATGCACATGCCGCGGCAACCGACCCTTTAACCTCTAATGGCTGCCGTAAAAAAGTTTTTCGTACTCTAAAGTGCATCGATAAATTTTTGGATTCTCGCCTGCGCACGTTCTTTCTCTTCGGGGCCATCCAAGTCACCAATGTTATCATGATATTCCTGCAACCATCCCAAAAATTCCACTAATTACCACATAAAAATGTGCACCTCGTGTTCAAAGATAACAACCGTGCGAACCTCAAAAAAATGAGTGGTTTAAGATAGGGATGCTCGTGGATAACGATGAGAACAGTGATAAAAGAAGCAAGGATAACATTAAATGCTAAAATTTTAACCATTGAATTTAGTACCTGCCAGATGAAGGAATAAGAAGAAGAAGAAGAAGAAGGATGAAAACAAAATGAAGATGAAGCCAATCAAATCAAGGGGAATACCGTGAAAATGAGAAACCTACTGTCAATGTTTTGATAAGCCACTTGTAGAGGTTTGATTTTTTAGGATTTTTTGGTTTGATTTTTTAGAATTTTTTCTCTAAATTAAGCTGTAGCCAGTTGGCCGGTATAGCCCTGATTCACGGCGGTTCAATCAGCTGTAGCCCAGTTCTGACAGTTTAAATAGGTTCAGACCGGTTTGATCCAGTTCGATCTATTTCAGCTCATTTTCAGCATATTTTAGTTGTTTTAATCTGTCCTGCATCACAACTCTTCAATGATAAAGTTTTTTTTCAAGTCAATAAACACAATTAAATTAGTTTCAATTGTAAAATGATAAAACATATAATATCACATAAGCAATTCTCCTATCTTCCACGGTTTCATACTACGGCTCATGAACTTAAGCCTCTACAAATTGAGCAGCTTCTTTTTCTCTTTTGTTTTTAAAAAATGGGCATAATAATTTTACTTTCTTCATTCACGCAACAGTTTCTTAAAAAAAAGATTTCGTGAAACAGCAAAAAATAACTATTTCACCTCACATTTGCCAAAATACATTATTAAATATTCTACACTTTTAAAGAAAATGTGATTTTACATTTAAGCCAAATTTCTCCTGTTTACAAAAGTGGCATTCATCCTTTAAAGAAATGCCCTCATTCTTAACCTTGAAACTTCTTGAAATTGCCCGTATATCCCTTTTTATTAAATATCAACTACAAAGGAAAACACAAAAATAAAATCCTAAAAACACTATAAAGATAGAGCCTGACATCAAACATACTAAACCATCAGACGATCAAATTGGCCTTGATTTCCTGATACCAAGAGGCAAGAACTACGCTCTTGTGCCATCTTTGACCAAAACTTTGACATTATCTTCAATTTACCTGACTTGGTCTCTTTCACTATTTTTAGTTCTAAGTTTCACGTATATTTTCTTGGAAGCCTCATCTCTTGCCCACTGCTGCTTCACTTATGCTATTTAATATCGATCATGAACCTCATTCTTAACATAATTTCACAATCATCCACACATTTTCTTGGAAGTCTCATCTCATTCACCGTTGATTCATTTTTTCTATTTAATATTGATCATAAGCCTCATTCTTAACATACTTTCACAACCACTTGTACCATTCTCTTCTATGTATTCTCTGTTCTACAATGATCTCTTCTTGGTAGATGGTCCGTGTCCTGTAAACTCTTCCAAGTTATTTTTTATAATTATAGCTAATCTTTGAAGATTCATACATATATCATTGATTGTTTCTTACGACGTTTACTCACTTTTTAAAAAGTTCATTCCTAATTGTCTTTTGCATCATCCCTCTTACTTCCCACCATTTCATTCTAATGACAATCTTTCTTTTAAATGTTCATTTCGTGACCATAACATTTAAGATCACTAAACTGTGTTTACATGTGGAAGCATCATTAGAATTTAGGGATAACTTACAATCTTCTTAAAGAGCTCAATTACTCATTTGACTTTTAAATTTTACACCTTTAAACAATATTACTAAAAAATATTTTTATTTAATAAACTATATTTATTAGTATAAGGTCATAGGACAAACAAATACACAGATACTTCTCTTTATCAATTCTGGTTTCATACCCAAAATCTCTATTAACGTTCATATCAATTGCATTCACTTCCAATTAACTCCGTCTAGAGGGCCCATAGATTGCAGAATCGGCGGAATCGGTCCGATTCCGACCGATTCCGGAATCGGATCGGTCCCGGCGGAAGGACCGATTCCGGGAAGAATTCCGCGGAATCGGAATGAATCGCCTGGAATCGGTCGGAATCGATCCGATTCCGACCGATTCCTTGTGGAATCGGTCGATTCCTTCGGAAGGCCGGGTCAACCGGCCCGGTTCGATTCCCGGTTCGACTCTGGACCGGGAATCGAACCGATTCCGGCCCTTTTAGGGCCGGAATCGACCCGCGGGGGTCGATTCTGTCGATCCCGCGGCGGACGGAGACTGCGCAGGCGATTCCAGCGCGATTCCGTCGATTCCGGCCTCGATTCCGTCGATCCAGCGTCGATTCCGGCCGATTCCGTCGATCCAGGGTCCAAGCTTGGATCGATTCCAGCGATTCCGGCGATTCCGGCGATTCCGGCGATTCCAAGCTTGGTCTTCAAGGGATTCCGCCGATTCAAGCTCGGACCGGCATCGAATCAACCTCTTCTTCGATCTTTGACCGGTTTTTGGTAAGATTTCTTCGCCGAAAGCTTCGTACGTCCATTCTTACGCGTTTCCGACAAGTCCGAGCGTCGTTAAACGTTGTGATTTCCGACCGAACAAGTCCGTCCAAGTTTTGAACTATCCGTTTAAGTCCATTTTGCACGGGAAAAACTCCGGATATCCCGTACGTTAATTTACGACCGTTTCCGGCAAATAAGTAACCCTTTAAACATACCGAATGGTGTGTTACTTGGGTTGTCTGTTTCCCGAACAGCATCTAAATCAATTTTTATGTTATCTAATCATTTTTAGTGCATTGTTTACAATTTTTGCAGATATAAGCGATGGCCGATCAAGGTGATGCAGCAGCAGCACGTGTTTCCGACGTGGGTTGGGAACACGGGCAGATGGTAGACCCAGTCAGGAAGAGGGTACAGTGCAAATGGTGTGAGATGGAGATGAACGGAGGGGGTGTTCCGGCTGAAACAACATATTGCCGGAACAGGTGAGAATGTCAAGAAATGTAACAAGGTGCCCAGGGAGAAGAGTGAGGAGATGAGAGGCTACATGACAGGTAGATCCTCTCAACGGGCGATTAGGATCGAGCAGAGGGAGGAGTTGCACGACGAGCTACTCCAGAGGAGGAGGGACCGCGATTTGCCTACCTCGAAAGGGAAAGGCAAGGGAAGGCACCAGCTGAGCCCGAGCCAGAGAGTGAGGACGAGTCCACAGACTCCGAGCTCAGACGTACTAGGCACACTAGCAAGCGTGCATTGGCTGAGGAGGAGGGGAGGAGGGGAGCACGAGGGTCTGGGTCCAGAGTTGACCCAGCTTTGGGCCGATCAGCATCGGCTCGCCCGGACCGGGACCGAGAGACAGACCCCAGGAGACAGGAGCCATACCGCCGTTCCACTTCTACCAGCACTCGATTTACACCGAGTGACGAGTATTTATTTAGGAAACAGAGTGCTGGGCAGATGGGGATAAAACAGGCAATGAAAGGGGTGAAGGCAACAGGAACGGCTGCAAAGAGAGCCGTTCGCCACATTGTGAAATGGTTTTTACATGCAGGTATCACTTTTTAAATTAAAATTGACATTATATGTGTTTTATTTACTTAAACTTAATTTTAGCCTGATCCCAATTTTTTTTAACTTGATGTAGGCATCCCAGCACATGCAGCCACCAGCCCCTACTTCCAGACGATGGTGGATGCCGTGGGTGAGGCTGGACCGGGTTTGCAAGCCCGGGCAGCAGACACATATACGGCGCTTGCCTGGATGAGGAGGTCCAGGAGTTGAGGGAGTGGATGGATGGGTTTAAGTTGGTGTGGAAGGAGAGGGGTTGCACAATTATGTGCGATGGGTGGACAGGTATCACCAAGAGGAGTATGATAAACTTCTTGATGTACTGTTCTGAGGGGACTACATTCTTGAAGTCGGTAGATGCTTCTGGGAAGATTAAAAATGCCGACTTCATCTTTTCTCTGATGGATGGGGTGGTGGAGGAGATCGGGGAGGACAATGTGGTTCAGGTTGTCACTGACAACGAACCATCATATAAGGCGGCTGGGAGGAAGTTGATGGAGAAGAGGAAGCACATCTTCTGGGTGCCCTGTGCAGCACATTCCATAAATCTCATATTAGAGGATATAGGCAAGGAGGAGGGTGTATCTACACTTGTCAGGCAGGCGCAGACCATCACATCTTTTATTTATTCGCATCCCCGCCTCCTACATATCATGAGAGGGCACGATCTTGTTAGGCCCGGTCCGACACAATTTGCCACGAACTTCATTGCGCTGGAGAGTTTACACCGGCACAGGCATGCATTGGTTAGGTTCACACAGTCCGAGGAGTATTACAACTATATGGTGGACAACTCCGTACGACAAAAAGAACGATTGGAGATTCTTGTCAGGTCTGAGAAGCAGATCACTGACAAGAGGTTTTGGGAGAGGATTGCCTACTACTTGGCAATCATTGAGCCACTGGTAGTTGTCTTGAGGTTGGTAGACTCAGATGACAGGGACCAGATGGGCACATTGTATGATGCCATGGATCGGGCAAAGCTGAAAATCAAAGAAAAAAATCCCAGAGGTTACAAGAAGTGGTGGAAGATCATTGATGACCGATGGGACAAGACCTTGCACCACGATGTCCATGCTGCAGGTAACTTGGTTAAAAAATTATTTTTGCTGTATAATTGTCTTATATGCACAGTGTTTACTAATAAAATCTTGCAGGATACTTTTTGAACCCCCGCATCCAATATGGAGGACAGGTGGTGAACGACAACGAGGTGATGCGAGGTACACTTGCAGTTATTCAGCGTCTGTGCCGATCTCAGCAGGACAGGATAGAGGCTGAGATAGAAGTAAGTTAGAGTTCATTAAATACGTTGGAGTAGCCTTACCAGGCAACTAATATTTTTTTGAATAAATTTTTCAGATGCAGAAGTACAAGATGAGGGTCGGCGTATACTCAGATGCTGACATGAAATATTCAGTTGACAAAGTGTCACCTGGTATAGTAATAGCTTGATGAAGAATTTCTTTTCTTTTCATTTAAGTTATGGCCGGCGATGAGCTAATTGTTTACCTTTTCTCTTCTTCTTCTTTTTGCAGCTGAGTGGTGGGTTCAGGTGAACACCAGGAGTGGATGGAATCCACTTGCTGCCATCGGTATCAGGATACTCAGCCAGAGCACCAGTTCCTCCCATTGTGAGAAGAACTGTAGTACATTCAACCTGATACATACGAAAAGGAGAAACAGGTTGACCTCAGACCGGCTGGAGAAGCTGGTCTTCTGTCATTACAACATGAGGCTGCGCATAAAGAACATCAAGGATCGACAGAAGATCAGCGAGGCACGTTTTGCACGATTCGCAGGTGGCCCGTACGAGCAGAGGCATTCCTCCGCCACACCACCACCCGAGGAGGTGGACATGGACCGATTTTCCGGGAGGAGCATGCACTTGCCTCTGGATAGAGGAGAGGAAGCCGGGGATCGTGCGGTGAGTTTGATCCCGATGACCGTGCGTACGGGCGGAAGGAGAGTTGGATGGTGTTGAAGCCGAGGAGGATGCTCGGCTCCACCTCCATCTACTTCTCGAGCTCGGGCGGGGCCTTCTTCGCCCCGGCGGCTATGGAGCGACCACTGCGGCTTTAACCCCACCTCCACTCCGGGCCCCAGCGGCCGCTACCCAACCCATTCGCGGTCCGGGGAAAACGAAAACAAAGGTGACCGCACGGAAAATGGGAGGATTTGCGAAAATTGAAAAAAACTTTGGGTTCGGACCTTACGGTACTTCGAGAGATGGTGAAGAGGTGAAGAGAAGGAAGGTAGAGGTCGGGCGTCATGTCAGCCCAGATGACAGCACGCAGGCTCCTTCTCACTCCTCAGGTGATGATGACGAGGAGTGCATACCAGCGACGCAGCCATCAGCAGCAGCTGAGTCTCCTGATTCACGACTTCCAAAGCCGTATTACACGCTGGATGAGCAGACACCGCATTCTTATATTATGGAGCCACAGTATCCAGCATTTGGCCAGGCTGACCAGCAGTGGATTACACCACCGGCTCCACCATCCTCTGCTTACGTCCCGGTTGTCCCGCAGTCCGATCCATACGACCTTGATGGCATGGCATCGGCATTATTTTCATATGGATATGGTCCCGGACAGTATACAAGACTGAGCACGAGGGAGGAGCGTCACGAGCAGCAGGGAGAGGAGGATGACCCACATCTATATCATAGATATTAGTAGTAGATTGATATGATGTAATTTTTTTTTTTGATGATGTATCAACTCTTTGATTTTTGAATCAATGGAATTGGAATATGTATTTACCTTCAAATCTTCAATTGGAGTTCATTAGTATTTATTCGATGTGGTCCTGTGGATGAATGCATTGGTTATTTTTAAAAATTTTCTAACTCATTTCCTATTTTTTTAGAATTTTTTTCTGAATTTTTTAAATTTTTTTGACGAAAAAAAATTAAAAAAAAATGATTCCGGACCGATCCGGAATCGATTCCCTTCCCAGGAATCGGCCGATTCCGGCCGATTCCTGGAATCGGAATCGGAATGTTCCGATTCCGATTCCGGAATCCATGAGAGGGCCCTCTCTTAGCACTCTGCATATCTTCCCAAAACCTATGTTGACAAAGGTGGGAGGTGATCAGGGCGACGACAAGGGATTGCTTTGCTTTGGAGGCCTCGGAAGAGCATCTTTTAGCCTTTTGTTATTTTTTGTCTACAGGGAACAGGCTGAGATGGAGATCTTGGTTGCAAATGGACGTTATCAGAAACAAAACAAAGATCACCAAAGGCGGCAGGGACCTATGTACAGGCTTTCTGAGCAAAGGGGATGGCAGTCAGCCCCTCTCTCCACACAAAAATCCCATTGGTTCAGGTGGAAGGGGAATGATGACCTGTTACCATCATCCCCAGGCATAAAAAAGCTGTTCGATGAGTCACTGGGGTCTCCCAAGAACATCAGCTGCCGAAGGTGCCTCCAACACCCACCCTTCTGGGTGGCAACGAGAGTGACAAACTGCCTAGGCACTTAGGCATTTTGGCCCATGTCAAGTTGTTGCCTAGGTGGTCATCTCAACCATATCTTTGATAACAAATTTTTCTTTATTCTCAATAACTAATCAAATTTGTGACCGATAAATATAAACTACACTAATTATCTCATCATACATAATTATTATTACAAGAGAAATTCTATCTTCAATATTTTCACCACTAACACTGTATTTATCAATATTTTATCAACAATAATACCTATCTTGTTCGTATGTTTCTCATTTTACATTTACCACAATTTATAATCAATATTTCTTTCTTCCTTACATTTATCTCCAATTCATTTTTTTAAGCAAGCAATATTAATCTTTTGTTTTTTTCTACCATCAACAAGTTCTATAAATTTTCAGGTACTACCAATATCCAAAGTTTGTCATCCTTCTTTCAACACATTTTTCTCTATTATTTTTATAGTAATGATGTCTATTTTTCTTTTAAATTTTTCATAAATCATATGTCCATATAAACCCCATGGACTAGCTTTTTTATTCACGCTGATCCTCGATGTGGAAGCCTATTTTATGTGGAAGCTTTTATATCACATCCAATGTCGATGTGATGCGCACATATAGAAAATACCTTACATCCTTATGTTTAACCATGCGCAAGCACAATACAATGTATTCCCTATTGCTTATATAGTTTATCAACAAGATATATATCATAAGATGTGGCAATAGTTTTATGTTAGTGATGTAACCTCAAAATTCGAAACATTTTTAAAGATTTTGGAAATTCATTTTCCTGTTTGGTTTGAATTGGACCTTAACGTTGAATTCTTAGGAAAATAGATGGTATTCCATAGAAGTACTAGCTAGGGTCAATGGTATGTATAAATTATAAATTGAGATTGTTAGGTTCTTTGAAATTTATTTTGACCTCTCCCCGTCGGATGGTGCGAAGATCCGACGTTAATTACATCGAGAATACTCGAATACCCTTGATTATCCGTCATAGCAACTAAATGAATAGAAGAACAATGCATCCACAAAAATAAACATACACACACAATAGGAGAAATAGAAAGCCCCATGAACTTGGTGGAAGGCAAGCACTCAATTTGTTTATGAATTTTGGTTTAAATTGGTTTGAATTTTGTTTGATTTGGTTTGAATTTGATTTGATTTAAGTTGAATTTGATTGATTCGTGAGTTATTTATTGATTTATATTCTGTTTGAGTACGAGTTTGTTTAATTGAATTTTGACCATTTGTTTATTGTTTGATTTTTGAATGGGATTTGGGCTTAGCTTAAGAAATATGATTTGTTTGGGATGAAATTATCTTATTTAACCCATTTGATTTATTAAATTTCAGTTGAACCTGTGGATTTTAAATTTCATGAATTTGGCAGTTTCGGGATTCTTTCTCATGCAACTTTCAGATTTATGTGAACTGATTTAGGATTTAATTGTCTTGAATTGAATTTGTTGATGGATTATTTATTAATTTAAATTTAGTTTGTTTTAGGTTAATCTTGTTTAGTTAAAGTTAACTCATTTTAAAATTTGATTAATATGCAGATTTCATGGGGTTCAGATTAATAGTTCGTTTGATTGATTTAACTTAATTTAAATTAAGGTTGTCTGATTAAGATTGATTTGGGTTTAATTTAAAGATTTTTGATTTGAGTTTGATTTAATCTGGGTTAGGTTTGTTTGATTTTAAATCTGACCTAATCTTGTCTGAAATGGATTTTGTTGCGATTGAATTATTTAGATTTAGTTTGATTTGAGTTAAGTCTGTTTGATTAAAATTGATTGGAGCTTGATGGTTGATTAATGTTTTAGTTTTGATTGATTAAAGTTCCTTGAATTGTTGGGTTTAAATCTAGTTGGCAGATTATGGCTTGTCATTTGATTTCGTTGGAGCTGAGTGGCACTTGTTTGAATTAATGAATCATATTTGGAACAGGTTAAGGACTATACGGATTGGGATTTTACAGTTTTCAATTTTAGTTTTGAGTTCTGATTTCACATTTTTTATTTGTTATCTTAGTTTGCTGATCCACTTAGAACCTTGTCAAATCTTTATCTCCGGATATGAAGTTCAGATTTCAATTTTTTGGAGTTCAGATTTTACACCTTCAGATTTCAGGAATTTAGAGTTCAGATTTCCCAAATTCTGCATGTTTCATATTCAGATTTTGTTTTAAATTTCAGTTTTTAAATTTTAGACTTTCAGATTTTTTAATTTGCAGACCTTACATGTTTCGGATTCTTCAGATTAAGCTTCAAGTTTTAAATTCCCAGATTTCTATAAACCTCATAAATTGCCCATGTGCCCTCCAGATTCTGGTTGGGACGTAGACTTTATGATTTGAGTTGTTCAATTATTAAAGGCTATGTGTTATTGAATTGGGCCGGATTTAATTTGTTTTTAGAATTTGCAGGTTTTAAGCTTCAGATTTAGGTTACAGATTTTGTATGTTTCAGATTTTTATATGTTCAAGATTTTTATGAGTTTCAGACTTTTATGAATTTCAGATTTTGATTTTAACCTTAGGAAATTCTATTTACCCCCTCTTTTTATTAAATTCAGCTCTTCAACTCTCGGTATTTTCAGACCCGGAATGGCTTAAGAGATCTTTCTTATGACATTCTTTGTATTCAGGTTGCTTTATTCTGATTTATTTCATCATCATTTTTTTATTTGCAATCCTCTCAATTTCACGGGGTTATTGATCCTCCACTCAAGATCACTTGTAAACCGAACATGCCATCTCATTGCTTGGTTCCATGTCATTACAATTGATTGTTTTGAGACCATCTTCACTGAATCCTCATTGGATATGAAGAACTTGTCAATTTATGAGAGAATATATCCGGTCCTTAGGTAGACTTATGGGTATTTCCTCCAATTCTCTCTTTTTTAGCATATAATCGGCTTAATGGCATGTTGATCATGCACGGCCTCATATATAGCTTGATGGTATCACATTGGGGTCTTTTATAGACATTTGTATGTCTACCTTAAGGACGTAGGGGTGGATGGTTAGTCGACCCCCCAACTAGTCCAAATTTTGAATTCTTTTAAGTTAAGCCGAGACGTAGGGGCAGATGGTTAGTTGACCCCCCAACTAGTCCGGTTTGTTGAATTAAATGTAGATTTTTATTTATTTTTATTTAATTATTTGTTTTAATTAAAAAAATTTGCTAAAGGCTCTGCTGGGCACTGTGCATCCGAAGGAGGGATCCAGGTTGGACCGGCCGGGCACTATTCATCCAAAGAGGCGTCGGGTCCACTGTTTGGACCGGCTGGTGGCTTGTTGGGCCGGCGGGCTTTCTCCGCGGGACCGGCCGGCTTCGCCCGGTCGGCGCCCCTTTTTTTTGCGTTTTCTCCACCGGGTGGGCCCCGCCACTATTTCCACCGTGGACTAAAGTTGGGAGACATATTTCTCCCGCGGCTACAGTGCCTACTCGACCATCTCCGGCACCCGATGGCAACGCGGCTCCTTTCCGGCGGCTTCCGGCCGTGTTCGACGGCGACGGCACCGGCATTGGAAGGAGAAGGGGCCGTCAGCCCTAGGGGAGGAGGAGGAAGCCCTCACCGGTGACGGGAGGAGGAGCTATTGGCCCTACGGCTTGCCACGGAGGCTTGCAGGAGGTGCTGCGGCGTCCGGAGGAAGAAGAATAAGAAGTAGAAGCACCGCACGGCTTCGACGGCGGCGGAACCTCTCCGGCGGGAGATTGACGGCTTCCGCAAGGCTCCAGGGGGGATTGGTGGCTTCCGCGGTAACCCTCTGCCTCTCTGCCTCTATCCTTCTCTCTCGCTTTGGTGATTTTGCCGCTCTCCTCGCCTCGGTCCCTCACCCGCTCGGTCCTGCCTTCCTTCTTATAGCCGTTGTCCGGGCGCGTGGCTTCTCCGGTTGTCCGTGGGAGCTTGGACGAGCTCTCGGTCGGTGCAAGGCACCACCGTAGGGTCTGGTAAAGGGGTTGGCCCCCCTATTCCGGAGATCCCGTAAGGGGATCCCCCTCCTGCGCACTCGACCATTAGGCGGCTATGGTAAAGCAGCCTACCGCCTTCCCGTTTATGTTGGCTTCCCCCTTTCTTCCCTTTGCCTACCGGTCAATCTCCATCCCTCGTCGTCTTTCTGTCCCTTTTCTTCTTTTCTTTTTTTTTGAAATTCTAGGTGTCAACAAGTGCCCCCCACAGGTGATTCCTTAGAGACAAGGGTCGTCAAGGAATTGCCCGTGCAAGATATTTAGTAACCCTTTTATTTTGTCACCTGTCATTTGTTTGTTGTTTCATGACTGAAACATTCAGGGTTACCTACTAAAATTTAGTTGTAGGATCTTCTCTTATGTCATTTGCCTGCAGCCATGCGGCTACACTTTTTTGAAATTACTTGTGCATAAAGAGCCATGTCTGCTTTACTTCTGCCATCTGCTTGTTTGACTGGAAATTGTAGTATTGCTCCTGTAAATGTATTGGTATCATTTCTTTCTGTCACTGCTTGTTGCTCCATGACTGAAATTCTTTGAATTGCTTGTTGCGAATATGGTTGAACTATTTTCTTTTGTGCCTTGTTGTTACTCATTGCTCTTTATTTGCATTGTCTTGCTATAAAAAGGCAACTGCATTACGTTCAGGGAAGGTAGTTTTCTCGTGCTCACGCTTCTTGGTGTGGTGCTGATGCCAATAGCTTTCGCAAATAGGAGACCTTCAACCACGGAAGAGAATACTCTGGGGATTTGTGCATGTTTGCACTCGACAAACTGCTTTAAGCCAAACCTGGGCCTCGAGGGTTGTTCGGGCACGCTGTACTCTTTGTATAAAATGGCTAAGCAATAAAATATCATTTGTTTTTTATTAGGGCTGCACATCTGTATATTATACCCTTTTGTATGAGATTGTATGTTAAGCAGTTGTTCTTTTCCACAGTGCATGTTTCTCTTTTGGGACATTTTTGCTTTTGTCCTCAATTTGATCAATCAGAATTGTGTGCTCTGTCATTTTTTCTGCACTACGTTGCTTTTGTCTTGGTGCCAAGATAAACTGCTCTTTTGCACTGTCTTTTTGTTGGTTGTGCACCTTCGGGGCTGAGAAGGGCTTGGGCCCTCTTTGTTGACTCTTTGATGTAATGAATCAGAAGGGGAAACTTATGCCATGTTTGCTTCCGTACATCGTGTTCTTGTCTTGGCTCGTCGTGCTGTTGCTTTCGAGTGTTGTTGTTTTGTTTTTCTTTTTACCGATCCGACTGCCCTTTTCGGGTTTTCACCCGGACCAGCCCCCTTGCCCTTTTTTTGCCTACATGTCTCAAGAGAGGTTTTCATGTAGCAGGGTTACCCAATTTTACCTAGGGTGCCTATTCCAGGTTTTCACTCTAGCCAGATTTTCTTTTGACTTTTTTTTACCCTCAACCGATCAATGAGATGAGATCGGCTAAGTCCGTCGGGCATCTCCATTTTTGGCCCATTCTCTTCTCTCTTTTTTGGTAGGGGATTAATACTTCCTTTGAGCCAAAAAGTTGTTTTTAGGCGGTGAGGAATTAAGACTTTCCCTAGGCCAGAGGATATTGGAAGGTGAGGAATTAAAACTTCCCCTGGGCCATAGGATTTGGTGGTTTATAAGACATATGAGCATGAAGAAGTCACACTCTGCCCATAGGTATTAAGGTAGAAATTTTGTGGTGGCTTTGTGCCATTAGGACTCGTTGGCTTGTAAGTATGAAAGGATCACACTTGGTTCATAGAGTACAAAATTTGGGATGGCTTGATGCCGAAAGACCCGCGGGACATGTGAGTGTGAAGAAGTCACACTCGGCCTCTTGGGTATGAGTCTGTGGCTTGATGCCGAATAAGACCCGCAGGACATATGAGCATGAAGAAGTCATACTCGGCCTGTTAGGTTTAAACATGGTGGCTTGATGTCAAGCTTAACCCGTAGGATACGTGAGCGTGAAGAAGTCACACCCGGCCTATTGGGCATGAGTTTATGGCTTGATGCCGAAAAGGGATATTGTGGCTTGAGGCCATAATGGACCTATAGGACATGTGAGTATAAAGAAACCACACTCGGCCTGTTGGGTCCGGGTTTTGTAGCTTAATGCTGAAAAGGGATGGTGGCTTGATACCAAGAGGATATGGTTTGTTATAACTTAATGCCTAACAGGATGTGGTGGCTTGGTGCCCAAAAAGAGATGACAGCGTAATGCCAGTTGGTTATAGTGGCTTGATGCTGGAAAATATGGTATGGAATGGCTTGATGCCGAGATGGTATGATGGCTTGATGCCGAAGAGAATGGATTGGCTTGATGCCCATAAGAGATGGAATGGCTTAATGCCGAAAAGATATGCGTTGGCTTGATGCCAAAAATGAATGGAATGGCTTGATGCCAGAAGGGATATGATGGCTTAATGCCAAAAAGAGGATCGTGGCTTGATGCCGAAGATGGTTTGAATATGGAGAAGGCTTAATACCAAAGAGCTGGTGGCATGATGCCGAAAAAGTGTTGTGGCTTGATGCCGAGAGAGTACGAGATGATCATACTCAGCTTAAGATATGAATCTAGGATAAACTTGGGCTTGGAGGCTCAAAGTTTAAAAGATTGTCAGTGAGACTTGGGGCATATGGACCAAAAAGTAACGCTGGCATGGGTTTAGAATGACCATATAGACTGAAAGAATGGTATAGGCTTTGGCTATGATAACTGCATAGACTAGGAGAGTCATAGTGGTATATGGTGGTGAAGACCTCTCAGTTCGAGATAGCCATCAAGTCATAGAGTTAATTATTTTGAGGATGTCAAGGCTTTAGCTCTTCCCCCTTTTGGGATGGTGTGTGAGACTTCCCGAAAATCTTATAGGCGGGAGGTGATCTTCCTCGTTGCCTCAGGTATGGTCTCCCCAACATATTTCTACTACAAGGTAGATGAGCTTTTTGGGAGCCGTTTCGTCATCGACAACTCGAACCTCCTCCCTAATAAAATTAGGGGAAAACTCATCCATTCAACCCATTGGGTTAAGGGAATCAACCCTGCTTTGTTTTCTTCTTTTTTTAGTTTTGTTTTTTGTTTTGTTTTTTTTAACTAGTCTGATTGCCTCTTTCGAGGTTTTCACCCAAACCGGTCCACCATTGATTTTTGCCTGTGCGCCCTTTTGTAGGGTTTTCACACAGCGGGACAACCCATTTTTGCTTAAGGTGCCCTGTTCGGGTTTTCACCTTAACCGAGTTTTTCTTGACACTTTTGCCCTTAACCGATCAATGAGATCAGCCAAGTCTGTCGGGCATCTTTATTTTTAGCCCTCTCTTTTTTTCTTCTTTTTTTTTCAACATCATTCTTCATTCTCCGGTTGGTTCCTATGGAACTCATGCTCTGGAGCATAATACCTTTTGATGTGTTTGCCGTGGAGTGGAGGGAACAGAATATTCCCTTTGCAATCAACTACGGTGTAGGCACCTCCCTCGAACACCTTGTCGATAATGTATGGGCCGAGCCAATTTGGGAGAAACTTGTTTTTAGGGCGACCTGCCAGAGTATCCTTTTGCTTGACCATGACAATGTCTCCTTTCTGGAATGATCTCTCCTTCACCAACCTATCGTAGGCTCGAGACATCCTAGTTTGATATACTTTGAGGTGTTCATAGGCTTTCAGCCTTTCCCCCTCCAATTTTTCTAACTCCATGAACCGCCTTTGCATTTCATCGGGTTCATCAGAAGGTAGACCATGGTGGATTGCTACCCGATAAGAAGCTAATTCCACCTCCACGGGTATGACTGCCTCACTTCCATATACCAATGAAAATGGTGAGCAACCCGTGGGTGTCTAATATATGGTGCGGTAGGCCAAAAGTGCTTCCTGCATCTTCTCGTCCCAACTCCGCTTCTTGCTTCCAACCACTTTGACTAGAAGCTTGAAAAGGGTTTTATTAAATGCCTCTGCTAAGCCATTTGCTATATTATGTTTGGTTATATGGTTGTATTCTTTTCTTATTGTATGGTTGAATTCCTCTTTCTAATGTTATATTTAATTGTCACTCTTAGTAGTTAATGATTCCATGTTTTTTATGTATTTTTTCAATTATCTGATATCACATATATCATTATTAAAATAAATATTATTATAATATTCAAAATGCCTCAGGCGCCCGCCTTAGGCGCCTGAGGCGAGGCGCCGGGTCCCTCGCCTCCGGCACCTCACGCCTCGGATAACATAGCATTCCTATGGTTTTTGAAAATTTTTGAAAATTTTTCTAGTTTAAAAAATAAAAAAATTAGCTGATCCAGAATCGACATTTCATCTAGACAATCGGCCAATCCAAACCGATCTATATCGGATCGGTGCACTGATCCGGGGACCGATTCCAATCCCACAATCCTTGATGTTAAATTGTTACTTGAATGACCATCAAAATAGCCATTAGTCACCACATAAAATATTTTATTTGTATCATATTACTCTTTTCCAACATCATACCATTTTTTATTTTTCCTAATTGTTCTGTATTTTTAATTTTTTTTCTTATTGTTATGATTTTTTATCGAAAAAAATTGATCCCAACTGATTCCACATTGATTTTTGTTCCAGAGAATCGGTCAGGATTGGATCAGTACCCATCAATCCCAATCCTGATCCTACAATCCTTAAGTCACCCTCTGCCCAAAAGTGGGTAGATGGTGCCAAGGTGACCTTGCCAAGCTGAGACCAACCAAGTTTATAAATTATCTGGCCTCCCATGGCCACCCATAACATGATAGACTTTGGTACAGCTATAAATTCTGATACCAACCCTAACATTTTTCACAGCTGGTGGGGTTCTACGGAATTGACCCATCTTAGCTCACCCCAAATGCTTCGTGGATCGTCATCAATTTTCTCATCGAGTATGCATGAGGGTCATTCTTTACGTTCGGCTTTTTAACTTTTGTTATAGCTTTTGAGTCGTTCAATGATTAGTTTTATGTAACCAATTAAGGGCAAGTCAAACATGATACAACTTCCTTCTGAGGAGACACTGATATATGATGTTAATCAAAGGTAATATCTTTTACCCGTGCCATTCTCGCCGCACTAAAACTAACACGTTTGGTTCTACGGTTGACCATGACTGACCAAGGTATGAAGTATTTTCTCCTGTCTTCTACTGAACAAGAGGTTTAGATCTTGGCATTTGGCACCGACATAGCACTAGATGCGCAATACAAGGGGTTTGTCCTTCAGAAGCAGACCAAGCCTTTGTGAACCCATTGTTGGTCCACTCCTTGACATTGATGACATGACACCATCATGACTCAAGTTTCTTGGCAGAGCCAGGGCAGACCCTTGCTTCCAGCCACGAAGTTCGTGGTCCACAATCCACATAGATCATGAAGCAGATGCCTGGATGGTTGGTTTACTAGCATGGTGATAAACATCAACATTGAAGTCCTAAATCAGGTCTAGCACACCCTGGTCCAGTACAATTTGGAGTTCATCAAGGTCAAGTAATGTCTGATGCAAGGAAGGCTGGAGCGTGGGTCACAACCAAGTCAGCCCGGCTCTGAGTTGACCAGGTCGGACCGGGTCGTCCAACCTTATTTTTTATTATTTTTTTTTAAAATTCAAAAAAATGAAAGAAATGTCAGAAAATTTCAAAAAATCTAAAAAATAGAAGATATAACAATAAAAATATTTTCATTCATTAACACAAACTTTACTTTACAATTTACATAAACATGGCCTACAATTTTTACATAAACTTCGTACTCTTCTCATGCCATTGTAGTATATACAGTTTGTCACACATGCTAATGAATATTATACTCCGGAGTCCCTTCTGTAATGAGCCCAATGTCGCTATTAGGTCCTAAAAAACATCAAAATATTGTTCATAGGGGGATTGAATTGGGGTTTCCATGGATGATCCGTAATTCATCCCACTTCACTCTTGATCATATGTAGGGAACCAAGAGCCTTGAGATGAATCATAGTCATAAGTCAGTTGTTCATATCCATAGTATCGATATCCTCCGCACTGAGTATGTTGTGTTCCTCCACCTTGTGACCTCACCCCATGGTCCATGTCTTGGGTCGTGTGGGTACATTGCCCTTCTCCGATGAAGTGTTCTGCCGTTGTATGAGCTCCCCCCACATCCGTGGACCTCTGTTTAGGGATGTCAACGGGTCGGATATGGGTCGAATAATAGTATTATCCATATCCGTATCCTATAAGAAAAAGATGTATCCACTTGCTGTTCGTTAACTATCGGTATCGGGTGTATCCGCGAACCGCATTGTTCTATCCGCTTAAAAACAGTTTACGGTCAGATAACAGACGATTATCAAATATATAAAGAGATAACATATGTATGATACAACCCAGTAAAATAAAAAATAAAGGTAATTTTACCTATAGAAACACACATAAAAATATATATTACAATTAAAAGTATCTATTTTTAGCAATGAACAAGAACAAAAATCTTAATTATACATCTAACACAAAATATAAGATACAAAAAAATAATTTACAAGTTTATAGTAAAAATAATTTTTGAGTCTGTAGTAAATAATTAGATGTGCAACACAAAATATGAGATAGAAAAAAAATCTTAGTTACATGTCCAAAATAATATATGTCCAACATAAAATAAGAAATAGTCGATTTGTAGTAAAAGTGTGTATGTGGATTGCACCATCAAGAAGCGGAAGAAGAAGAAGACATCGCCGTCGAACGTTAGGGTAAGGCTTGTCCAATGTTAAGGTCTCAAGGAGGAGGGTGAACCGGAGAGTTAAGGACAATAAGATTTTCTAGATGGGACATATATATGCTTAGATGTCATAAATTGTAAGTTATTGTATTATGTATTAGTTAACGAATACGGATAATGGTTTTCGGGTTCGGTTTATGGTGTATCCATGACTGCATCTGCTAAGATGACGGTTAATTGGTAAACGAACACAAATACCTTATTCGGAAAATTTAAACTATCCATTAATTGTTCGTTAACTAACGAATGGGTCGGATAATCAGATAATCGGTAACCATTGACATCCCTACCCCTGTTTGCTTGAAGTCGTGGCTCCCTGCCCTTGGTGTCTGTTGGCATTTAAAATTTTTAGATGAAACACTGATATATGTTAAGAATAAGGCAATAGGGAATAAAAATACTTAATTCCCTACCATCAGCATATGAATCAAAGAAGAGGTCAAGGTCATACATCCAAGGCCAGATATGCATAATTGGGTACGAGTATACAAGGAGAACTCAAGGCCCATCTTGGCCAAAGAAGAGACTAGCAGCTTTCCCCCGGGTATGAAAAAGAGAGGGAGACAAGGTGGCCAAAAATGAGACATGTCCTGCCCCCTTGAATTCTTAATATGAATCCAAAGGGGTTTAGATATCTGGGAGCTTATAGACTCCTGTCCAAGCAGTACAAGACCCGGTCAATGTAGCCCATGAAGAGGCTAGGTCCTTCCCTACGGATCAAAAGAAAGAAAATGGAAATGAATGTACTGACCCAATGGGAATACCCCAATACAAATGGTCTTATATGGAAGGGGAAGGCCGGATGTAATCTGCAGAAGCTCAACATATATTTGTAGGACATATGTCATGTCTAGCCAAAGAGAAGGGGGAAAGAAGGAAAATTGATGAAGCCCCAACCGGTAATAGTATATGAAGAAGCTGGATCTTCAATACCTTTAAGGGGTAGACATGCCTACAAATCATATATATATACAGGAGCTAATAGACTCTTATTTTACAAAGAGAGAGAGAGGGGGATGGAATAAAGACCCCGGTCAAGGGTGCTGTATAAAAGAGCTGCATCCTTGCACATAAGTTTGGCCAATCGGCCATACATATGATTGCAAAAAAAAAAGAGAGCATGGCATAGATAGGGAGATATGCTCCCAACAGAAATCTGAAAAAAAAGAAAAAAAAAGGTCGGGGACAATCCACAAAGGTTAGTACAGCTCATGTTTGAAGCCCCCGGAGATGCATACTTACAGCTGGATATATGGCAGCCAATGGACCAGCCAAGGGATCCAACTCAAGGGACCCAATCCAGCATATAGAGGAGCCGGATCCCTAACTTCGTGTATACCTTAGTAGGACATATCTCCTATCAAGTCAAGAAAAAGGGGGAGGTCGGGGACAGTCTGTAGAGACTATGTTGGCTCCTATTTGAGGGCTTCGGGTATATACATATATATATCCAGCTAGACATTCATCTGATTAATGATATGAAGACATGTTTACAACAGAATTCTGAAAAATGAGAAGGCCGGGTATAGCAAGTAGAGGGCAGATTGGCTCTTGTTTAAGTAGACCCGGCCATAACCATTCAAATGGGATGCTCACAGCCGGATATGCATAAAGAAGAAGAGAAGGATAGCCATTTGGCCCAAGAGTTGGAAGAAAGCCCAATTCATTATATTGAATAGCCGGATCTTCACATACAGATCCAAAGTAACACAAAAGCAGATGGAACATTGAGGAACATGTACCCCCATGCAGCCGGTCATGCATAGATGACATGATATAGGGTAATTGCAGCAATGGGGATGCTGCCGACAAGAAATAGATGAGAGGGCATAGCATGAATGGACAAAATTTTTGATAATGGAAGCATTGCTTACCCGGGAACAGCTAGAAGAATATCCCCCTCCTCGGCTTGATCCCAAGAGGAAGAAACAGCACCCGGAAGCTCCAAACAGCAGGGAGCTGATCTCCTTTGGGCAACCTCCAAGCTGACAGGGACCTATTGAATAAGAAGAGTGCGACAGATGAGAAGAAAGGGCCGGCTAGAAGAAGGCTCGCGGTGGGAGGAATCTGTCTCCCATAGGAGACTTAACAGAATCCTGCAAAAAAGGGGGAAGGAAGGCAATCCGCGAGGGAACTAATTGGAGAATTCAAATAGGATTGATCCAATGGCCAGGATTGGATGATTTATAAGTTAATTGGATCTTAATACTTATGGATCCTCATCGGTTCATTAAGAAGGCCTCCCGGACCCTTAATGGGATAATATCCAATGGATCCACCTTAATGGGGTATCCGATGGACAAGTCATTAACAAATGTGATTACCGGATTGTCAAGTCATCCCGGATCCTTAACAGGATTAATGTCCAATAAGGGAGATCGATGGCTTGGATTAAGTGGGGCTTTCATCAACCGGATGGACCATATATCCAATGGAGGGCTGAGATGAAAAGGACATGCATCCAAGGGTCAGATTTGGCTGTCGGATGACTTAATTGGATTCATCATGTTCTGGATCCCCGACAGCATAATTAAGATGGTTTAATTGGATCCTTGATAGGATAATACCCACCGGATCCATCCTTAATTGGGTATTTGATTGGATAAGTTAATTCTCTTCACATAGGCAAATTAAGCCTAGCTCCAATCAATTTATGCATAAGATATGTGGAGGGCTTGGATTGGGCTATCCAGAGAGGAGCCGGGACACTTAATCAAAGGCTGGGATTTTTACTTAATGATAGATGGATCCACCACAGATCAGGGAGCAACCGAGGGCCCGGATCCTCCACCACAGTCGAGACTTGGTCAAGTCCCCACTCTCCCCACGTTCAGGGAGGAGTGGCCCCACTTCTCCCATGCGCACATTGCCTTGCAGCCCACTCCTCCTTGGGTGAACAGCACCCATTCAAGGGCCTATAAAAGGGCCTGCCCCCGCACATGGAAAGGGGTCGGAGAGGGGAAAAGCTAGAAGGGAAGGAGGGAGCTCTTGTCAAGGTATTTCAGCAGAGGAGTTGAGTGCATCTCTGAAACATCAAGGAGAGGAAGCATCGAAGGTCTTGCAGTCACTGCCATACAGCAGGATAGGTGCAAGGTCTGAAGGTTATAAGGTAGGGTATCATATCCATTTTTCTACCCGTTCCTCTCTAAACACCATACCCATTGACATGCCAATTCCCATCCCCTTGCCCGGCCATCTCCGAACACCATATCCTTTTGACTAGCTAATGTTCATAATCCCTTCCTAACTTGGCTAGAATATCACTTTGGCTGAGTCAGGGAGGTGTAGATAGATGGCAAAGCCCCGCGGGGTTAAATGATTGTCATTTCAAATCTGAAATCCACCCTCATATTCCCATATATTCCAAGAGGATAGATCCATAAGAGACCTCCTTTCCGAGGGCAACAATGAAGCCAATCCAGGGGCAGGTCATAGATGATTTCATTTGGTTATATCAATGTCATAATCATCTTATAAACCATATCCGGATATGCCATTGGGCTCCAATAATGAGTCCATTTCTACAGCACCATACGAAGCCTACCTCTATGCATGCATGGGCAGGTCCAGCAGGAATGGAATGAGAATTGACAGCCACAGTATGAAGATGAGGTTATACCCGGCCTCTTTGGGACCCACATGATGGACCAAAGATTCCCCGGGTAGCCTTAGCCAAAGCCTTGGACATGGGAAGAGGATGGCTAACCGGGCCTTGATAAAGATATGACATCCGACCATGGAAGCATACAATTCATGATCCGAGGATGCCAAGGGGCTGATCAGAGCCCAATGTTGGGCATAGTCCTATAAATATGTCTCGGATGGGACCAAATATATAAATGGTCCTTTTTGATCTATCTTATGATGAAAAAGACAAAGTTCGGGACAGAATTCATGACAAGGAGCCTTGAATAAAGAGGCTATGGATATATGTACACCTCACCATATGAGGATGTGGAAATTGCCATATGGCATGATTAATATACATATGATGATGTTCATAGAAAGATAAGCAAAAAAAAAAACAATGCATACCTACACATTCCGGTCATGGGAATCATATGCTCATAACAGGTCTTTATGAAGGCCTAATATTGGGCCAAGTCCTAAGCTAGATCATGCATAGCCTTTTGGCTCATCCCACCATAGGGAGGGTCGGCTATAAGGTAGACTCATATGAAAAGGAGGAAAGATGTCTCCAATATGATGGAACTGAAGTTCAACCCCACCAACATACTATACGGCTTCAACCGAGCATATGATAGTGAGCAAGGAATCCTCTAATACATATGAACCAAGTCCTAATACAAGGGGACAAGGTAAATTCAGGACCATTAATTCCCGGACCTAGGCATTAATGAATCTGTTAAGAAGGAAAAACAGGATGCAAGCCCGGACATAAATGGGCAAAATCCCCATAGACATTCTAATCGATGGGACTTTGAAGTATGGTGACCTCCAATACATATATATCATAATCCAATGCATGGTCGATGAAACATAGCTTAGTTCACCTGTCTCGGACAGAAAGTGGGGCAATATGCCCATTCCTCTTAATTAATTCCATGATGAAGAGAGCATATGAGCTCGGCTCACTGTTAGGACAAAAAAAATTCATATGGAGAGGGGGTCAATTGTAGACTGAACCTCTACATTTGTTGAGGGCAGTTCAAGGAGGGGTAAGGTGATCCCGATGTGATAAATATGAACTCCACCACATAAGGGTATATTCTGCACCATATAGTATGGGCGAAATGTCTATAATTGGTGGTCAAATACCATCATATGCATATGTGCATACAATTAATGATAATCATGAAGCTGATTGGAGGGACAGGACTGAGCTTCAACTCCGGGATTCCAAGAGTATATTGGCTTGATTCTGAATACCCAGATTCTAAAAAATAATAATAAAAATAGATTGACCTCATATGTTGGGGGCCGGACATAGGCAGAACCTACCCATTTCATATACTAAAGTCTATGGTATGAAATGATATGCCATTTCATATCATGTCATTTAGCTCGGTTGGAAGTCTTACATAATAGACTAGTGGCCTAGTTAAAAGGCTTTCATTAGCATATGCTTTAAGGGGATGAAGGGGCTCCGTCCGGCCTCTGATCCGGATTGTGCAGAAAGCTGACAGGGGGATCTTGTAGCATATACACATATGTATATGTAGGTCCTACATGGCAAACTCATAATTAAACTTATGTTGTCTTAATATCACACATTTCAGGTTTGTAGGAGCCCGGGTCTTGGTGTGAGATTTCAGACTCCATACAGGGGGGGGATATAACATCCATCATGAAGGAGTCCCAATGCCATGTTTGGTGCTAAGTTCCGACTATATCCAGGAACTAGATACTCAGTTTTAGGACGGCATATCATCAAGCACATGGAGTCTTTACCCTCAGTTGATTAAGATAATTATAAGACCCTGTTGATCTTCCCGGTCATAGGAAGGGAAAATTTCAAATGGCTTCGGGCTTGAGCATAGTCGGGTCATTGAAAAACTTATAGTATGGGTCAAAATAATTGCTTATACAGGGATCTAGCATTGCAGATCTAGTGTCCATCATGGGACAAACTCCCCTCACCTCAACCCTGGTTACGGCTAGACATAACCAGATCACATAGGGACTTATGTAGGGGGGATTTAGCATAGATACTCTTTGGCCTATACAAAGGTCTTTTATGGCAGACTGATAGCCGAACCTGGCTGTCATGAATAATATACATTTCAGGTTCATATGAGATTTCAGGGTATACCTAACATCTATCATAAAGCAGATTCCAACGCATGGTTTAGTACTGATTTTTGACCAGTTTAAAGGCCAACTTTAGGATCAACTTTGGACCTGAATCTCAGTGGCATCCAGGACATCATAGGCCTTGGAATTCAATTTCACCAATAGGGTTTAAAGATTTTCCCAAACCCCAGAGGCCTACATTCTGGAAGTTTTGATATACAGATTTTGTATAGAAGACCAATAGCCAAGCTTAGATGGCTTAATCAACATAATTCAGGCTCATATAAGCCTGAGTTTCATACGAAATTTTGAAAGGAAATCAATACCCTATGGTCTAGGCTCGGATTATGAGCAGCCCAAAAATCAGTCACAGGATCTTTATGCATAAGGACCCTGTATGGCAGGCTTGTGGCCGGATTTGAGTAGGCTTTAGGAAGGGCAAATTTAACCCCTATCATGAGGCAAATCCCGACGCATGGAGTCAATGTCAGGGCCGGCTAAAGGGCTGAACCTTAACAACATATGAGAGTTGGGCACCCAGGCCCGGGCTGATGTGTGTCAATCATATGGTGACATGAATTCTAAGTAAGCCCGGATTATCATCCCTAGACATCTAAGATCATGAGGAGACGGGTAAGGGCTCATAACCCATATGTGAGTAAAGCTTACCTTAATAGGATCTCTGAGGTATCACATATGGTTAGGTCCGGGTGCTAATAAGAACTGAAAATCTTAAGCCTAAAGGATGAATAATCCTCTGAGTTTAACCTGGTATCAATCAGTCCTAGGCCCGGTCTTATGTAAAGCCTTCAACCATGAAAGTTATGTAAAAACCTGGATCATAGACCAGATTTAAGAAGTATGTCAAGAACCCTATGCATAATTTGGGCCAAACCAGAAGGGGCTGAATACACGAGATATAGGGTCCAAGGGCTTTTTGGATCCCGGACATAGTCATATGCAATTTAAATCTGATTCGGTAAGGTGCATATGCCCTCTCACCAGGTCTAGGATATCAAGGCTTGGAATTTGGGGTTATCTAATTACCTTAATCTAGGGTAACCCGAGAAACCCATGAGAAGAGAACATAGTCTCTTCTCAAACCCAGATGTATATCATACTTGGTGGGTAAGGCCATTTCTCAAACACCTACTAAGTCTAGGAATAAAGGACTTAAAAAAGGAACTTGAATCATAAAATTGGCACATATGGCCAGGATTTCATACGAAATCAATCTAGATCTGAATATGCTCAGATCTTGATTAGCCTCAATAATTCAATCTATGTCCTAATATAAAACATTGGGTTGAGAGACTAGTCTATTGCAAGGTATTGTTGGAATCCTTGCCCATACTCTCAGGCTTAGGTACTAAGTTTAACCTTATATGGTCAGTGTGCTGTCAGAATTAAATATTAGATCTGCATTCCATTGCTTTTATGGGTCATAATCCCCAGACGCTGATATTTTATAGATGAATGTTTTCTTTCTTATGCGAATTGCTACGACAGTTAATCAAGGGTGTCCGAGAGTCTCGGTGTAATTAACATCGGAAATTCGCAACTTCCGATGGAGAGAGGTCCAAAGACAAACTTTATGAACCCTAACCTCGACATATATATTTTATATGCATACCACATATTTTGGCTAATATTTTCTATGAAATATCATATACTTTCATAGTAGCCAAAGATGAGATAATGAAAGTTCATTTCCCAAATAAACGGAAATCAAATGAATTTTCAAACAATGTCATACATATATTTTTATATTTACATAAAATCTTTCGAGGTTTCACAGTGTCCCACTCCATCACCGTTGCTGTTTTTCGAAGAAGAATCCTCCGATGTTTGATACTGCACTCAAATGTCAGACTCCAAAATGTCTTCTCGATCCTCGTCAAGTGTCTCTACATCTGTTATGTCAAGAGGATCGGTTAAAACCTGCTTACCCTTTCCCTTACTCTACGCACCTCTGCTAGATCCTTCATCGATCTTCCGTCTCTTCGCCATAGCGGGTAGAATCTGAAATTCTTAGGCGAGAGGGACCCCGTCAAGCACTCCTTTATCTCACTGTCGATCTTTAGGGTTGAACTCAGGCTCGCCCATCCCTTCTTGGTTGTTCACCCACTGTTGGCACCAAAAAATTCCCAAGTACCTAAATATGTCAAGCTTTGGGCAAAATTATACGGAAAAAAATGAACAGATAGATTTGGGACCCATACTACACCACATTTGAGACCATGGAATGCCGGATCGGGATCCGGGTCCTGACTCGGGCCCGATCCGGTCGGTTTTTGGGCCAAACGACCCGATCCCGACCCCATAGGTGTTTTTAAATTATTATTTTATTATTTTTTATTCCGATCCCGGCCGACCGAAGTCCCGACCCGGGTCCCTACCCTGGCCGACCTGGATCCATTTGGGCCCAACCAACCCACTCCCGACCTGTGACCCCGCCTTCCTTGTTTGAGACCAACGAGCCGAACGGACCTGATAAGCCTTATTGGGCCCGATTGACCGGATGACAGCCTGCCAATGATCATACACCATTATTTGATCTACCCAGCTCAAACTTGAGTAATGCTGAAGTCAAATTGGAAATATAACTTATATTCCGCAAATTACAGACAAAACAGTGATAAACGAATTTGCGAGTGGCCTTTGGTAGACTTAATGGGTCCAAAGGACAAAATAAGTGAGTCCACAATACTGCACTAGTCAAGACTTTTGCAACAGTGTCTTGAATGCCAAAATCCAACTTCGGGTAGAAAAATGACCTTTTTGCCCCTATTAGGCATGAGCGACCGAACGTTAGCCCAGCGACGATCGGGCACCAGCATCAATGTTAAGCAATGCCAGAATCGGATCGAAAACCCAATCCATATTTGAAAAGTTATAAGGAAAACACCGAAAGCCAATTTTCAGATGGCCCTATCAAGGGCATATCAAGCCTGAAAGACAAAACAATTGGGTCTATGGGATTGTACTCATTGAGGACTTCACAATGATACTCTGAGAATCCAATTTTAAACAGACCTCGAACGGTAAAATGACCTTTATCGCCCTTGGTGGGTCTAGATAACTCAAGACAGACCTAATAACATATTGGCACATCATCAAGTACGTCTAGCTTCATCTTGAGCAACATTGAAGTCAGATCGAAAATTCAACTCATATTACGCAAGATATGAGCAAGACAGTGCAAATGGATTTTCGGACAGTCATTGCAAGGCTTAATGGGCCCAAATGACCGAACAAGCAAACTCACAATATAGCCTCAGTCATAAGTTTTACAATGGTACCCTAAATGTCAGAATCCGACTCCGAATGAAAAAATGGCCATTTTGTCCCTATCGGGTCCGGACACATCAAGACAGATCCATCAACATCCGACACCATCACAATGTCCGCCCAACTTAATGTTGAAGAATACCAGAGTCGAATCGGATATTCGACTCACATCGGGAAAGTTATGAACAAATAAATCATGATTTGTGCTTCTCGTCAACCCAACAAACCAGGGGCAAAATAATCCAAGTGATAAAAAATGATTCAAATGAGCCAGAATTGAAGACAAATACCAGATATATTGATCAAAAAATTCTCTAGTCAAAACAGATATTTTTGTACTTCTTCCTGCATATAAAAATAGAGAATAAGTGCAAAATTTACTAATTGAAATTATTGTGGACAGATAATATTATTTTCATTATGATCATCGTCAAAAAAGATGTCGCCAACTCTTACCTCTGGTGGAGTACGGGAGCACCGGAGCATGTTGCCCTTTATTCCAACAAGGTGGTGTTTTAATCTAAAAATACCACCGTGCATAACTTTATCACAATATTTATATTACACTTTCTTGGTTGTCATAGACAGCAAAGTGCAATATAGCCAAGCTGGATCATTCAGGGTTGACCCAGAAATATCAATGTCACGACTTGGGGAAGACAGTTAATCAAAGCAAACAACAAGGAAAAAAACAAATGAGACGATTAGATTAGAATAATTCAAACAACAACTAAAGATTTCAACATTCACTAAATCAACTAAGGGCTTTGTAGGGATGGGAATTAGTCTTAAAATCTAAGGTCTATAGGGATGAACACGAGGGAGGGAGGGGGGTTGAAGGGCCTCCCTTAGTGGCCTTACATAGGCCCCCAAGGGGCGCAAGGGGGCAATTGCTTCCCATGGGGGGCAAGGGATCTCATGTTGGATCTTGGGGTCCGTGACCCAGTCGCTAGGTCGCGTGACCCAACGATCAGGTCACAACCCGAGGGGATCCTACCCTCGGGTCGGGCCGGTCGGCCACATTTCTGACCAGCATGGGTCGTGAACCATGGTCTGATGGGCCAAGGAACACAACTGCTTCAAATTCAAGGCCATCCACAAGGCAAGGAACACTTTCGAGGAGGCATGTGTAGCCGCACTGTCACAGTTTTCTATTTTGGTTTAGTGCTGTTTTTTAAAATAAAAATCAAACCGAAATATAAATTGAAAGGAATCAAACAGATTCAGTCAAATCTCAAACCAATAGTGAACTGAACCAAATGGTTCGATTTGACTCTACATTATCAAAGGAGAAAGGCAACTAAGGCGAGGAACACTTGCCTTGCCTCAACTGCCTCATCTCGTTGCCTCCAACGATGGAGACAATCTCCAGCACATGGCAAGCATGGTGATCTCTAGCACACACAGAAGTGGCATTGCCGTGGCATCTTCAAGTGGAAAAGATGAGGTTGGCAGATCCCCTATCCGATCCCGTGGGCCAAGATGGACTGGATTGTGGATCCGGCCATTGGATGCTGCCCCCCCCTTGGAGCGGGGCAGTTCAGCACCCATTTTTACCGGATCCGACGGATCCTTCCAAACAGGCCGTGGATCCTGTCTTCTCACCCAAACAGTCTAGGGGAGGCAACAGAGGCAGCAACGGTGGTCAACTTAGGTGATGAGGGTTTGAATGAGGTGCTGAGGCCTCGCCTCATCACCTAGCCAATCATCCGGCTCACCTATGGTAACATAGATTTGACTCAGTTCAGTTTGTCAGTTTAAACTATATTATTTATTTATAAAAATTACATTAATCAATAAATATTAAAATATTATTTGTAAAAATAATATATTTATATTTTTTGACTTATATTTATAATAATTTACAGTCTGGGTTGGTAGAGAGGGCCTAAACTAAACCAAACAAAAAAAATTATATCGGCTTGATTTGGTTAAAAGACTGAACAATGAAGTTTTTGCACTGAACTGAACCGGTGATTTCGGTTCAGTTTGGTTCAGTTTTTCTGGTTCACATGAACACCCCTAACCGTGTAGAGCCCAATCAGGAGCAGGTGAAGGTGCAAAATTTAAAACAATGTGGTAACATGTGGCAGAGGATAGCTAACTTCAGAAGTAAAGATTCAGGAGCTTTCGACTGAGCTCCGTGATGTTCCACTTCCTTAAGACAGCATAGTGGGTTGAGACTGCTAAACAGGCAGCTGCCCAAGTTGGTAAGGCTACAAGGCCTTTTTTCCATGATGGGGGAGGCCTCCTACATGAAAGTTGGTCCTACTCTTCAACTTATAAAATTATACTAATTCCACATAGTTTGTAATTTATTTGTTGCTTTGGCATGAACTTAATCATGGTCTATTTAACATTTCAAAATTTAATGACATCACTATCAGATTTATTTAATTTGTTATCGGATGTAATATCCATTATTTTACTGACATGTTTGGTGGGTCTGATACAGCTATTTTAAACAAAATAATTAATATTTTGTTATTGTATTTTGGGATACGTCATTTTACGTATGTTTTCATTTAATTCCTTTCGTTGATTTTTCCATTTTATTTTATTATTCATTATAATTTAGTTTGTTTCATTGGTTTAATTGTCAATTTATAAAGCTTATTTCTTATGTATTTTATTAAAATTTAGTTTGTTTTGCTTTTAAATTTATTATTTGAGTTTTCCACTATCTCAATTTATTCAGTTCATGTTATTCGATTTATATTTTTTTCATGTTTCTTATGTGGGTAGTAATTTAATTTACATTTTCTGTTTTTTTAATTTTATTTTATTGAGGCGCATGTCCTAAACTAAATTTAGATTGAGGAAGACATTAATTATCAACTTATGTCTCTTAAAGACATTGAGCATGTTTATGCACTTCATAAAAAATAAAACAGAGAATTGAATTTTATTGGATCTCAATTATTTGATATTAGACTCAAACTAAAACTCATCTGCCGTCTTAATCTCAAAAGTTATTTGGAATAAACCATATGAATTCTCCTTCTACACCCAAATCAATTTTGAGATTCAGAACGGTCAAAAGACCAAAGTTTCTATCAAAACCGAGAAAAGTTACATTATAACAGAAAACAAAACAGTATAAAGAACATAGCGATCTCAACTACCAGGTGATAGAGGAGTAGAGAAGTTGCAAAAAGAGGGATCAGGAGAGCATAAACTTGTTCCCGAACGTGACCACCTCCAATGTATTCCCAAAGTAGCTATATAAACAAAATTTGAGTTATTTCTTCATATATATTTAAAATATATTGAATTACCCTGTTCCAAATTAGCTTGTCCATCGCGTCTTTTTTTTATTCTATTACTTTGATATCATCCACTTTACGAATTGAAGTCACTTTAGATCTATGTTTAATATAATCAAACCATCCGACTTTCTCGTCTTTCTAGTAATAACTAAATGTCCACCTCAACATTCTCGCTTCAGCTCAGCAACACTTATTTTGTAGGCATATTTTCATTGTCCAAACACTGCAAGTTGATACCACACAACATTTTATGCCTTATTAATGTACAACAAAATTTATCTTTTAACATTAGTGGAATATTACAATCGCATAAGACACTCATAGCAAGACTCCATTTGTTCCATCCTACTCTAAGACTGAATAACATTATCATCACATTCTCTATCTATTTGAATAATTAAATCAACATATTTAAAATAAATATTTTAAGCTAAGTTATTAAAGGCAAAGAGATGTTGCCTCGTCTCAGACGTTATCATCTCGTTAGCCTCACCCGGATCCAGACCTGGTAAAGGCAGATCCAGTAAATTGAAGCCCTCTTCCCCCCTCATCGAAACCCCCAATACCCAGTGTCTTCCACCCCGAGGCCCTCGCATCCCAAAGCCATGATGCCCTAAAAGTAAATATTTTTATGTGCTTTTCAAAAGTTGTAATGTCAAATATAATTATATATTATTGATATATTAAAAGAAGTTCTTGCTTCATGTGCTTGAGGGTGAGGAGACCCTCCCCACATCTTGGGTGCCTCACGCCAAGGATCGCGGGATCGGAATCGGCCACCGGATCGGTGGGTACCGATCCGATCCGGATCGGATCGGATCGGTCCGATTCTGAGCGATCCGCCGGAAGAAACAACGATCCGGAATCGTTCCGGATCGGTCCTTCAAACAGTGGTAAAACCTAAAAAAAATACAAAAATAACACTCTATGCAGGATTCCGATCCATCCTAGAGCATTTTGGGGGCGAAATCGGCCTGAAATCGCCCCCAAAATGGTGCCGCGGCGGCCCTGCGGCCGCCGCGGCCGCTGCGGACCTGCGGTTGTCTTCCCCGCCCTATCGGGCGGGGAAGACGGGGCTACCGGGTCCATCGGGACCCGGTAGCCCGGATCCGGTGACTTAAGTCACCGGATCCGGTGACTTAGTCACCGGACCGGACCGGTCGGACCGGTCCGGTCCAGTCGATCCGGTGACTTAAGTCACCGGATCCTGGGCTACCGGGTCCCGATGGACCCGGTAGCCCCGTCTTCCCCGCCCGATAGGGCGGGGAAGACGGCCGCCGCGGCGGGTTGGCCGCCGCGGCGGTCTGTGGGTCGATTCCGGCGAGGGAATCGCCGGAATTGATCCAGAATCGACCATTTCGGTCGATTCCGGCCCCTATTCTACCTACAAACATCGATCCGGACCGATCTTCGGTCCGGATCGATAATTCCGCCGGGAATCGGATCGGAGGGGTCCGATCCGATCCAAGAATCGGCCGATTCCGATCCGGATCGGCCGATTCTGCAATCAATGCCTCACGCCTCAAATAACATAGATTTTAAGATAATATTATTTTATCCTAATTAAATCATCCATCTTTCACCTTTTAACTTTAATTGAATTTATAAACATATTGACTTAGTTATACTTATCTTAAAATTTTAAAAGGCGTTTTTCTTCGGATATTTAACTTCTTTGATTACAATTTCCTTCATGAACATCATACACCATAATATATCATTTTAAATAATCTTTGTTGATCCTTACAAAAATAACACAAAATGATAACAACTTAAGGCAGGCTTGTGATGTAAACCAATTGAAATAAAAATTCTCTTGTTTCCCCTCAACAAGATGCTAATAATTTCTTCACAACATCTTTTATCAAGTGTATACTTGATAAGAATTATTTGCCACTTCAACGTCAATCATACAACATCTCATATGCAAACTCTTTCATAAACATAGTTTTCAAAGCGACCAAGGCAATATACTACTGTTTTATCACTTAGGCAAGAAGACATGAGTTAGGCGACACTTTTTATAGTAAAATTGATAAAATGACAAATATATAAGTGACATAATACATAAAAAATAATAAATAGCTATGACAACATGTAAATCAATTAATAGTGCAAGTGCATAGTCAAATAGACTAAATAACAAAAATACCTAATTAGAACTACTAAATTAAGTTAATTTTAATACTTGTATTAACTATTAGTTATCTATGAAACTACTTAATCTTAAATATTATTTCATCAAAATATTTATTTATAATCAAATTAACTATTAGAACTAGTTACCTTTTCTTCAAAACTACAAATTAAGTGATATGGATACTTAATTAGCATTATCTATTCCTAAATTAAACAAAATGGAAAAATAATGTGATACTCACCTAGGCACCCACCACCTTGACAGGTAAGAGGATGCCTTGTCACCTAAGCACCGCCTTGAAACAATGACCATAAACCTTTTCAAAGCCAAATTGATCATCACATTTGCTTCATAGCCAACAAACGTAGTTCAATGTAACAAGTTGGACTTTCCACACACTATTACCTTGCCAAAATAACCTCTTATACTTTCATGCTTCTTGCAAATTCCCATAGGTATTTAAGAAATGAAAAAAATTTACGAGGAAAACTCACGCTCCTACAAAGGACCCATCCACTATTACCTTGCCAAAATAACCTCTCTTTTATACTTTTCAAGCTTCTTGCAACTTCCCATGGGTATTTAAGAAATGAGAAATAATTACGAGGAAAACTCACGTTCTTACAAAGGACCCATCCCCCCATCGAAAGTACTCTACTTTTCTACCATTGTAGTTTGCCTTCCATATTTTGGATTGCACATTGCCAATTTGAACTATTGGTATTCTTATCTGAAAGCCATAATCCCAAACTCTTAATAATAGGCAGAATCCACAATGCTGAAAATGTTACTGTGATTTTTGGCCCTCATTCACAAAGTCCTATTAGTTCACATTTTTCATTATTGATCTCCAACCATGCAACAACTTGTAGTAGATACCACAATATTTTTAACTAGATGCATTTAGTTATCTTACCTTATAAGAATAGCAAAGTGTAATCTACAAATTGGAGGTGGATTATATGACCCCTATTAGCACCCACACACAACGTTCAACCCAGCCTATTTAGCCTTCTCTCACATAATGCTCAGAACTTGGTCAACCAAAATAAAAAACAGAAAAATTGGATCATCCAAGGAGCCCAAAGGATTTCCCATTGGTGTCTACCAAGAACCTTGCCGTGCTGACACAACAACTAATCTGGTTGATCCACTTACTGTTAAAACTCATTAATTGTATCATCCTGAATATGCACAACCATCTCACCATGTCATAAGCTTTTTTGAAATCTAATTTCAAGAGAATACATCCTTTACATCTTACCTTCTGATCATGTATACACTAATGAGCAACCATGAAATTGTCTAAAATGCATCTTCCAGAAACGAATGAAAAGTGAACACTGAGAGAAACTACTCAACTTATCAATGTCTTACTGAGTCTTGCCACAAGGGCTTTAGTCACAGTTCTGTAACTACAATTCAGGAGGCTGATTGATTTGAAATGGCACAAAAAGGACACCCACCAAGTTTGTATAACAAATAATGATTGGGCCTGGAAATTTAAGTTGAAACAAGTTGCACACAACCGAATATCACAGAACATTCTCTGCCTCCACAAAAAATTAAAAGTTTAAAAAAATAAAAGACGTAAATGAAAATACCATCTTGGTCACAAAAAGGTTCACTAGTCATAATATAAGGCCTTGTTTGGTAACTGTATTGATCTCCATCACTATCAATTTTGAAATTGATAGGAAAAGAAATCATCATTAAGTGTTTTGCTATCAATATCAATATTGAAACTCTTAGTACAAACAAAACATGATATATAATTGATATAGTGTCATTTTATTAATAAAGTATCCTTTTTAATACTCTAAAATTTGATATAGCATCATTTTTAATACTCTAACCAATGTTGATATTAATGTATCAATGTTGATATTGATATTCCATCCTCTACAAATAACAATATCAAAATTGATATAGTGTCATTTTTAAAACTCTAACCAAACAGGACAAAAGACAATGCTAAGTAAAAAAATGAAGCTATAAGATTAAAAAACAAAGTTAATAATCACCAAACTAAAATTTACTATAGTACCTGTAGTATGCCTTTAAGATCCTGCCTAGTCAATTTTTGTTGTCTAAGTAATAATTCAATTCTTGCCCTTACTCCAGAATGCCTAACAGAGAAAAAGATGTTGATCCAGAAGCATATCACGTAAGTATATCGTTGTATAAGTCGCAGAGAGAGAAGTTATCATACAGATAATATATGATCCAAAGTATACTTACTCAGAAGACCACAGGTGACCAAGTATAAGTGCTAGCAACTGCAAATGAATAAGAATATTAAGCAGTCCTTTTAAGAATATTGAGCATGTTCCCTTCATGAAGAAAGGATGGGGTAATCCCCATCTTTTGGGGGCATGGTTACCTGAAGAGTGTACAGACCAGCTTCCAGCTTTTTGTTGTATCTCTCATCTTCATCCATCTGAAATGAAAATGAATTAAAGTAGAAAGTTATCTATGAGCTTAGTCTAGAACAAAAACGTGTTTTTGGATTAAAATTAATAAAGTGTACAATAACAGAGAAGAAAATGAAAAAGAAAACAAATCCTGATTCTTGTTCCATGGATGTACTAGTAAGAAAAAAGAACAACCTCTAGATCCTCTAATTCAAGTTTATCCAACCGTTCGGATTCTTCTTTTACTCTGTCAGCATACCTAGGGAACAACACAATCATTAGATTAAAAAGATGTAAATAATAATATGGTTAAAGATTATTAAGTACTACTATATTATATAAAAAACATAGAAACCTAAAGAACAAATTCCTTAATTTTACCTTGTAAGAATATTAAACACTACTTATGTAAGAAATCCATAAAGCTAAAAAAACATTTGATTTTACCTCGTGATGAATTCCATAAGACGATCCACCTTCTCATATTCATTTTCCACAAATTTACTCAACAATCTGTCTCTTCTTGAGCCTCTAGTAATGCCACCTGTGCAATGTAGCCAAATTCCAAATGAAATTGTCGCCAACAAACATTAGGCAATGAAGTAAAGCATGCAGAAAAATATTATCAGGAATTAGTAAGGACCGATCCGATTCAAATCAAATCGATTTGGTCCGATGTGGGCCAATTCTCAAGAAGAGAAACCAATTCGGAATCGGTTCGATTTTTATTCAAAAAATCATTAAAAATTCCAAAAAAATATAAAACACTAAAAAATTGTTAAAAATATAAATTTACTATCTAACATGTTTTAATACCACGAGATGACATGAAGGATAACACACTAATATTACAACATGTGTTTCTTAATCAAACATAAGATGAAACAAATGGTACGAATGATAACACATTAATATTACATGTATTTCTTAATCAAACATAAGATGATAGAAATGATATATCTTTTACCAAAATTGGTGAAATTGACTATCATCTTTGTGTTCTTGCTCTAGGGTACTCCATGGATTGTCATCCTTCATTATTGACCCATATCTATATAAAAATAGGAACTCGACCATCTGTATGAAGTCTTAAAAGATCTCAAGCTCTAGCTCTGAATCAATGGGTGGATAGCATGACTTGAAGTCCTCTGGAGAAGCAAGATCTGGATAATAGATGTCACGTAGTCAAAGAACCCTTGGTTCCAACTCTAACTTCTCTCACTAAAATGTTGTCCGAACCCCGAATAAGATGCACTTTCACCACTAGTACATGTACTGGAAAAAGAACCACCACTATCTCCTCCTCCATCACTAGTAAATATGGATACAAGTTAGGTAAGTCGTATAAACTCACTGTCATCCTCGGGTGAGGAGACCTATGTCCAACCATTCACTATCTCATGAACTTAAAAGGCCACGCTTGATGTCCAACTTCCTTTTTTAGGTTCTTATCCTTCTAAATAGGATAAAAGGCTAAGTCCTAAGTCACGTTGATATGCCTTCTTCAATGCTGCAACAGGTATATGCGGCCTATGTGCCACTTTCCTTGTTTTTGTGAGAGTAAGTTGCGTAGCAGGGATTAAAACTAGAGTTGGGGTTGGGGCTACAGGTGTCTAAGGTGGAGATGGGATCGGAATGCCACTGGGGCTAAAGCAAGGGGTGATATATGATGAGTAGTAGAAACAACCTCCTCCGTAGACTTAGCCTCAACACTATTAAGCTCCCCTTCAGCCCATGCACTATCATCTGGATCAAATTCTGACGGTGCCTTTCCTTCCCTCTCCTTCATGCAAGTAGCAAGTGGGTGCTCCTCTTGGATTAAGTAGACCACATCCACCTTCTCAGGTATCTAGGACTCTACGGAAACTCTCTCTTCATAAGGTCCCCTTATAAATTGAACAAATCTCTTTTCTATCAACTTCTAGCGGGCCTTCATATTCTTGATCTACAAACATATGTTGTAGTGATAAAATACCAACTTCTCGAACCTATCAGACCTCAACATGTTCGTCTAGGTGTGAATAAAGCTGAATGTATTCCAGTTCCTTTTGCTATAAGAGGAACTAGTGGTTTGGCTCAATATGTGACCGATAATGAAAACTACTAGATTCCATCCACTTCTTTTTGTTCACTTGCACCACTCACCATTTAGCTACACAAAAAATAATAAAAGACTATTAGTGTTGTCAAATAAGAATATTCTTAATAATAAATTTTTACAAGTTAGATGTACATACTATGAAAAATCTTGTCATAGGAGTATTTCAGATATAGGTATGAGTATACTCCAACTCTCATCCTAAATGATTGCATCTAAAAAATGACATGTTACAAAGTTAATATCTTCTTTTTGAAAACAAGTTCAATGTTCATTTGTCACTTACTTCTAATTTAGTCTTTGTCCAATCATGCTAAGTCTTTGAAAACTTTTTAAAATGTACCCCTCAAGATCTCACTGTCATTGATCACATTTTCTCCATATTGGATCCTCAGGTTTATGAAGTATCCTGTATTCAAGATATGCTATAATATAAGAACAAACATTTAACAATGATCCAACATTATAATTAAAAAGAAAGAAATACATGTTGCATATACATCATGGTGCAATGTCCTGTCCCATCTGGCATACACAATTTTTCACCATTTTTATAGTCTCCAAGATTCTTCCTAATCTTCATCTTTGCCTTGTCCATGGTATCATAGAGGTTAGCCATCTAGTCCATGTCATATGAATCCACTAAACTCAACACATTTACTAGTAACTCGATGATCAACCTCTTCATCTATATCAGCATCTTTAATTAATCAATCTTATTATATAAATCAACTATGTACGTTATATATTCCTAGGTTGTCAAGAATCGCACCAGTGTATGTATGTGGATATGTAAACTCCCTGAGACAATGAAATTTATAGCAAATCTTGTAACCAGGCTTAATGAGATCGTGCCCCTCTATATAATGTCTCATAATATGGAACAAACAGGGATGTGAATAAAAAAAATGTGATATGCTAAACCTGGCTGATAAGTGTAAACAGTGATGGTTCCTTACCAATATTCTCCAACATAAGATCTATAAAATACACAATATAAGGAACCCAAAAAAGCTTGATATCTTTTCTCCATCATTTTTCCTGCTATCTTGTAAGATAGCACATTATCAGTCACAATATGAATCACATTATCCTCCAATATTTCATCCCACGGCATCCTTCAAATAAAAAAATGTAGACCAGATGCATCTACGGATTTTAAAAGAGTAATGCCCTCTAAATAGTAAATCAGAAAATTAATCATGAACAACTTTGTAATCTCAGTCCATCCATCGCACATAATTGTGCACCCTCTCTCCACACAAACTCGAAGTCTTTTATCTAGGACTCCAACTCCTGCACCTCCTCTTCGAGGCTGGCTCCATATATATCGACTGTTCGGAACTTATACTCTCGGTTTGACCTCGGCAATGGCAACCACCATGGTTTAAAAATAAGAACTTGATAGATACATGTGCAGGGACACCTACATTAAGATAGATGAAGAAAATTGTTAATCCTTTAATAGACAAGTACTTGAAATCTTAAACAAAAAACTTAACATTCTTACCAACATGTAAAAAAACTTCACATTGTGTTTAACTGCGCTCTTCGCAGCCATGTCTGTTGTCTTGATGCCTTTAAATATTTGCTTTATTATTCTTTAGGAAACACTCTACTTCCTAAACTAGTAGGGCTCATCCACTACTGGTGTGGGATGTGGGTGTTGTGACCACGTGTGAGGAAGTTGATCGACGATACACCCTAAATCTCTCTCTTGATCCCACACCTCATTACGTTGGGGTCAACTAGAGTGTGAACGCCGAAATGGAACAACCCAATACTTGAGCCTCTTGCTCCACTTCTCTTCTCTTCCTCCTCCCTTATGCATGCTTGCTAGCATACCTCGCTATCATCAACTCAGAGTTTGTGGACAAATCGCCCTCATCCTCGGGATCAACTGCAACCCTTCCCTTCCACTTACCTTTATAGATCAATAAACTATCATCTCTTCTTCCCATGAGCTCGTAGTGTAACTTATCTCTCTATTCAATCTAGATCTCTCTCAATGAGGCTCATGTTGTCAGATAAGCCCTCATAGCCTCATTACACTCCCTGATACATTGTCACATTTTTTCGCATTGCCACCCACCCTATGTGTTGATTCAATCGAAACACTCCTCCATTCATTTACTTTCCACACCATTTGTATTACACCCTCTTCTTCATATCCACCATATGACCATACTTCCGTCCAATGTCACAAGAAACCAGTGCATCAAAAGTTCTTTGCTCTGCCATTTAAGCTCCTTCTACAACATTAACAACTTAAAAATATTCAATGAAATATTAAATAAACTAAAAAATAATAATTTTAATGGGGGGAAGACTGAACAACACCCCTTAGAAGACTATTCGGCAAGGACAGGACAGTGGGTGATTGTCAGGGTAGGGGAGCAAAAATGGCCCTTTACAGGTCAGTTCCAATCCTTTCGGATGTGAAATGCATGTAAAACAGTGCAAATCGGCCATGTGAAAGTCAATCCGATCTTAGAATTCATTCAAACTAAGTTTCAAAGAAGAGAGAGTCACCAACAAAAGAAACAAGCAAGAATCAAACTAGGAATTACCGAAACCTTTAGAGGAAATCGTCAGAATTGCCCTGGAATCGACTAAATCGGTCCTGGAATCGACTAAATCAGTCCTAGATCACCGGAATCGATGTTGAATCACTTGAATCGCCACCGAAGATGTAGGACCGATGTCGGAATCGCCTGCAAATAGTCAAAATCATAAGGAGGTCACCAAAATCGCCAAGGAGAACACCGGAATCGCTAAGCCCTAGGTGGAAATCAGGATAGTTGGCCCTCTGGGACCGATATCGGCAATATCAAACGTGAAATTAATTCGGATCCGAGACTTAAGTTATCTCGGCTCGATCGGTCAAATTGACCGATTCTGGGTCTAAATTTGTCAAATCAGATCAATTCAGGCCGATTTGACTGATTCCACAAAGAATTCCAGAATCAGCCGATTCCAATCTGATTTGACTGATTTTGCAATCTATGTATATTGGTACGTGAAAATCCGGGTTTGACATCCACCCATTAACAAAAGTACTAAAGTACATAAGAGTTGTGGAAATCAGTCAAAACCAATAAATTACAGTTTCGGGTTGTCAATGGCATGAACAACGTGAAAGTTATTTCCTCACATATATTTTGGGCACGTGAGCAAATATCAACGGAATTCCTAAAACACAAACATTTCTCTCCAGATATTTACAACTAAAGGTTCTATGTGCCGTGATTCAATTGTCTCTGCTAATAATACTGATTCATTTATTTTATTACTTCCTTCCAATGTAAGATTGACCGCAGTAGTATAATAATATCCCATATGTATTTCTTAGTTTCTTACTAGTGAAACAGAAACCACAAATCAGCAACCTGGAGAAGCCTTGAGGTGACAGAATATGATCATATGAATAGCATTCTGATTACACCAAAAGTTGCAGCATCCTACTCAAAATAAAACAAAAAAATGGTCAAGCAATCACATTAGTCATGTTTTCCCCTTCCTTAAGTGTCATAACATATAAAAAAAGATATGCGCCTGTTGGCGTCAACTTTTTGCAAAAAAAAAAAGCAAAAGAGGGGGGATGGCATGATCGGACCAGGCTCCCGCTGGCCCAGTCCTTAATTGGGCCAAAGCAGGCCTCAATTTGACCCAGGGGCACTATTTCCAGCTGTCCAGCCCTTTATTTCATTTAATATAATTATTTCCCAGCTCCTACAGCCCACCTATGTACAGGCCCATAAGAAAGAGAAGAAGTGGGCCGCAGCCATTGGAAAAAGGCCCAATTTAGCCATGTCAGCTGCCAGCTCAACCTGCCACCTCATCCTTGACCCATTAATTGCATGGGGAAAGCCAAGGGACAGCTCAACACTTTAATGTCATGGGAGAACTCAAAGGTCAAGTCAAATATTGAATGGCCTAGGAGAAATTCAAGAAATTAAAGCCTATTGACCACCACCTAAGGCCATCTTACGTACTCCCCAGCTGCCCCTTCATCTCCCCCTCATCTCCTATAAAAAGAGGAGGGCGCCCAAGGGAAAGAAGGCTGGCTGATCAACGCCGACAGGCTGCTGCTCCAGCCACTGCCTGCTCTACCTTCAGCACCTGCCAGCAGTCAAGAAGAAGAAGAGGAGGAAGAAGAAGAGCTCCAGCCACTGCCCCTCTGCCTGCTGCTGCGCCTGCCACCTGCTGCCAGGAGGAAGAAGGAGCTGAAAAGGACGCCAACAGGCTGCTGGGATCTCTACTGCCCCTTGCTGCCTGCTGCCCCTCTACTGTACTTGCTGCTTCTCTGCGCGCCTGCTGCAGAAGCCTACCTGCGGCTAGGAGAAGAAGAGAAGAAGAAGAACAACAACAAGTGAGTCAATATTCTATAAATATGTAGCCCTCTAAGGGCACCCCCCCTGTCTTTCTCTCCCTCTGTTCAGCCCATCCAGCAGCCCCCTTGTGGCACAAGATTCAGCATATGTGCGGTTCAGCAGAAGTGCAGAAATTCAGCAATGGTGGGTAAGGGCGATGTCCCGGACCCTCTCGGAATCCGTACGACGGGCCGATTGTTTTGTCCGAGCGGGTCCTTACCCTACCATCAAGACGGATAGAGGCGCACAAGTCCAACAGGCTCTTCCGGCCCAAGAACCCCAAAACAGGTCCCAAACAGCCCCCTTGTGGCATGACCGACAACCCCAAAACAGGTTCTGTCCAGCCCCCTTTGCGGCATACCAAAAAGAAATCAAACAGCAGCCCCCTTGTGGCTCAAGATGCAGCATATTTGCGGTTCAGCAGAAGCTACAAAATCTGCCATTTTCAGCAATGGTGGGTAGGGGCGATGTCCCGGACTCTCTCGGAATCCGTACGACGGGCCGATTGTTTTGTCCGGGCGGGTCCTTACCCTACCATCAAGACGGATGGAGGCGTACAAGTTCAACAAGCCCTTCCGGCCCAAGAGCCCCAAACAGGTCATGTTTACTTCAAAAAAAAAAAGAGTTCGGAGTCCTCTTCCAGCAGCCCCCTTGTGGCCTTCCGGAGAAGAAACCGATCCATGGAGCTACAAAAGAGAAGCAGGTCTGCAGCAGCTGGCCAAGCTACAAAAATCTGCCATTTTCAGCAATGGTGGGTAGGGGCGATGTCCCGGACCCTCTCGGAATCCGTACGACGGGCCCGATTGTTTTGTCCGGGCGGGCCCTTACCCTACCATCAAGACGGAGGGAGGCGCACAAGTCCAAGATAGGTCCTTCCGGCCCAAGAACAGTCCAAAACAGGCCCTTCCGGCCCAAGAAGACCGAAGACCGGCTTTGAACGCCGATGAAACTCAAAACCAGCCTGAGTGGCCTTTTAAAATAATAAAAAAAACAGAAACCAAAAAGAAATGGACGGCTCCCCCGGGTACGTCCTGGGATGTCGATCCGGACGTGGGCGCGGGCAAGCTCCCGTAGCCGATGATCCTTCCCCCAATTTGGCTAAGTCACCGACTAGCCTTGTTGGACGGGTAAACTTCGCCAAGTTAGAAACTTGTCGGCATGCCGTCGTAAAGCCGAAATTTTTCTAAGAACCTAAGTTGGGGGAAAGATCACCACTCATTGTACTCCGATGTACTTCACTTGCAATGAAATGAAGCGACTCCGATGTCGACTTGAAATGTTTGAAACCGGGCATTCAAAACTGGCCCGATGGGTCGGAGGCAATGCAAACCGCCAAACTAAAAATAATAAAATCAAAACAGAAAACTAAATCTGAAAATTCAAACAGAAAACTAAAACAGAAAATTAAATATAAAAGTCAAAACAAAAATCAGAATTAAAAGAAATCTGAAGTTCAACTTAAACTCATCCCGATTTAACCCAAACAACCAATCTTTAACAAGATTAAACCGGTTTTGAAACAAATCAAACCGAAATCAGATTTCAAACAAAATCTGCCAAAACAGAAATCCGATTTCAATTTAATCTGTCAACATAAAAAAAGAAATCAGATAATCTGCCAAAATCAGATTTTGATTAAGCCCAAAAACACATAAATTCCAGATTTAAATAAATCTGTCCAAAAGAAAACCGATCTTAATCAACTCCGATTGCATATATAAGACTGGTTTAATGAACCTGAAAATCCACCGAATTTCACTCAAATGAATGATCAAATGCTTAACCCCAAAGAAACCAAATAAGCACCACTTTCAAACACCCAAAAAATGGATCAAAATCAACCTAAAACAAAAAAATCCAGAATCTGGAAATTCAATAAACCAATCAAACAACAAATACCAAACACGCTTAAAACTTTAAGCACATCAAAACTGAAATCAAAACAAAAACTTGAACCAATCAAGTCCAAAATTAAACAAATCAAAACTAAACCAAAATAACAAAACCAAATCAATCAAAACAATTGATTCAAACTCAAACCCTCAAAACCGACTCTCAAGTCAACCAAAAAAATCACAAATCAACAAACCCAAACAAATCGGTTTGCATCTGATCGGACCCAAAAGGCCGCTGCCCTTTTGAGTTGTTTACTTTATTTTGTGGATGTGCATACCTCCAAACACAGGTTGCCGCGACGGTTAATCAAAGGCGTTCGAGCTGTTGCTCGATGTAAGCTAACGCCGGATACTCGCACCATCCGGCGAAGAAGGGTCAAAAATCAAATTTTCAAAGAACCTGAACCTCGGTTCTAATATTTTTTAAACTATCACCGGACTACCTAATATTTTAGGTATCATCTATTTTCCTAGATAAGTCCGGGGATGTCTTTCTTCCTAAAGAACAGACGCGTAAAAAAGAGGTTCACACAGCGCCTTATGATATTTGAACTTATTAACACTGTTACACCAACTCCTGGCAAAGACCACAGAACATCTTGGACTCGATTACCTGAATGCATTAACTAGTGATACATTAAAAGAAAATAGATTAATGTACTCATCCGTTGGTGAGCAAGATGATATAGTGACTAATGCATCGCTGGTGTGTAAATGTGATATACGGTTACAAATTCACTTGCCTTCTTACCGAATAAAGAAGCTACAAGAGAGATCAGACGCTCTTCTAGCTCCTCTTGGTATCTTTCCCTCTTATTCTTCTTGTTTACAGGGATCTGGAAAACAACCAAGGTACCAAAAGTCAATAGCTAAAGCAAATAACATTCACATGTACAGTTTAGATATATAGAACCAAAAAAAACACATCAGAAGAAAAGTATGGACATCGAAACAAAATTAAACCAAACATGAACAAAACCCACAGTATTTGATACAAGTCATATAAACATATAACAATATCTCACAGTAACTGCAACAGTCAGGTACACAGAAAAAAAATTAACATTTTCTGCCAAATAGTTAGATATGAAAAAAAATAGACATACAAAACTGCAAAAGATCATGAGCTTACCATAGAACCACAGAGCTGAATCTCTATAGAATGACGGGCCAGACAACCAAAAAAGAATGTTGTGGCTAACCAATTTCCACTCAAAATTTGTACCAACAACATCAAGCAGCCAAATATAAGTAGCCAGTAACCATATTATGCATGTTTGGCAAATTACTACACAGTCAATTGAAGTGGCAACCCAACCAAGGCTATGAGGAACCAGCTCCTCACGGAACTTGCCTCTGGGCCGTTTGTGAGCCATCTTCCTGAACTGGAAGTGTGATTGACCTTGGAAGATCAAGACAGCACTGGTTGTCTAACGAGTCAAAAGTGATTGGCATCAGCTTGCATTGTAGTAGCATTTAAAAATTTTATTAGATAATTTTTCTATTCATTTTAACTAAAAGATAAGTGAACTCGTAGATTGATCAGTTTTGGAAAATTGAAGTTGAAAATAGAAGTCTTTCGTAACGTGATGGGTATTTTTTGCAATAGGAAAGAATTTGGATCTAAATATAAAGTTCCCCTTCTTTAAAAGAGGCTTCTTGTGTATGAAGCAAGGCAAGATGAATGTAAAGGAAGAAATTTGAAACCCTATTGAGAGGTGCACTGCAGTCCCATTCTACCTCCCCCCCCCCTTCATTTCAAGAAGGCTTCTTTCCCCATCCTCTCATTCTTCTAACCAAGGAGGCCTCTCTACCTTTCCCCAACCTTTGGCTGAGGAGGCCCTTCCTCTGACTTCATGCCTGTCATCCTTTCTCTCACTCTGCTTTGACTCACTCTGAGATGCACCTGCTTCTTCAGGACCCTAAGGGTGCATTTGGCAACTTGACAAGAGGACTTCTCATAAAAGGACTTTTTTCAAGAAAACACTCCTTTTAAAAAGTCTTCTCATTTATCAAAGTGGAAGGTGTTTGGTTCTTTTTTTAACAAAGAAGCAAAGCACCCTTGAAGATGACCTCTCCGTGTCCTTCTCACTCATCAAGTGCAAGGTGCACTCTTTTCTCTCTCTCGTACTGAGTCTACGAACGGCGATGGCCAGCTGCTACGAGTTCCTGATCCCCCAACGACCCTCCACCATCAACTACCGCTCGCTCACCTCACTTGTCAACAGCTATGGCTTTATCTTTATGCGTCACGAAATGCTCTAACTGGGCAGGGGAGACGGAGTTCATGGGGAATTTCAGGTGCAGACATTCAGGTGGTAGGGTAGTTGGTAGGCATGAGGTTTTTCAGCAGGGAGCGACAGTTAGAAATTTTTTTTACAGTTTAAGACATGAGGCACTCAGTGCTATAGAGGATACGTTGGGGAGAAAATTAAAGAGGGTGGGGTCTAGGTAATAGAACTTCCTTACGAGCAACAAGGCTATGGTAGATAATATAAAGGGTAAGAAGAAAGGAAATAACATTATTATTTATACGTGATTTGTATACTATAGTGGAACTGTAGATATATTACAGGTAAGAAAAAAATTAGAGAATTACACGGTCTGGTGGCTTCTTGAAAACCGGATATTCTTGTTTTGCAGGAAACAAAGATCGACCTTGCGGAGAATCAATACATTGATAGACTAAAGCAGGGCAAATTGAGAGGCTTTTCTTGTGTTCCTATTTATGGGAGGAGTGGAAGTTTGGCTGCACTATGGAATGATAATAAGTTCTTGGTGGAAGATTGTTACAAGGAAAGGCACTTTCAGATCCTGAAATTTATAGACATTGAGTTTGACAAGAGCTGGTTTGTATGCAATGTTTATGGTCCAGGGTGAAAAAAATGTTTTCTCAATCCAAAGAAAACAATTTGCTCCCATTCTAGCTTGGTGTGGTGTGTCTGTGGAGAGTTTAATGCAGTCTAAAAGAAGGGACAGATTTGGGCAAATAGATTGGACATCAGAAATGCACGTCTGTCATTGTTTGCGGATTGATTGAGATCCCTGTGTCGAACATCAGTTACACATGGTCAAAATGTAGATCTTGATCCAAACTTGATAGATTCTTCCTTTCGCATTCTTGGGTTGAGGACTTGCATTCCAAAAAGCTTGTATATTTCAAGGGTGGTATCAGATCGTGTTGACATTGGTATCAGCTTTGGTAGATCTAAAATTGTGCAACCAAGGAAGTTCACATTTGAACTGGCCTGGTGTAGAGATCCCAACCACAAGGTTCTTACGAAGGGGTGGTGGAATGATCATGATGAGAAGTGTTTTTTAGTAACAAGGAGGTTTGTTGGCAACTTGAAGTGGGTCAATAACTGTCTTAAGCAGTAGGCAAAATATAGCTTCAATACTTCAACAGTGGATAGAAAGGCCTGGATCACTAAGCTTGATTATTTTGAGAGATTGAATAACAATGGTCAGATTAATGCTACTCAATCCGAAGAAATACAATATAGTCAGGGAGACTTACAAAGAACTGAAATGAAAACATGTCTAAAGAGCTTTAGCTTAAGGTGACAAAATTACACGTTTTTTTTTCACATACAAGCTTCGGTTAGGAAGAAAAAGAATACTCTCTAGAGATAGTGTGAATGGTTTGGATTGCTTAAGCACGTATTAGATTGGCAACATGCTGCTGAATACTACAAAAAGTTGTTTCCAGATGATAAGGATTGAGCCCTGTTCATCAACTTCAATATATAGATCTTAGAAGAAAATGCAGCTGCATCTCTTGTGGGTGCCTTTTCGGAACAAAGTCAACAAGAGATTGTGGATGCAATTAATGGTATGGATCCGCTATGAAGCCCTTGGTCCAAAAAGTCTCTTCAGATTTCTACATTTCTGGGAGATAATCATAGATGACTTCTTGGCACTTATTGGAGAATTTGATTCTAGTTCAGATTACATTAGATTTCCAAACTCCACTACTTTAGTTTTTATTTCAGAAAAGGATAATGTAGAAGACATCAGAGATCTTAGGTCGATCAGTCCTCTAAATTGTAGATATAAGATAATTACAAAAGTTATGACAAATAGACTTAGCAAGTACATTAGTAAATTGTCCAACAATACCCGGTCAACTTACATTCATAAAAGATATATCCTAGATAACTTCATGGCGGCTCACAAATGCATCATTCATGAACAGAAATTCAGGGGTAAGCAGTGCATTATTCTTAAACAGGATTTTGAAAATGCCTATGATAGGGTCAAATGACCTTGCCTTTTTAGAATTTTGCAACTATTGGAATTCAATAATAATTGGATCAGGTGGATTAGATGTTGTATTAGCACGAATATGTTCTTAGTTGATATCAATGGTAAAAGGATTTGGTTTCCTTGAGCCCTCCCGGGGTCTTAGACAAGGTGATCTAAATTCTCTTCACTTGTTTGTGCTTGTAGGTCAAGTTCTCATATCACTTGCAGATGGCATCCTTCTTTTTTCAATAGGGAACTTGGAAAAGTACTTCAAGTTAAGATTTCTATTATTTCTGTTACAATAGATTACTGACTTTAAGATTTCTATTTTTTACTTTGTTACTACTACTGAGCTAGGGAACGACTGAAGGCTTTCTTTTGGAAGGACCACTGGGTTGGTCACGTCCCACTGGCTGCTATTTTTTCTTCTTTTTTAGGCTGTGCAATAATTCTTTTGTCAAGGTTAGCGATTAATGGGATGAGCAAGCTATGTGGTCCTTATCCTTTTGGAAAAATTTTAAGAATGAGGAAATTCAAGAGTATCCTTAGTTGCTTGCACTGCTTAAGAATCGCAAGTGTAGCTAAGAGACAAGACATATTAGTATGACTCCCTTGCAAAATCCCTAATTTCAGTGTGAAATCAACCTTGAGCAGGCTATCATTTGGTGGAGTGGTCACTCATCGGCCGCATGTTGTTTGGAGGCAACCGGTTCTTACTAAGATCAAGATCTTCTTGTAGGAAATTGCCAGGCATCGCCTCCCTACTAGGGGCCACCTGAGTAGTATAGTTCCTACTATCTCTACTAGGAGTTTTTTTGGGCTCAAAGGAAGAGAGTATAGATCACCTTTTCATTGAGTGTGGAATAATCACTTCCTTATGGCAGGTGGTCTTTAAAGGCTGGAAAATTACTTGGGTTGAACATGGTAACACCATCTCTCTTCTCCAAATTTAGTTGGGTTGGAATCCTTGGTCCTCGGATTCTTCACCATGGAATTTGATCTTATGTGGTCAATATGGTGCATGAATGGTTCAATCATCTGAAGCTGATAGTTTTTCTCATGTACTTTTATGTGAAGGATTGGTTGCTAGCATTGAATGTGATTTCCCGAGAATCTCTCACACCACGTGTCTGCTAAACGAGAAAAGCTATATAGTACCTCTAGTATCTTGATCTCCTTCGCCTATTACTATCCTAACTTGTTAGATGGCCATATTAAGTTTGCTTTATATATTGCTAATTTTATCATGGAATCCATCTAAAAATTCATCTAGACATTATTTTTTGATAAAATTTTATAACTTGATATTTTTACGACTATATATACAATTGACCCAAAATGTCATCAATCTCCTATCCATATTGTTCAAGATGAAGATTTGGTTTAACATAAGCTCTTGTGTATGTCTCATGTTAACAATAGTTCACCTTCTATGTATTACGCTTTTGATTATCACAACTTATTGTGATGTTTAATATGAGTTCCCTTATCCTTTTTAAAGAAATTACATAGCATTTTACACTTAAACATGCACATTCCCGAGTTCTAATCGCTCGAGATTTTTCGAGATCTTTTCTCTTCAGTCTCTCTGAGATAAAATATAAATGCGAGATGGCAATCCTTAAGTAAGGTATACCCTACATCATGGAATGCGATCTCCCGAGAATCTCTCGAGATCTCCCGAGAATCTCTTTTTTTTCACACGTCCGAGAAACGAGATCGCCGAGACGAGAATATCCTTATAATATATTTGGTACCTTGATCTCCTTTGCCTATTACTATTCCTAACTTGTTAGATGACCTTGTTAAGTTTGATTCATATATTTTCAATTTTATTATGGAATCCATGCAAGTATTTATCTAAATATTATTGTTTGATAAAATTTTATAACTTAATATTTTTATGACTAAAGATGTACAATTGACCCAAGATGCCATCAATCTTCTATGTTCTATCCATATTGTTCTAGATGAAGTTTTAGTTTAACATAAGATCTCTTATAGGTCTCACAATAATAGTTCACCCTTTCTGTATTACACTTTTAATTCTCTCATATCTTATTTTGATGTTTATTATGAATTCTCTTGTTCTTTTTAAAGAGATTACATAACATTTTACATCTAAACATGTACATTGATTGTTATTTTCAAGATCCAATCTCTTTAGATTTTTTCAAGATCTCTTCTATTCAGTATCTATGAGATCGATTTAGATGCAAAATGGCAATTCTTGAGTAAGACATACCTTATATAAATGAAATCCGAGATCTGATCTCCCGAGATTTTTCCGAGAATCTCACGAGATCTCTTCTCTTTCATCCTTCCGAGATGAAGCCGAGATCCGAGACGGCAATCCTTGCCCTACATAAATGAAATCCGAGATTCAATCTCTCAAGATTTTTCCCAAAATCTTACGAGATCTTTTCTCTTTCGCCCTTTCGAGACGAAGTTGAGATCCAAGATGGCAATACTTGGTTGCTGGCATCTTCTACTCACACATTGGATCCTCGTACTTCTGAGGAGAAATTTTAGATTTTGTTCTCTTTATTCTTGTAATTTGAGAGTTCACCATCTATTACTCTATTAATGGTAGATGTTCCCTTTCCTTTTCCCGAGATCCAATCGCTCGAGATTTTTTGAGAGCTTTTCTCTTCAATCTCTATGAGATAAAATCTAAATGTGAAATAGCAATCCTTGAGTAAAGTATATACTACATAAATGAAATCCGAGATTCGATCTACCAAGATTTTTCTCAAAATCTTGCGAGATCTTTTCTCATTCGCCCTTCCGAGACAAAGTCGTGATTCGAGATGGAAACACTTAGTTGTTGGCATATTCTACTTGCACATTGGATCCTCATACTTCTGAAGAGAAATTTTAGATTTTGTTCTCTTTATTCTTGTAATTTGAGAGCTCACCATCTATTACTCTATCGGTAGTAGAGGTTCCCTTTCCCTTTTTCTTTCTAATGAGTATTGTATCATCTCTATTTTTGCTCTAATAAAATCCGGTCCTATGGACGTTTCAAAAAAATGTTAATTTAATAATTGATTCAAATAATTAGTATTAAAATAATAACTTCAAACAGTATAATAATACATACTAATTAATAAGATATGGTAATGTAATTAATAATTAATGACTCATTATTAGCATTACTTTATTTGATATTGGTAGGAGAACCCTATTCAATAAAATTTTCTTGTCTCATTCTCCCAGCTTTTTTATAGGTGATATGAAGGATGAGGAATAACAGAATTTTCAAGCAACATTTCGAACATTCATTATTGATTCTTTGTCTGATGTCAGTTTTAGTCAGAGATTGGATGTTTGTTGGATCTAGGAAGCACTTGGAGACTCATTTTTGAGGAAGAAGTTATCTTTTAAAAACTTTTTTTTGTAACACAAGGGGCATTTACCTTCTTTGTAGACTCCTAGTGGTTTCTTTCCACTGTTTCCTACTATTTTTTGTATCTTTATTATCGTTTTATATAAAATTATGACCTTCTGGTCATTTTTTCAAAACTATTGTTAAAAAAGGGTGGATGGACATAGTGCGTGACTTGTGAGGGGGGCTACAAAGGATTCTCCAGCGGGGTGATGGTGGTTAAAAGGAGATCATTAATTGGCAATGGATGCAAGGATGTGCACATGGATGGGAGTGGGAGGATTCCGGATGTGCTGGGGAGTGGGGAGCTCCAGTTGCAAAGAGGGAGCAGGGGGAGGTTCCCCGTCATCATCGTTGTGTTGTGGATGGCAGAACTGATGCAGGCGGGTTAGCAAATCTCGCACAGTGGGCATGATCTGGTCGGTGACGAGTAAGTTGCTGGTTCAGAGAAGTCTCCACTCCAGTGCCTCAACTAGTTAGGCTTTTTGGCAGTTGAAGGTGGGCATGAATGGCTCTGCATGGGTGAGCATTGGGTACTGCATCCAGACCAAGGATGTGGCGGGGTGACTCTGCATCAGGGATGGGGGGTCGGGTTAGTCTGTTGGGTGCGGGTGATGTGCATAGGATGGGAGGGGTGGCTGAAGACACTGATGTGTTGGAGATGAACGGCAGAAGCTTTTGGAGTAGCACTGCAGCTGCTAGACATGCCGACATGGCCTCAGCAACTGGAAGACTGGCTCACAGAAGCACATCTCAGGCTGCGACATGGGGATGGTTGCACAATTGCTGGAGGAGAGGCAAGGGCCTGGAGCGGGTGGAGGTTGGCAGCCGGGTGGGTCCTGGGGTTACAGTGTCAGATGGTGCTGTAGCTCAAGGTCCAAGTATCTGGGGTGATTTTAGGTGCAATGGCAAAGGCTGTTGTGCAGGTCGTACAGGATGATCAGAGTTTGGATGGGGAGCAGGTGTTGAGATGATCTTGGAACTCGGATGATCACTTCATGATCTGTTCTCTTCCATCATCTTGAGGCAAAGTTGAGATGCGAGATGATACTTCTTGATCCCAAGACAAGGTTGATAACTGACCTTAATCCTTGCTTGTCTTGGTAGAATCATGGCCATCTATTGTTTCTAGCAATCTTCATTCTACGTTATTGGAAATGTAATCTCTACTCTTGGGGGCAGCATTGTCCATGTAAGTCAGTCTAGTGCTATGATGGAATAAGACCATATTGTACTTAGTATGGAGCTCTATAGCCGCACTCAGTTTGATGTTCTTTGGATGTTCTGTAGAGGGGTGTGTGTGGCTGGTCGCTAGTGCAGCTCGTTGTTGCAGGTGCCATAGGCAGTGACTTGGTTGTCACGGGTGTGCATGTGGGACTAGTGGGGTTCCCTTGGGATCAGATTGCATGCAACAGGCGAACTTAGGGTCCGTTTGGGAACCATCCTGAAGGACTCCTTTTTAATTTCTCCTCCCTCATAAAGTACTTCCGATTTTTACAATACCGTTTAGTTACACTTTTATCTCTCCTCCTTATCGGAGGTAGAAGCCAGAAGTCTCCCGTCCCCATCTCCTACTCGTCGCTGCCATGAGCATCCCCCACGACACGAGCCCCCCTACGGTAAGCATGAGCCTCCCCCCACGGCAACCATTGCAACCCTGCCTTCCCTGTGACTCTATGAGAATCCCCCTACCATCAATTGTGACCTTGCTATATAAGCGCAAGCCTCCCCATGGCAACCCCTACGACCATGGATTGCAAAATCGGCCGATCCGGATTGGGATCAGCCAATTCTTGGATTGAATCAGTACCACCAATCCAATTCTGGCCGGAACTACCGATCCAGCTGGGACTCCCGGATGGATCGGTCGGAATCGACCGGATCAGTCGATCATGGACCGATCCGAGAATCAGTCAATCCGGACCGATTCCCTAGAACCCAGAAAGGTCCAAAATCATATTGATTCAGGACTTGATTCCGAACCATTTTCCGGTCCAATCCCCTCCTTCGGTCCAATCCCCCCAATAAGGGGAAGATCGGATCGATTCCCCCTTCCCACCCCTCATTCTCACTTTCCCCCTCCCCTTCATCGTCTAGGGCTCCCCCTGGACCCTCCCCCAACGCATAGTTGTCAAGGTGACAAGACGCCCAATGCATTGAAGGGTACCGATTCCGCTTAGGTGACAAGGCGGCTGCTTAGGCGGCACCTAGACGGTCAAGGCGGTATTCAAGGAAGGCTGGGGTCGGAAGATCGTTATACATAAAAATAAGCATAAATATAATTATATTTTTTATGCTATAATTGAATATAGGTGTTTTTATCTATGTATATAAGTAAATAAGATGTGTGTGAAAAAGAAGAAAGTTAAATAGATTTTTATAAAATTTAAGTATATAATATTTATGATTATAAAATTTATATATGTGTGATAGTATAAGTGATAATGAAATATTGTTATAATATTATTAGACGGGGAGCGCAGAGTAGTGGCGGATCGACCTGCGCGGTCAGGTCACGGGGGTCAAGGGGGTAGCACCCCTTGTGGGAGGTTGTCAGGGGGGCGAAACCTCCCGAAAGAAAAAAGTATGTAATAATAATGATCTTATATATATAATTATGAAAGTGTGGGTATTTATTTTTGGATAAGAAGTTAATTTTAGTAAATTAAGTGAGACAGAGAGAGAGAAGAAAGAGCTAAAAAAACTTAATTAAGTATATAATATATATTTATAATCATAAATCTTAAATATGTATGATAGTATAAGTGATAGTAAAATATATTAATATGCTCAAACTATCATGAAATAAGTGTCCCTTTTGAGGGGTATCAAAGGGGTAAAACCCCTCAAAATTATTTTTTTAATCATATAAAAATACCCAGGGTGCCTTGCCTTGGCGCCTTGGACGCCTTTTTGGCTCCAAACAAGGCGCTCTGACAAGGCACTATTGGAAAAATGCCTTGACAACTATGCCCCAACGATCCACCATGAACATTAGTCGATCTGCGACTACTCTGCGTCCCGCTGGTGATAGTGTAAACATATTAATACGTTTCACTATCACTTATACTATCACATATATAGAAGATTCATAATCGTAAATATATATTATATACTTAAATTTATATAAAGATCTATTTTAACTCTCTTCTCTCTCTCTTTTATATGATAGTTTATACTTATATGACAGTTTCTTGAAAGAAACTTACCTTGTTTGGCATTGTTTAATAGAATGTCATCCACATTGTTTTTCATTTTTTTGAATTTTTTATTTATTTCTATGATTTTTTCTGATTTTTTAAAAAATTTTACAATTTAAAAAAATATATAAAATTATGCCGGATTCAGGATCGCCCTTTCTTCCGGAGGATCGGCCGATCCGAACCAATCCAATCCTGATCCGAATCAGATCGGTGGTCATCGATCCTGATCCCAATCCTACGATCCTTGCTTGCGACCCTACCGTCCCCACGAGCATCCCCCTGCCATCCTGCGACCCTGCACCTCACGGAGACTCCTCCATGGCAACGAGAGCCCCCCGCTCCCTCCCTTGCGAAGCCTTCCCCACAGATATAAGAGGCCCCCTCTCTCACAAATCCTACCCCCATGGCAATGAGAACCCCCTGCTCCTCGTGGAGCCTCCCCCAATGCGAAAAGAGCACCCTGCTCCCTCCTCGTGGAGCCTCCCCTCACGGCGACGAGAGCCCCTCTCTCTCTCTCTCTGTCGCAAATCCTCCCCCATGTCAACGAGGGCCCCTCTCTCTCGCAAATTTTGTCAAAGAAAAGAGTCAAGAAACGCTCAACTTCAAGACTCATCTCACCTAGGATGGACAAAAGACTTACATTGGCCAAGCCAAAATTGCTTCTCCTTCATGTCTGGCATCATCAGAACAAAAAAGGCTTCACCTCCTGATCCTTCCCCCATATTTGTCAAACAACTTGCCGACATATAACGAACAGAGGTATAACACAAGTCGGGACATCCCCATTCAAGATGATCAACACCCCAGCACTTACAACATCGGAGACAATTCCTGAAACCGGCAGTCAAATAGTCCTTCCCATAGCATCGTCCACATGTCCACCACCTCCGACCACAGCTCTTCCCTTAGAAGACTACCTGGCTGTAAGATCTTCTCAGCCAAGAAGCCTCCTGAACAGCAAGGCCGACTGTCGCCACATCATGACTTCGATGAATAGTCCCAACCACTTGAAGGGGCTTCTGAAACCTGTCACTACCTCCTGTATGTACCTGCTAAATATCATCCTCCTTATCTCTGGATGACCAAACTAAAAATGCCTTGCCCCAATTAACACCACGATTGTCATGAGAACCTAGCGTGAGGATTTTGCCTGGAGAGCCACCAGAAACCTCCCGACAGCCATTAGACTCCCCGACAAGTGCCATTGTCAGTTGTCACCCATCCTGAAAGACTAAACCTCCTGGCACCCCCATGTACCTTGTGCCTCTCCAGAATGGCCGGAGCACCTCTGAGGCATCGTGTTCATCTCCAATTATGCATAATTAGCATTGTTATTGATATGATTATTTTTATATATTATTGTATAATAATATTATTTAACCGTTGCATTTAATGTTTCGAATAATCTGGAGTTCAAAATAAATAATTGAGTATATTGGGCAAAATGAGAGAGATTTAAAATCTCCATTGATGTATGTGTTAAGAACATGAATTTTAGAAAGGATGTGAAGATCAATAATCAATTGACAGATAAATTTAAGACATCATGTGAGATGATGAATTAGGCAATCATGACATATGGAATCAAATAACACTAATAAACTTATTGGCAAACAATACAAATATATTTGACATTTTAAACAAGTGGATGCTACAATTGAGACCAATAATAAAAATTTGTTGTTTAATCTTATTGGCAATGTTAAAAAAATTATGAGGATAATATTGAGCATATCATATGATGCGTCAAATCATAAGTTCACTAGAGAAAGTTCGCAGGAAAACAAAGACTTTATATCAGACACCATGTCACACATTGCACTGATTGAATATAGAAGGCATAATTGGTAGCACATATATGCATTTAATTTCAAAAAATGAAAAACATCAAGTTTATCTATAATTCACACATTGTAAGGCTCACATGAAAAAAGCCTAGAGAAGAGCCTCTGAGATCTACCACCACTTGATTTGCTGCTGCATTTCTTATATTAGGTATTAGCATTCTTGGTTCCACAAATTCCATCGTTATTAAAAGAACTCCAAGAAAGATGTAGCAACTTGGTTCTATGAAGCCGACATTTCTTTTAATGCTGCAAAGTTGAGAAGTTTTGAGATCATGTGTGAATCTGCAGGTCGAGTTGGACCAGGTTGTAAGCCTCCTAGTTATCACAGTTTGAGGATGCCTTTGTTAAAGAAAATGGTTGAGAAGACTAATGCTTTGCGTTCAACTTATGAACAATGTTGGAAAATATATGGTTGTACCATCATGTGTGATGGTTGGACTGACAAAAGACATCGAAAATTGATCAACTTCTTGGTCAATTGTCCAGAGGGGACCTATTTTTTAGAGTCCATAGATGTCTCCGACCGCAAAGAAGATGCCATCCTTCTTTATGAGCTTTTAGACAAAATGGTTGACAAAGTTGGTGAACAATATGTTGTTCAGATTGTGACGGACAATGCGGCATACAATGTTACAGTTGGGAGATTGTTAATGGACAAAAGAAAGCACTTATATTGGACACCTTGTGCAGCTCATTGTCTAGATTTAATGTTGGAGGATATCGGTAAGATGAAAGTTTATGCAACTACTATTTCAAAAGCAAAGAAGATAACTAACTACCTGTATAATCACTCACGTTCGTTGGATTTCATGAGAAAGGAAACACAAGGAAAAGAACTTGTAAGATGTGGGGTAACTCGATTTGCTACATCTTTCCTCACTTTGGAGAGATTACATGATGATGGTGTTAAAAGGGGACTTAGGAGATTATTCTCCTCCGATGCTTGGCATAAAAGTGTGTGGGCCAAGACGAACATGGGAAAAAATGTTTCTTCCTATATTTTTCAAGTTAAGTTTTGGCATGGAGTGGAAGAAATTTTAAGAGCATGTCAGCCTATTCTACAAGTTATAAGGATAGTGGATGGGGATGAAAAACCAGCAATGGGCTATTTGTATGCTGCCATGGAATGTGCAAAGCAAAAAATTGTTGAAAATTTTGCAGGAAAAGAAGCAAAATACACTCCTATCTTAAAAATTGTAGATCGTCGATGGGAGGTACAAATGCAGCGTCCTTTACATTTGGCTGGATATTTTCTAAATCCAAAGTTTTACTTTGATGCTAAAGTTAGAGATGCAAGTGCAGCTGGAAAGAAGGAAAGTTCTTTTTACACTTGTTTGCAAAGAATGGTGGCAAATCTTGATTTACAAGAAAAGATTGATGATCAGCTTCCTGCATATTTGGAATCAAGAGGCACATTTGGCCTCTCCTTTGCTATAAAGTCACGCCACAAAAAGCTTCCAAGTAAGGAGATATCTTTTATTCTTATTTTTATGTTTCTTATTTGTTTAACTTGTAAGATATTAACTCCATATTATGTTTTTATGCCAACATAGCTGATTGGCGGACACAGTATGGTGGAGAGACTCCAGAGTTGAGGAGTTTTGCATTAAAAATTTTAGGCCTTTGTTGTAGCTCATCCGGTTATGAAAGGAATTGGAGTACCTTTGAATTTGTAAGTTTTCTAAAGTTGTGTGGTGAATTACGTGATCTACATTTAATAATTTGCTTTTCAATTAACAATCTTGTGTGTTTTTTCAGTTTCATTCTAAGAAGAGAAACCGCTTGGAACACAAGCGGTTGAATGACTTGGTATATGTTCAATACAATCGTCGTCTTCGTGAAAGATTCATAGCACGAAGAAAAGATCCTGAAAGATATGATCATATTTGTTTTGATGACTTAGATTGGGGAAATGAGTGGATGGTAAGGGAAGATACAGATGTGGTTCATGAAGGGGAAGATCTGACATGGAAAGATGTGGATGATGCTACAGGTGCTTCAGAGAGAATGCCTCAAAGAGTAATTAGACAATCAAGTGCATCACGATCTATGAGAGAGGAAGATGAGGATAGTGATGAAGAGCTTCCAGAAGATGAAGATGATGATAATGATGATAATGATGATAATGATGATGGAGGCACATTATGGGAGGAGACACATGAGGAAGACAATACAAATGAAGAGGCTAATCCAAAAGATATTGAGAACCTTGAAATTTCTGTGTTTGGATTTAAGCTTTGAGTTGGTGAAGCTAGATTACTTTTGAACATTTTGTCATTTAAAGTTTATGTGATGTAGTTTACTTTGAAACTACATTTTTAGTTGTCTGTTTTGAAGTACTCTTAATCTTTTTATGTTATTTTATGTTTTATTTATGTTTATGTCTCACTACCTTAGTGCATTGTGTTGTGGTAACTTGGATTGCTTAGTATTTGCATTTTGCATATATTTTGAATAATACTTTGCAGGTTTTTATAGAAGAAAAGAAGTTCAAAAATTATTTATATTAATTGGTAAGTTCATTTACTCTACTTTGTCCGAATTTATTCAAAATTTGTTATCAATCCATGTCATTGTTGCAATTAATGTATGCCAATGTTATTAGATTTATACATGTTATGGTCATACAAATTTACCTTGCCTTCATACCCCATCTTACCGCCTAGGCGGACGCCTTGTCGCCTGAGCAGAATTGGCACTCTGCAATGCCTTGGGCGCCTTGTCGCCTTGACAACTATGTTCATATCATCCAAAGAAGATAGGCTGACCACGCCCTCCTTGATGGGTCTACACACATGGACCCATTTGATGGTGTAGACCCTTCCTATCTATGTTGCCCTTCCAGAAGAAGCACGCTCTAATACTTTCCAACTTCTTACAGACACCTTTAGGGACCTTGAGTATGAAGTAGTATGGTGGTAGGCTTTGCAAAACACTCTTCGAAAGGATCCATTTGCCTCCTGCCAATAGCAACTTACTCTTCCACCCAGCCAATTTACCATCAAATTTGCCTATAAGAGGCATCCAATCTTTGTTATTCAACCTCCTGTTAGAAAGAAGTAGCCCAAGGTACTAAACTGGAAAGGAAGAACAAGCCATCCTGAAAATGCTTTGCACATGAAGTTTCACATCATCACTAAGATTCAAATTGATCATTTCGCATTTACTACTATTGATCTTTAAAACTGTAACCATATGTAGAAGAGAAATAATGACTCTAAGGTTGACACACTTAGCACCATTCCCTAAAGAAAATAGAAGAGTATCAACAAACTTTAGGTGAGTCACCTTAACATCATTAGAGCCAATCACAATGCCTTCAATCAGATCACGACTTTCAGCTTTTGACCACATCAAGCTAAGAATTTCAGCTAACCAGGACGAAAAGCTGGGGCAATAAGGGTCTCCCTGCCGTAACCCACTAGAAGCACCAGAATAACTGAAACTCTAGTTGTTAATATCAACAGAAAATTATGCAGTACCAACCAACACAGAATCTAATCCAGTTAATCCATTTGTCATTGAAACCCATTAGTTTCATAATTCTAAACAAGGCTGACCACTTGATCTTGTCATATGCTTTCTCAAAGTCCAACTTAAGTAAAACACCCTGCTTATTCTTAGCTCATTGGTCATGTAAACACTCATGTGCTGCCATAAAGTTGTCAAGAATATACCTTCCTGGAACAAAAGTAGATGGTGAAGGACTGGTCAACATACCAACGAACCTACTCGATCTCGTTGCTAACACTTCGGTGATGATCTTGTAATTACAATTCCACAGACTAATTGACCTCAGATCTTTTATGTCCACCACATCATCTTTTTTGAGAATAAGCACAATGCTAGTGGACTTCAAGAGTTTGATACAGCTTGACTTCATATGAAATTCCTCAATAAGGGATAGGAAGACCCCCCCCCCCTGATAATATCCCAACAATGATAATAAAAACCCACAGAGAAACCATCCAGACCCGGTGCTTTGAAAGGGTCCATCTGCTTTATTGCCTCCATAATCTCCTGCTCAGTGAATGTCACGGACAAGGACTCTGCATCTTCCTATTTGAGAACACTCTGAATACTAAAATTAATAAGAGGGGATCACCCATTATATGCAGAAAAGAGTATTTCATAGAAATTGGCCGCCTGAACCAATGAGATCTGTCCCCATACAGTCAATCCCATTGATAGACAACTTAGTGACGGTATTCCTCTTCTTGAATGCCTAAATATGAAAATATTTGGTGTTTTTTATCACCTTCATTTAACCATAACTCCTTTGACCTTTGTTTCCATTTGACTTCCTCCCTAAGGCACCACTCTTTGTGCACTCTCCTGGCTTCATTCCAGTCCACCCTTTGTTAAAGATCCAATACCCCTGTATCATCAAGCTTCTCAAAGTTAGTGTAGTTTGGCCAAAAACTCCTCCCAATCTTTCTGTAACACATTGAAATTCTCTCTAACCCACCCATGCAAGCACCTCTAAATCCACTTCAACTTCTTAGCAAATCTTCACGTGACAGAAGATGAGGACACCTCAAAATCCCACCACCATTGAGCAACCCAAGATTTAAGAGCTGGGTCCCTGCACCAAGCTTGTTAAAATCTGAATTTTTGCCTTTCTGAGGCTTGCCACTGGAAAAAGAGAGACCAATAACAATGTGATCAGAACCTGCCCTGGGGAAGCAAAAGCTATCTGGGACCCCATGATCTAACACCCAAGAAGGAGAGATAAAAAACCTATATAACTTGGATTTAGAAATGACATTAGACTAAGTAAAACGAAAGTGAGAATCGAATATCTCCACAAGACCACAGTCGTGAACCCACTGCTTGAAGGACACCATCTCCTGGCCCCAAACATTCTGACCCCATCTCTCCCCCGACCTTAGGACTACATTGAAGTCACCTCCCACACACCATGCATCATCACTATAATTGCTCGTAACCTGTGTCAGCTTCAGAAAAAAGGTGAAGTTCTCATTTTCCTTTACCGAACCATAAACATTGTATAAGAAGCATTGCTTGCAAGTGGTTGTGTCCTGAAGACCACCACTCCTCTTAGACAAAAGAAAAAAAAGAAACCTCGTTAAGCCTCATGAATTTCAAAGCTTCAAAAACCTCTAGCTTATCACCCACCAGCTTCGTCTCCTGAAGGATAGAAAAATCTGGATTATGAGTCTTAATCATATTGTGAAACTTCCGAAGTTTATCCTTACCTTGTATACCACTGCAGTTCCAAGAAATAATTACCATCATGAATAAATGACAATGCTCTTTCCCTCTTTTTTATTCCTTCATGTAGCCAAAACTTCATTGTTGAGGATGAAACTCATTTCCCTCGAGCCGACTCTCTGTTGCTTCTGTTTACCATTCACATTGCCATTGCCTCGAATGCTTCCAAAGAAGCCCCTTATTTCCTATTCCTGGCCTATGAAACAAAGGCCAATTTGTTCTCAAATGTACTTGATATTCTCATCAGATATAGTCCAAGCAAAACTGTCTCTGCTTTTATCGGTCCATACTCCTTCCACCATGACTGTGCTACTAACTAGGGCCATGGCTAGCTCCAGGGAGTGAATCATATCAAATTCATCCAAGTTGTCATCATCACCATTACCAACTGAGTCCCCTGGAATAGCTATGAGCTTCATGGAGCCCCCCCCCCGGCCCTCAGAAGTTGTAAGCTTTCCCCTTACGTTAGTCGCGGCATTAACGATATCGTCACATTCGCAGGCAACCATCATCTAGAGATAATAGTTCTCAGGAACCGGTCCATTCAATGGATCCCCCAATAGAAGCAACAGATCGCCCAAACTGCAGCCCACTTCCACTAATCATTGTGCCTAAACCGGGCAAAGTTGCAAACAGTCCGGTCTGACAGACTTGGGAGTTGACCCGGTCACTATAGAATCACCCACCTGCTGAACCTAGCAAGATGACGAATGCACCGGTTCAGCACCAAAGTTACTTGGATCTAGGCTAACAAGTGGGTCCATTGGGTCCAATAACACCTTGTCTTCCCCATCCAGCAAGCCAGGCGGCCATCCCGTTTCCGGAGCTAGCATTACTTTCTTTGTTTTGCGAAGGGGACTTCCCTGATTAGGCTCACTTTCCTAGCTGCCTCCCGAAAGACCAGACTTACTAAAAGTGGAAATTTTCAAATTGTGCATCACCATTGTGTCTTCCAGAGAACATTGAAAACTCCAGCCTATGCCTACATCCTCCTCCACCCAAACAGGCTCGTTAATAGTGATAAAATACTGCAAATTATACACTATAAAAACCTTATGGCATCAAAGAAGATCAATCTGCTTGTTAGAATGACATCGACCTCATCTTCCTAGGGCCACCACATATTCATCCTGTCCACACTAATAAGGCTACCAAACAGTGAAAGGATCCTAGCCAAGATGAAGACCGACCAAGCCCGGACAAGTAATACATTCACACAATTGCACGGCTCATAGGGGCATCAACTCCACTGCCAGCATAGAATCAACCCATGGATGCACATGACTTAAACATATCATATCATCAAAACCATTCATCTCAACTGAAAACTCCATCCATCCGCCGTAGTGAGTCGGTTCCTCAGTGAATGACTTCTAACAGGAAGCTTCTGGTTCCGCATCATTCACCCGCCATCCCTTTGCCTGGCCAATTCTTAAGCAGGAACGCATCCAACAAAGCGCGCTTATCCTCAGAAAAACAAGGTACCTTTGTTCTGACATCTCCAATCAACACCTGCTGCTTCCAATCAAGCTGTCGCTGATTGTCATAGCCTCGAGCACCCACCAGACTCCTGTGAGAGTTGTTTGGGCACCCCTTTTCCCGATGGCTGAGCCCAGCAAGATCGGCATCTGAGACCATTCCTACACCCGCAGTGGAGTGATCTTTCCCATAACGGCGACCACATGACCAAACCCTTCTACTTCCACCCCTCACCACTTCACTGTAAGAAGGTTGTTGAGCCCTAGTGACCCCGTCAACAAGAGCACCCTTCTGGTGGTTCCGGGTGATCACTCCGACTAGACAAGGAGGAGCCAACAGACCTCCACAGACTACCCCCGGTGAAACACACCCCTGAAAGGAGAAGAGAGATGCGGCACTGCCTGCCGCAATTATGCGCTTTCCCCCCTCCGACGTGTCTCCCCTACACAGTAACACACATTCTCACCGCACACTGTAGGATCCCGGAAACCCATGGCACTGTGGCAGATACCTCCAAAGTGGTGCCAAAATCGCCTGAGCACTTCATCCCTCCGACGCATCTTACAAAAGGCAGCTTTTTATAAAAATATTAGTTAATCAATGTTGATACATTAGTAACATTACTTGTACAATGTCTAATTTTTAACCTAAATTACAATAATTCAACTTTGTTATATTAACTATAATTATGTCATATGTTCACAAAGATCAAACTCAATTTAATTTATGAACTTCACTTTATGTACTCTTATCATTAAAACTTCACGCCAAGGAATAACTTAATTGGCATGGATATTTTCATAATTTATTCATTTTCATTAATACCACTATCTTTCTTTCTACCAAACTATGTATAAGTTTAGCCTTCTAATTATGCTACTACTATTATCATGATACCAAACAACGTGAGAATAACATAAACTAATTAGAATATCTAGCACCTATTCTAACTTTTTTATCTTGATATAAAAATGTCATAAGAGAATCTTTTTCAGGTGATGTGCAGTTGGAGGATGGAATAGAACTACATGTACCACGATGGGTCTAGACCTCCGTTCTTTTCTTTAGCTTTGGTTCCTTTGCGGATGGAATTTATTGGATGTTTTGTCGTAACATAAACAATGCCTTTGTGCCATCTAGTTAAAGTCTGGTACTAACTAATATTAGAATAAATAAATAGGATGCACGAGGGCAAACACATGAATAATACATCTGGAACAATACTGACATAACATACAAGTGAAAGCTCGACGGTCAGAAGTAGTCAAGGACTTGCCTTACCCATGAAAGCAGCAAAAGCCGTCTTCAGTCCTAACACGTCCACAAAACGCTCGCATGCCGGAGAGTACTTGGTCATAGCAAAATCGAGCACCCTGATAGCCGACCCGTAAGCTAACTTCTTCTGCTTCATTATAATAATCATCAATTCAACACCCTCCGACTTCAAGAACCTCTCTTTGTTTTCCACCGGCATTAGCAAACAGCACAAGCAATCAAACAGATTCTCCAGCATCTCCTCCTCATCCGACGTCTTCGGATCTCTCGATTTATACATTGCCACGGCCTGGAGCATGGCGTCCACTCCATTCATCTGCCCCAGCCTCTTCTGGTTGGTGGTGCTATTCTGGAGGAGAATCGCCAATATCTCCGAGGCGTATTGTTTGTTAGCGTCAAATTCCCGCACCTTGATCCGCACCATCAGCCACCGGAGCAGCTTTGTACGCTCGCACACCATCTCAGCCACGGCAGGCTTCACCTCAATCATATTGTCGATCGTGGCAAGGGTGTTATAGATGGCGGCCGCCTCATCGGGATCCGCCTCTGACAGGCGGCCAATGTTCTGAACAAGGAGTTCGAGGACATTATTCTCAACGAGAACGTCCACAAGGACGCGAGCGGGTTCATCATTGTCCTCGAGGACGTCCTCGTCGGTAAGGTCCACGAGGAGGCCAACGACATCAATGGCGATGTCCGCATTGTCGTGGCCAAGAAGGCCAACAAGAGAAGAGACGGTGTTCAGGGCGACGAGGTCTGGATAGAGCTCCGGTGCGCCGGCAAGAATCTTGAGACGTTCAATATCGTTGTGAAGGTCAACCTCGGAGTCAGCGAAGCGGTCGGGCTGGTCGGGATGCTTCATCCTAGCCTCCAAGTTGTCGCGGAGGCGGCGCTCGAAGGAGAGGACTAGCTTCTTCATGGTGCGGAGGTCGAGGACATCGACGCCGCCGTTGTGCGACTTCTCCACTGCCTCCAGGAGGGAGAGATCGAAGCCGTCAACGGCACCATTCTCGGGAGGGGGCGAATCCTCGCGCCTCCGCTTTGGGGGCTGGCTCAGGTCGCGGGAACCCATGGCGAGCAGAGAGGCAGACGATCGAGGAGTGGCCAAACCCTAATCGGGACACCCAGAAAACAAAGGAGTTGGTCCGGATTTTCGTGCGGCTCACCGCCACGAGCCTGTTTCGGACCGGAAATGGCTCGGTTTACAAATCGGGCGGTTAGACGAATAGGAGGGTGGGGAGCTCGAGAGCCGGCCGACTCACTCATCTTCTTTATTTGACCACACGTCCATTTGACGCCCGTATAGCATTCTTGGTTACGTTTTTATTTTATCTAAATTTTGAAAATAAAGAGATAAAATATTTAATTATAATTTTTAACTATTATTTCATTTTAAAAGTAAAATATTATATGTACATAATCTCTTTTAAAATAAAAATAAGATAGATATTATTTTATTTTTAAGATAGATGTAGAGACAAGATGTGAGAGACCAGACATACATACGTTCCGGTGGAGATTTGCTCTCTCTCTAGCACGAGAGGTGCCATTCGCTCCGATAGTTTTAGGCGGACGGACAGGAGCTCCTCCAACGTCCAATAGTAGGCGTTGACCATGGTGCCGTGGGTGACACAACAGTCGCCATCAGGCCCGGTGCGGATGATGGTGTCATCTCCCGGCACCTGGTCCGGCACAGAGGCGACAAGACGGAGGCAGTTGCCGTCGAATTGGCCCCAACTGGTGATGTGCAAATGGTCGAGGAGACCGTAGTATGAACCTCCGCGGCATGTTTGTTGGGACATGGAACCGCTCGTGCAGAGGAAGCCGAGCAGTACCTCGAAGCAGGCGACGTTCCACTCATCGTCAAGTATCGCACCCAATAGAGTTGCGAACAATGGCGGACGACTGCAGGAGGGGGGTCCTCTATGCGGAGGGAGTTCGAGAGAGTTTCGCAGAGTCGTAGGTCAAAATCAAATATTATTATCTAATTTTAAAAATTTACGATAATTTTGTCAAACACAAAGTGATTAGACTGTGTTGATTTTAAAAATAAAATTGAGAAGTCAAATAATCTTGATTTCAAAAATAAAAATATCTTAAAATTAAAAGCACCTGCATGGCATCGGTACCTCGTTATTATAATATTTTATAATTAAATATACAAAATACTCTATTTATCAATAAATGATACTCAATGCGTACTTGTACGAAACATATAATTAATCATTTATTGATAGTATAATTTGTTGATGTATATTAATTAGTAGTGTAGTGTGGTCAGGTAATATTTTTCAATGTACTTATTTACAATCTATGTCATATGATAAAAATTATATTAAAATGAAAATATAAACTAGCAAATGATAAAAAATTATCATGTTTGAAAAAATGTAATAACAAAAAAGAGTAGTTACCTGTGACCAAACAAAATGGGAATCACACGTAAAAAAAGGGTGAGATTTTCTCTTTTTTTGTTCAAAAAAATTACCTTTCAACGTAGCCTAAGTCTTATGGTATGTTTAGTTGTATGATAATGAAAATTTTTGTTTTAATTTTTAAAAATTGTAAAAAATTTGTTAAAAAAAGTGTCTGGTAACTATGATAATTTTATATTTTAAAAGTGATTTTCTTCTTAAACAAAAAAAAGAGGATCTTACCTTTTTTTTCCTGTGGTCCCCACTTTGTTTGATCATGTGTGATAAGTACTCTTTTTTGTAATCATATCCCTCTAAATATGATAATTTTATGACATGAGTTAGTTCACTTTTTATTTTTAATATAATTTTTTATCATAAAAATATACAAAAAAATTATCATATAACCAAACACCCCCTCAAGAGCAATCGCGAAGCCCTCTGTTTTGGTATCCAAAGCCCAATCTATTGCGGTGTCCAACGAAGTCCCATTTTAAAGTGTTCTGGCGTCCAACGTAGTCCCAAGCCTGGGGGAGCCATCACGAAGTCCTCTCCCATGTGGCGTCAGAACCCCAAGCCGAACGGAAGGGCATCGTGAAACCGTCTCTCCTCCGGTGCCGTCCAACAAAGCCTCCCCCAAGCCGTGGGGTGGCGAAGCCCTTCTCTATCGCGGCCTCCAAGCATCGCGAAGCCCCAGATGGCGGTGGCTCTCCAGAAGTTCCCATCTTCTGTAGGGTTGCCTGGAGCCCCTCGACACTGATCTCCACCACTATCTACTCCTTCCTCGTCTGCTCTTCTTCTTCCACCACCTCTCTTCCTGGCATCCTCCGCCTATCCTGCGATGTGGTGGTGCCTATTTTGTTCTCCACTTTTCTATCGCAGCGCAGGTGGCGGTTCCTCCGCTCCTGTGAACGTTGAGGAGCGGTGTGGTGCCGGCAAGATCATTGATGCGACCGAGTGGTGTCACACAGACGGTGACCTTGGTAGCGCTACTGTCGGTGGTGATCCGATGGGTGGCGAAAGTGTGGCTGTCGGTGGTACAGGCGAGGGTTTTGGAGGGATATGATGAATACGTGTTTTGGAATTCGCATTGAATGATGATTCTCAAACTCATCTCGATTTGATTAACGGAGATCATGTTATATTGTATATGCTTGATTGACTAATTTATTATGTCTCTATTCTTAACCCTTTAATTTATGTGAATGTATAGGAAAGACGTGGATTCTAAAGTTCATGATGCAGAACCTCCAACTCCCGGATCTGTCATGAAAATGAGTTCAATGTAGATAAGATAACTTTCATTGTATGACTATGCTACAGTAGCAGGGTTTTGGGATTTTTTATGATTGAAGGGCAATATTGGCTTTCCTTTTGGCTATATTGAGGATGGATTATGCTGCATCTTTCAGTCTTTGGCATAGTTCCTACGTTGCAGTCTTCTGGATGGATCTACTTTCTTTTTGTTCTTTTTAACTGTTTTCTTTATTAATGGATTGCATATGATTTTTTGGGTTGCTTTCAGAAAAGGTATACCGAAGTGTCTTGAAGTTGAAGATTGTCAAAATGATAGTGCTTTTCAAATGTACAAAATTGAAAGTTGATAATGAGGACAACTCAACTCAGGAGATGAGTTTGCTGATATCTGTCATATGCATGAAATAGTTTACTTAGAAATTTGTTCAAAATTATTATTATTTTTTAGATATGTATTTTTTAGGTTGTCTTTATTACTGTAACATGGGAGATTTGTTGTAATGAAGTGCATTTGCATATGCATTTTTATCTTTGTTTCATACAGTAGATGTCTTTCCGTTTGTTTTTGGTTTAAGTTATGTTTTTATGTACATACACATGCACATGCATCTTTCTTTTTTGACCCTAGTATGACGACCTATAACTATCATTGAAGTACACCCACCCACCCAACCCAAGCGTATTGCTTACTTTTACCTATCTATATAGCCTCTGTTAAAATGGATGATTCCATCAAAATCTCCAACCAAAAAAGGAGAATATGTGTCATTCCATCATTTTTCATTTGAGAAGAAAATAGAGTTGATGATAAGGACAAAACATTGCTTATGTACTACATAATAAATAAGTAAATTATAGATAAATAGATGATCTTTTCTACTGATATGACCTATATGATATTATGCACCTATAATAGCTGGTGGCTTGTCTTGAAAATATTTTGGGCGAAGAGACTGATTTTCAAATGTGACATGCCACATAAGTGTCCAAATGTGACGTTGAATAGTAAGAGTTTTTCTTTCTTCTTCTTTATTTCTTCTCCTCTAGCACAAGAGAGCAATCAAACAGGTTGTTCCTTCTCCATTTCTCTTCTTCTTTCTGTCTATTGTCGAGAACAATAGCAAGATGCTTATTGTTTTATTTTTTTGTTTGATGCATAGGTTAGCAGCAATAGAAGGCATAGATGCTTCTCTCATTCTTTCTCTCTTCTTGGTGCAGCAGCAACAGCAGCAGTAGGAAGGCTTGGCGAGGTAGACAACAGGGAGAAGAAGGGACTAGCAGCTAGCGTTCTGGTGGCTTGTTTGAGAGGGCTCCCAATCTCCCTTCAAGTGGCTGAACATCCCCTTTTTTAGAGAAATCACCAGCCTGTTTGCTGGAAAGTTCAAATTTTAAAAAGAGAGGAGTTGGCAGAAAATTTGGTTGCAACAGGAAATCTGGGAGGTAGACAAGTAGTGAGATCTTCTATTTTTCAGTTGTTCTCTTTAATATAAATTATTTTTAAGTAACTTTTTAACTACATCTTTTAAAGCAACCCAGCCAAACCACAATGGACACGGATTTGAATTGCCAAATTATTAGAGTTTTTTTGGATGATTTGGATTTGTGATACTCTTAAACATTTTTGTTGATTAATACATGTCCACCTTTATATTATATCTTTTTAAAATTTAGGATGCATGTGTGACTATCTTGGGTACAAGACCGAGCTTGGTTAAGTTCCGGAAGAACTCCAATTGCATGAAAGGTCTTGGCTTGGCAAAGATAAGGTTCTCATGAGCATAGCCTATTCTATCTAATTTGAGTCTCAAATTCCTAATGCTATATGGACCAAGTTGCCTATCTTCTACATATAAAGCACTGGCATGACTACGCTCATAGTTGTAAAGGCGCCGCCTAGGCGGCAAGGCGCTTTTCCAAGGACGCCTTGTCTGGGGCCAAAAAGGCGCCCAAGGCGCCCGCCTAGGCATTCAAGGCGTCAGCCTAGGCGCCCAGACAAGGCGCCTTGGGTATTTTTACATCATTAAAAAAGTAATTTTGAGGGATTTTCCCCCCTTGATACCTCCTCACAAGGGAGACTTATTTAATGTCAGTTTGAATATATTAATATATTGCATTATCACTTATACTATCATACATATTTAAGATTTATGATTATAAACATATATTATATACTTAATTAAATTTATTTTCAGCTCTTTCTTCACTTTCTCTCTGTCTCACTTATACTATTACATATTTTTTTCGGTTCGGGGGGTTTCGCCCCCCTGACAACCCCCTACAAGGGGCGCTGCCCCCTTGACCCCCGCGACCTGACCGCGACTACTCTGCGCTCCCCCTATTTAATAATATTATAAAAATATTTTACCATCACTTATACTATTGCACATGTATATATATATTTTATAATTATAAATGAGTTATATACTTAAATTTTATAAAATTTTATTTAACTTTCTTCTCTTTCACACACATCATCATATTTACTTATGTGCATTGATAAAACACTCATATTCAATTATAACATAAAAATATAATTATATTTATATTTTTATACATATAACAACCTTTCAACTTAGCCTTCCTTGAATACCGCCTAGACGACGCCTAAGCGGCCGTCTTGTCGCCTAAGCGGAATCGGTACCCTTCAACGTCTTGGGCGTCTTGTCGCCTTGACAACTATGACTACGTTGTATCAGATTGGCACTTGCCTATCTTCTGGATGGATCTGGTTTCCATATATATATATATATATATATATATATATATATATATGAAGTGAAATAGTTTTGCATACAGAATGTATCTTTCATGTCTCCTTTATTTAACATTTTGTTGTATAACATTTCTCAAGTACTGAGAATTGACATATGTCATAGGGTGTTTTTATAGTCAATACTTTGTGGGAAAAATTATATTATTATTTCACCCTTCTTTCTTAATTTTATTTGTTTGTTTATGTACGAATCGTTCGGTAAGGTCTCTATAACATGCACTTATGATATCTTAACACTTCCACTGTCGTTAGACAAGGAATTGCGACACATTATGCATATGGGGATGGTCGTTACATAGTTTGTGTTTGCTACGTGAAGGATTCTGAACCTTTTCTTATCCTTATGCAAGTGAGTGATAACACATTGGTCTCCGAATTCTGTTTTCTTAGTTTTTTGGTGTATAACAAGGACCAAAAGGTGAGTGAACACATTAAAATCTCAAAATGACTTAGTATTTTTGTGTGGAGAATGGAGTCGATCAGTAGGAAATGATGACAAACTGTTGGCTATCCCTGACATTTCTAACAAGAGTAGCAAGGGATTTGACGAGGGTAGCAGGCTTTGGAGGAGGATCATATTATATGCAGCTAAACGTTATTTTTGGATGCCCCTAAGTAGACCTGTAAACAGGTCACTATCATGCGAATCTTTTAAGGTCCAAACTCGAATCTAATAAGACATATCCGAATCTAATAGCAGACCTGATAAGTTCTTGAATTTTGGGTCTAAGTCCATACCCGTCTTTCAGATTTGGGTCAACCCGTTACATCCGTCATGCAACTCATTTGTCATGCAGATTAAACTTTGCTACCGAAATTGTAGTGCCTGCTACAGCCTACTGGACATTTGCTACAGGACATCTGCCAATAAATTTGTTTTTACATATGCCGCATTGCACCATTAAATACATTTACATCTGTCGTAACGTAAAAAAGATTAACAGCATTCAATCATTCATCATTAAAAATTACATAATAAAAAAGTACATCCACTAGAGTCTACAAAGCATTCACCATTAAAATTTTTAGAATAAAAATTACATAATAAAAATAAAAATAAGAAAGATCATGCTTTGAAATCAAAATAAAAATAAAAATTGCAAAATTTAGAGAATTTTATCTCAGTATAAAATCAAAAGATTTCACAACCACCGATCTCTTCCCTCACTTTCAACCATTTTTTCTTTGTACTATTTCAAAGAAAAAAAATGTAAATAGCAAATATCTTCCAACTAAAGAGATAACTGTACAGAAGATCCCTCGAATGTTCATTGCGTCAGTCACAAATTTTGAGCATTTAGCCGATAGCGGTACATGAACTGTACAATAAATCAGAAGAAGAGACTTGACCATTTAGCTGATAGCAGTACATTTCAGATTTCACAAGAAAATTAGGGAGATATACTTGTTTCATAATATATCCGCAGTACATGAAACTTTGAAGTCTCTACATATAGAGAAGCATTACTTAACTTAGGGAATCTTTTTCTTCTCCATACAAACTTTTTCTAAAGCAGATTTGGGGTCAAAAAAAAGAAAGTTGAACTCATTACGTGGGTTCATCTCGGTCTTGAGATAAACAAATTCATGATTGGTGAACTAGCTAAGAATTAAAGGATAGACATGAAATAAGAACCAAAACATCTGTTTGAAATAAATGCAGGGAGTATCTTCATATATGATTTTAGAATTGGCCTCAACAAAAAAAAAATCAAGCTTTTTCATCAGTGTAGTGTAGCTCAAGCATTTCTACTGTTTTATCACTCATTCAAAGCCTAATGAGGTGTTTGGTAGCACAATACTTTTTTGTAGAGTTTCATGATCAAAATTTGTATTAAAAGAAAATATGAACTAACAATGACATAAAATTATCATGTTTGGAGGGATGTGATAACAAAAAAGTGTAACCACCACATATGATCAAACAAAGTGGAGGGCCACAAGAAAAGAAAAAGTTTTTTTTATCTAAGAAGAAAATTACTTTCAAAACATAAAATTATCATGCTCGTCAAACACTTCTTTTAAAAAAGTTTTAGTACAATTTTTAAAAATTAAATTAAAATCGCAACCAAACACCCCATAAGTGATCATTATTTTTTTTCCAGGTGAGTAAACATCAATTGGATAAACAACCAAGCAAAAGTAGCTAATCTATTTGGGACCAACAACATACAAGTTCTTATCTACCCAATCATATGGCAGTTAGAGTCAAAGATTAGCGTTCACTAGATGCATAGATGATTAAAAATTCGAAGCATGAAACTATGAAACACCTACATGTACCATACACATTTAGCTAATAACAATTAATCACAAATTCTTTGGGTAGTTAAGGAGATCTTATGACATGCACCAAGTTATCTAGAAGAAGAGACACTCCTACCCATAATATGTACTTATAACATTTCACAAGAAAATTAAGGGTATAATAGGTCCATATTCTTTGAATACTTCATATTCTTTTACGGTTGCTTCAAGAAGAAGATTCTATATATTTTCTTTATGATTAGGAAGTTTCTATGTTTCTAAGGGGAAAATTCATAGGAAGGGCACTTGCATGTACTAAAACTAATAAAGATATAGAATTAAACAAAGATTCACCTTATTGTTTGAAACGTGATTTCTAATACACAAACACACATGATCTAAAAGTTTGGGCAAAGAAATTAAATTGTTAGAAGTTAATTCAACTATAAACGAAGAAGGGAGGGTTATCATTAGGGGTGAATAAGAGTGAGTTCAATTCAAGTTTATTTTTTTCTCAACTTCAGATCGAGCCCAATAGTTCAATAAATCTGATTCGATACAATCTAATTCATTATGATTCAATTCAACTAAATAATAAATAACTTATACGTATCTATATCAACGTACAAGTTAAAATGTCTAAAATTCACTATTTTGATGATAAAAAAGACATACAAATATCATTTATCAATGTTATAATTTATTTTAAGATCTGCAAACTCTCCCTTCCTCCTCACAAAAATTAAACTTCTTCCACCCAGTAAACAAAATCACAACAAATTCTCTTCTCTAACACCAAGCACTTTGAATAAAACTATGCCAAAGAGAATAAAAAGATATTACATAACTTCTTTACAAATAATGCATAAACAATAGTTAATTTGAGTCCAAGTCAGTAATCCATCTAGTCAGAATTTTATCCTATGCAGTTTTCAACGAGAAGAGAATACCCTTATCTTGATCAGGATGTACTTCTAATATTATAGACCTTCATGTGCCAACCAAACTAAAAGTTGAAAAGCATCATATTCATGTGAGAATGAGATTAATAGAGAGTGATGCCTTCCCTAGAACGAACATACATACTTGCGCTAACTTTGCTCAGAGGTGTGGCAGGATGAGCGGGCATGCACCAACTACGCTAGATCTGCTCGACATGCGCTAGATCCGGGTTGCTTTGGCTCTTCCCTAGAACAAACATACAGTTACGGTAAGTAAACAATAAAAACCACCTATTTTCTGACTACTGAGAGGGTTTTGTTCTAAGTTCCTTTAGAATCGATATTGCCCGGCTGAATAGTGAAACACAAAAAATTTTATAGCACTGTAAATGTTGCCTCCGGTGAATGGGGTGGATGGGAGGCCAAGCAGAACAAGAGAATAATGGTTGGGGGTCTGCCGTTTGCGAAGGTTGGCACTCTCAAGCAACATACTACAAAAAAAATGGATAAGGGCGCGGAGAGGAAGCAAGGGAAAGATCCAATCATTGTTGCCATAGGATCGTGATATTACCAGGCCGTCGAAGTGCCGAGCGATGAGAAGCCTAGGGACTAGACTACTGAAGCACAGGGTGCCCTCCCTAGAGGATGTTGCACACATTACCTGTCTCCGTGTTGACGGTAGGCCGGTGGTGTGTGCCACTTCTTTTGATCATTAACGGGAGTTTTGGACCCTTTTTGCATATGAGCCTGAGTTCGACCTGGAGGATGGCCTACGCACCATCGCCAGACTAGAGGCTGGTGGGATGGTAGGCCTAGTAGATGTCGAGTGTGTCCGTGGCGAGAGCTAGGACAACTTTTTCTATTACATGGTCGGCCAGGCTGCGGCGGCGTTTATCGGGTTACCTGGCTCCTTAGAGGCGGACATAGACTTGTGCCACTTCCTCCTCTTCTTCTTCAAGCACCTTCTGTTGGTCTCGAAGATGGACCGCATCCATCTGCGGTTCCTTTCTTTGCTTGTTGACCTGGAGCAGGTTGGCACATACATATGGGGGGCAGCGATGCTCGCCCATCTATTCTGCGGCCTCCAGCCTTAGGCGGGCTCTGTTTCGGTCGCCAGCTTCTCTTCTTTTCTCCAAGTAACTTTTAGCAGCTTTTCCTTTCTATACACTTGTATTGCTCTGCTTTGTTCTGCGTTGCTTGACAAGTTGTGCCTTTTATATAGGCTTGGAGCTACTTTTACTTCCCCCTGGGCCAGGCACAAGAGTCTTACCCCGACCTCTTCCCTCTGATGGCTTGCTGGGAGCCTATCCGTCCTGCTGAGGGTCATCGGAGCCAGCTGGCTTCGATTCATGCGCAAATGCTCCGCTTTCCATACACTGAGGTATGTTTTTAATTTGTTCATCAATATTCTTCTAGTGAATTGATAATCGTGATTTTGCTTCATGCAGGTGTGTTGGCAGTCATATCTTATGATCAACGACCATCTCCAACCCTAGATTGCTCAGGTTGGTCGTGTCTTCGGCCGCGATCTTCACCTCCTGTGCGTTAACGAGCTGGCACTGCTGTGGCTTCGATTCTCGGCACGCGCCCTCGGCCTGGAGCAGGACTGGTTGGAGCCTCCTCCCTCTTTTCCTCTAGTTGGGGCCGATCCTAGACGCCTGCTCCTCCCCGTTGATTGGGTGGAGAGGTACCACGCCTTGATCACATTGTGGTACGAAGGCGGTGAGGTAGTTTTTGACTGGGTAGAGGATAGCTGAGACTACTTTCGTTGATACGAGGAGGTGTACGACCACTTATTCGTCCCCGAGGGTCAGCTAAATGTTTCTTCCTTTTGCTTCAATTCAATTCATCATTGTTACTCTTTCTTACCCTCTGTGACATTTCAGGAGGCTCGGGCTCTACTGCTGCACCAAAGGCTGGAGATTGTTGATTTTTGGCAAGAGGTGGCCACTCTTCGTGGCACGTTGGAGACTGAGGTAGACATTGCCTTTGACCTTTATTTTTATTCTTGTCATACACTTGTCTGGCTCTGATGTGTTTTCTTCTATTTGCAGCTGAAGGCCTATGCAGAGTGTTCACCTCCTTCTATGACGAGGGAAGAGGTGGCTGAGCTTCGCCAGCGTCTGAGTGAGGTGAGAGAGGCCCTGACGACCAAGGAGGCAGAGATGTCTTCGCTTTGATTCTCTATTTTGATTGTTGATTTTTCTTGGTTCATATTATTCCTGTTCTTCCAAGTTGTCGAGCTCCAGGGTGTCCTTGCTTCGTCATCTACTCGCATTCAATCCTTGGAGACCGAGGTGGAGACTTGGTGGTCCACCCCAGCGAACCTTCATTCCCAGATGATCATTTTGGATCTCTGTCTTCAGCATGAGAGGACCTTGCGAGAGATAGAGCGCGAATATAGCCAGACTATCCAGTCATTGGGGCAAATGCACTTATAGTCACAGGTTCGTGCGGCGATGACAGAGGCGACGTTGCAGGTTTACTACCAGGATATTCCTCCACAGCCGAGTCAGAGTCGCACCCACCAGAGCATCTCGCACCGGAGTGGTACACACCGGAGTGGCGGTGCCGCTCGTAGCCAGAGTCACCACGACCAGAGCCAACAGGGGCAGAGTGACCAGAACCAGGGCCACGAGGCGACTACAGTAGTTTTGGTGGACACGGCTACCATGTCTCCTCCACGTGGTCGCTCTCCTGGAGAGAGTAGCAGTAGGCACTGATATCTGTAGCAGGCTTCATTATTTTCTTGTTGTAGCTGTTTCTCTTCATGGTTGTATCATTTGATGATATATTCATATCTTTTTGTTCTAAAGGCATTTGTATTGTTCTTCTCTGTTCAACATTGCTCAAAGGGGTACTTAACATCATATTTCGGCTTGGCCCCTTGCAAATTTGTCAAGGGACGGATGCCTCTTAAAAAAATGGTAAATAATAATAACAAAATTGAATAATAGATGTAGGGTTAAGAAACATACCTGTTGGCGAGACTTCCCCCTCCTTGACTTGTATTTCTTTTCTGAAATACTCAACAAAGAGGTTAGACTTGTGCCATGGCATACCCCCTTGCCTATTGTTGTCTTGCCTTGCTTATATGTCAAGGGGAGGGGGTAGCCTTATTAACTAGGTAGAATGCACAAAATGACTAACAAAATAAACAAGGCAAGAGTTAAGAAAGCTTACCTGTTTTGGCAAGAGTCACTCATTTCTTGATCTCAAAATCCTGAAACGTTTAATAAAGGAGATTAAATCTTCACCATGGCTCATCCCTTTGCCTATCGCCGTCTGCCTTGACTTAAGTCAGAGGGATGAGCCTTCTTAACAAGGTGTAAAAATAAACTAAATGACCGAAATGAACTGGTTAAGAGAACTTACCTGTCGTTGAGAGAACCTTCCCCTCTTACTTTAAAGTCCCTAAAAACACTTGATAAAAGAGAATCAGATCTTCACAATGACTCATCCCTTTGCCTACTATGACCAACTTTGACTTAGGTCAAAGGGAGGAGCCCTCTTAACAAAGTGATAATAAAGATAAACATGCAATGCAGAAATGAAACATGCAAGACATAAAAATAAACATGAATGTTAGCAAAGGCAAAAAATCAAGGTTATGCCAAGTTAAATATGCATTTTTTTTAGATTTTTGAAAATCATCATTTTTTTTGGATTTTTTGAAAGCATATATCTTTTTTGGATTTTTGCAAATATTCAATTTTTTATATTGAGATTTTGAAAATATTCATTTTTTTTTGGAATTTTGTGGAGAATGTGTCGATATCGAGACAATTCATCGGTCTTTAAGGGTTAATCAAGATTGAAGTGATAAACATCATGTGAAAATAAGGTTCCCTATCGAGAATCTTTCTTGCCCTCTTCATTTGATCGGTTTGGATTCCCCCTGAGTTTGGACAATTTACCCTACCCTAGGGGTTTAAGATGGAAGAATAATAAAGGAGGTCTTTGATAAGATTTGGGGGTGTTAAGAAGGGTTTCTCTACTCATGCCCAAATTGCTCGTTGGGGTTCAGCCTCTTCGGATCTTTTCTACATGTGGCACTCAATTAGACAAGTGTTTGACCTGTGGGGTCATTGCTCATCTTTTGGTGCATTTTCTTTATTTTTTACTTTTCTGGGTACTCATTTAGACATGCCCATATTTGTTTAAATCTGTGGGGTTCATTGTCCATCTTTTGGCGCCCTTTTACATCCTATGAGATGGCCTCTTACTAAGGCAACAGGCATTTTCGATACTATCCTCCTCTAGTCTCCTTCATCTATCTTGGACCAAATAGAAGAGAATAGGGCAAGGGTTCTTTTTCACCTTAAGGGTTCTGCCTTGCCTCACTCAAGTGTCGGGTTTTCTGGATTCTGGGATCGAGAGGTGTTGTGTGTGCAGAATGATGTCTACCCTTGTCCTCTAACGAATACTCTTGGATCGATGACTTAATATCATACCAGAAATTCTCCATTTTTTTCAAGGAAAATATTTTTTGAGGTAAACGCCATTCCATGGATGATTCAAATTTTCTCTATCAGCATTGGTTAGCTCATATGCATTGCCTGGATATTTTTTAGTGATAACGAAAGACCCTTCCCAGTTAGGTTGCAACTTGGAGCGGAGACCACCCAACTTAATGAATATGCGTTTGATTACCATCTCATCGATTTTGAACTTTTCTCTACCACCCTCTTTTGATAAAACCTTTTCAATATGTTCTGATAAGTCCGGGCATGCTCGGAGGCGGCCAACCTTCTTTCATTTGGGAGTTCAAGTTGTGCAAAGAGAGATTTTTGTCTCTCATCGACAGGGATGTCCCTATCGAGTTGAACTCAGAGTGATGGAAGGAGTACTTCATTTGGGACCACCGCTTCCATCACATATGCGAGAGCATGCCGGGTTTGACCAGAGAGGGTCTGCACAGAAGTACGATAAGCCCATAGGGCATCTACAAGCTTATCTGGCTAGTTTGCGAACTTGCTAGACTTACAAGTTTTCTTAATAATTTTGATCAAGGTTTCGTTGGTGGCTTCTACTTGACCATTGACTTATGGGTAGTATGGAGATGAATGATGCAATGCAATACAAGGCGATGATGTTAGGTTTGATGAAGGAGCACAGTGTTGATGCCTTGATCTCCACGAACGCTTCTGCTTCTGCCACTTGGTGAAGTACTCTGTTGCTGTCAGGATGAATGATTTGGAACGGATTTCAGAGTTAAGATCACTTAAAGGGCCAATGATATCGAAAGCCCACTTGGTGAAGGGCCATGGGGGCATGAATCGGATGAAGAGAAGATGTGAGAGAATGGATCTTGTCGACATGGAGTTGGCAAGAATGACAGTGTCGGACAAAGACGGAGCAATCCTCTTCTAGGGTTGGCCAATAATACCCCTGCCTGACGATTTTTTTGCCAAGAGCTTGAGCATTGACATTGCCCCCATAGACCCCAGAATATGCTTCCTTAAGCACCAACTCTGCTTCTTCTTCATCAATGCATCTCCGCAAAATTTTGCTCAGGCTCCTCTTGTAGAGCACCCCTCCTAGGATGGTATACCTCTGGGATACTCTCCTGATGGCCTTCTTTTCTTTTGCATTTAATCCAGGTGAATATGTCTGATCTTGACAATACCTTACAATCTCATCGAATCAAGGCCTCTCACTCTCGTCTAATTCTTCCAACTCAATTAGAGAAACTTCCTCTTTCTGCTCTAGATATTCCTTCCGACCAAATCTCTCATTGACCTTCAGAAATCGACCATCCTTAATCACCAGCATCGACCTTCTACAGACATGGATAGTCTGCACTTGTCTACCTAGCAGGACTAATAGAGATGAAGCTAAGGACGCTAGGGCATCAACAAGAATGTTCTGAGCTCGAGGAACATGGACAAAAGTGAGTTTGGAAAAGAGCTTGATGTAGCAAGAGGTGAGTTATTGGTAAGTTTTGAGGTTTGGATGAGAACTTTGGTATTTGGTTAGGACTTGGCGAAGGATTAGTTGGCTATTACCTATCACCCTCAATTCCATGGCACCATAGAAATGAGCGGCCTCCAGTACGGTCAGTAAGGCTTCGTATTCAGTTATGTTTTTGGTTGCTAAGAAGTCGAGTTGAAATGTCTGTGGAATGGTGACACCCTCGGGTGATAGAAGGACTATTCCTATTCCCTTATCGTGTGAATTCAGAGCCCTGTCAAAATATAATGTTCAAAGGTGGGAAGATCGGATCAACATTAGTTCGTCATCCAGGAGCTCCGACTGGACCGGGTCAAAGAGGGGTATAGGTTGATGGGCTAGATGTTCGGCAATGGCATAGCCCTTAATTGCCTTCTAGGGGACATAGGTGATATCAAACTGTGAAAGGAAACTCTGCCAATGACCTAACCGATCTGTTATATTAGTTTTCTCAAGAAGGAATTTGATGGGATTGATGCAGGTGATAAGATTGGCCTCATGAGCTAAGGAAGAATGTTTGAGTTTTTGAACTACCCAAACTAGTGCAGCATAGGTCTTCTCCACTGCGGTATACTTCTGCTCACATGGATCAAAAATCTTTGATAAATAGTAAGTTGCCCTTTCTTTTCTTCTTCATCCACTTGTGCAAGGACTGTCCCAAGATAATTTTACAAAATCGAGATGTATAGAACTAAGGGCTTGCCAGGGACTGGTGGTCTAAGCACAGGGAGACTAGCCAGATATCTTTTCAAACCATCGAATGCATCCTGGCACCTCGAATCCCATTTAAACTCTGCCCCTGCCTTGGTCAACTCATAGAAAGGTTTACACCTTTGGAAGTGTTGTGAGATGAACCGGCGGACAAACTGTAGCCTCCCGATTAATCCTCGAAGTTCTTTCATATTTCTCGGAGGAGGCATACCAATGATTGCTTTGGCCTTGTTTGGGTTGATCTTTGTGCCCCTTTTACTCACTATGAACCCCAACAATTTTCATGAGGATACTTCGAATGTGCATTTCTTTGGGTTCATTTTCAATTTATATTCCCTAGTCCTTTGCAAGACCCTTCTTAGCACTTCAGGATGATGTTCTCGGCTTTTGGACTTAACGACTAGGTCATCCACGTACACCTCTACAAGGGTATGCATCATGTCGTGAAAGATAATCATCATGGCTCTCTGATACGTAGCACCAACATTCTTTAGTCCAAAGGGCATAACGATATAGTAGTAGGTTCCCCAAGGTGTAGTGAATGAGGTCTTCTCCTGGTCCTCTTCGGCTAACCGAATCTGATTATACTAGGAATAGCCATCCATGAATGACAGCATTTCGAATCCAACAGTGTTATCAACCAACTCGTCAATATGAGGTAGAGAAAAATCATCTTTAGGACATGATCGGTTCAAGTCAATGAAATATATGCAGATCCAAACTCGTCCATCCTTCTTCATGATAGGGACTATGTTTGCCACCCATTGTGGATAAAGGACGATCTTAATGAATCTTGCTTGATGTAACTTGTAGACCTCTTCTTTCATTTTAGGTGCAACATTGAGGTGGAATCTCCTTAATTTTTGTTTGACCGGGGTAGCTCTAGGTTTCAAAGTTAGACAATGTTCAACCAACGAGTTGTTTAACCTCGGCATATCTTCGTATGTCCATGCGAACGTGTCCTTATATTCTTCTAAGATTTTAATTAAACTCTGTTCCTCAATGGGAGTGAGGTTTGCACTTAGGAGGATGGTCTTAAGGTCTTCTGGTGTTTCAAGATTTAATTCTTTTGTCGGCTCATCCACCGTGACTGATGGTTCTTCAAACCTTTTAAGTCTAGATGCATACACATCAACCAAGTCCTCAATTCCTACCTCGAAATCAGAATCCTTTTCAGATAAAACCTTGTAGACCCCCAGTGTATGATCTACATTGAATTCATCATCATATTGGATTTTGTCAAGCTGGATAGCATTTTCTAGAAAAACTTGGCAGCCTTGCACATTTCTTGCACTTCTAAGCTAATTTCTGGAGATACCTCTCTAGAATACGCTTACCTCGAGTTTTCTTCTTTCCTATCCTACCTACTCCAAAAGAAGACAAAATTCAAAAGGTGGTATCTACAATGGGTGAAGGATCGAGCAGATTGATCAATGAGTCAGAGAAAAGGGGTCCCTAGTTGGGAGCACCCTCCGAGATAAGTAGAGATGTCTCCTCAACGGAAAATTAAGTTTGTGAGAAACATTTTTTTGGGTATTTTTGATGTTTTCAATGAGAAGACATGAATGAGCCGGTGAGGCTCGAGTAGAAATAAAAAGCTTAAGCAAACATAAGAAAAATGGGCTCACGGGCCCGACAATGACAAGAAATGGGCAGATGGACCCAAAGCTAGTGAAAAGATCCAAGGGGAACATGGGCCCAAAGCTAGAAAAGAAATCTAAAGGGCACGTAGGCCCAATTGGTGGGCACGCGAGCCCAACATTGTTGAATTGAAATGGGCATAGAAGCCCATTGGAGTAAGAAATTTTAAATGGGCTCTCAGGCCCAGTGATCAGTTTAGGTGGCCAAGCAGATCCATAGTTAGAAATCGGGCTAGAAAGCCCATCAAGTGCATCTAGGAGGGAGAGCATGAGGATTTCGAAGTACGTGACTGTAGGATATGGCTCACGTGGGATGCTGATTGGATGTGAGTTTGAGTGGATGAGTTGTTTAGGGATATACTCGCCCTTGATTGGTTCTTCCTTCTCCATGAACAACCAAGCCAAAGATGTACTCAGGTTGTCCACTTCTTCCTCTTGCTCTGGTGTATGATCTACATTGAATTCATCATCATATTGGATTTCGTCAAGCTGGATAGCATTTTCCAAAAAAACTTGGCAGCCTTGCACATTTCTTGCACTTCTAAGCTAATTGTTGGAGATACCTCTCTGGAATGCGCTTACCTCGAGTTTTCTTCTTTCCTATCCTACCTACTCCAAAAGAAGACAAAATTCAAAAGGTGGTATCTATAATGGATGAAGGATCAAGCAGATCGATCAATGAATCAGAGAAGAGGGGTCCCTGGTTGGGAGCACCCTCCGAGATAAGTAGAGATGTCTCCTCAATGGAAAATTGAGTTGAGAAGACATTTTTTTTGGGTGTTTTTGATGTTTTCAATGAGAAGACATGAATGAGCCAGCGGGGCTCGAGTAGAAACAAAAAGCTTAAGCAAACATAAGAAAAATGGGCTCATGGGCCCGACAATGACAAGAAATGGGCAGATAGGCCCAAAGCTAGTGAAAAGATCCAAGGGGCTCGTGGGCCCAAAGCTAGAAAAAAATCTAAAGGGCACGTAGGCCCAATTGGTGGGCACGCGGGCCCAACAATGTTGAATTGAAATGGGCATAGAAGCCCAGTGGAGTAAGAAATTTTAAATGGGCTCTCAGGCCCAGTGATCAGTTTAGGTGGCCAAGCCGATCCAGAGTTAGAAATCAGGCTAGAAAGCCCATCAAGTGCATCTAGGAGGGAGAGTGTAAGGATTTTGAAGTACGTGATTGTAGGATACGGCTCACACGGGATGTTGATTGGAGGTGAGTTTGAGTGGACGAGTTGTTTAGGGATATACTCACCCTTGATTGGTTCTTCCTTCTCCATGAACAACTGAGCCAAAGATGTACTCAGGTTGTCCACTTATTCCTCTTGCTCTGGTGCCTTCCTCCTCTTGGTTGGTTCTTCTTTTCGTCCCAGGCCATTATCATGGTCTCTTCTTTGATGAAGAATCTTTGGAGTCCCATGGCATTTTTTGGCCAGTAGACTATCCTCAGAGTGAAACTGGGCTCATAGCCAAGCCTATGCTTTCTCGATCTTTGTACAACTTCAACGGGGTGCACAACCCCTTGCAGTTCCTTTCCTAGCCCCTTTCCTGGCTGATAGCCCATTCCTTTCATTAACCGCCAGGTAACAGTTTCTAGAGGCATTGTCAACACCATGACCCCGGGCAGCTCTGTAGTTGAAATCAACGGCTGGATAAGTTCTAATATCGGCAGTGTAGAAGAGAGATCATCTATGTCATTCATAATAGGGATATTGGTTACTTTGATTACCTAGCCCTTGTATGAGAACTTCAGACATTGATGATTAGTGGAGGCAACAGCTCCTATTGGCTCAAGATATGGGCGTCCCAAAATAGCTTTGAAAGTGGGGTCCAGTTCTAACACATGATACTCGGTGGTGATAGTACACAGCTCGAGCCCTACTTTCAATGTAACCACCATTTGTGTCGGCTTCCGGGAGTTGTCATACGCTGTCACCGTGATGGCAGAAGGCTCAATTTCTTCATTAGAGATGTTGCAAAGTTGCAATGTTTCTGGCAGCATGACATTTATAGATGCTCCAGTGTCAATCAAGTAAGAGTTAATCTTTGTGCCTCTGATGACCACTGCAATGCGTAAGGCATACTTTCTGATCTCAGGCCGTGCCAACTCCTCCTGTGTAAATGTAAGTGCCGGATGCTCACTCCTCAGGGTCAAGACTATGATGATTTTCTCGGGTGGGAGGTTCTTATTGACCATGACCCACTACAAGTACTGTTGTAGGATGTCTTGATGGTTCTTTGACCTCTTTATAAGCTCTAGGATTGAAATCCGTGTCGACATTTTGTCCAGGTGCTTCAACAAGTCATATGCCGTGTCGGGCAACGGTTCTTCTACCACCTCCTCTTCTGCCTGTTCCTATGGTTGCATCTCAACCTGGGGGAAGACCCTTTGGAACATCCTCCTGCTACGAAGTACCAGCGCCAACGTGGTAGGGGAGAGTTGTGTAGGTGGTGATGGTAGGATTGGTTGGGATGTTGAGGGGCCCATGGTAGGTAGGGGTGGTGAGGATCGAATGATGAGGGGTCATGGGGTGGTGGAGGCCGGTATGTTGGGTGATGGTTTGGGTGTTGGTGGTGATGGTCGGATGATTAGGGGTTGTGGAGTGGTGGCGACAAATAGGTTGGGTGACGGTCGGATAATGAGAGGCCGTAGAGTGGGGGCGACTAGTAGGTTGGGCGATGTTTGGGGTATTGGTGGTGGTCTAATGATTAGACGCCAGGGAGGAATGGTGGTTGATGGATTAGGTGACAATTGGGGTTATGGTTGGGTTGCTGGTGGTAGTCTAATGATTAGGCACTATGGAGAGTTAATGGTGGGTGAGGTCAGTGTTGGTGAGATTGGGTTTTGTGGTGTTTGGGTAGTTTGTGGGTTGGGGGTAGCTCTTGGTATAGAGATTATGGTACGATTTGTGGGTGGGGTTGGTCTGGCGGGCATGGAGGCAATTTAATCCTCAACCTGCCAACCCTGTGAATGGTGGGTTGACTCTTCAACAGTAGAGTGGACGAGGCCAAGTCACTAGTTTGGGGGTGCTGGTGCCAGTGCTTGTACGGGTGCATGTACAGGTAGTGGATCTTGGACTATGCCTAGGCTGGACTGCTGCTGTGCTTGTGGTTGCTGTCGCCATGGTTGATTCTGCCGCGCCTTCATAGCTTGTATGGACTCACTCATTTGTGCCCAATCAATATTCCCCTGATCATTGAGGTCATGAATGTAATCTTTGAATTAGAAGCAAACTTTCACCATGTGCCCAGGATACCGATGGTGGGTATAGTACTTTGTCATGTCCGCATTCACCGGCCATCCTTTTCTTTTCTTCGGGAGCTCCAACTGCTGCTCAGCCAACAATGCATTAAGATATCAGTAAGGGAGAATGGCAGTTGAGGATAGTACTCTCTCTTGGGTCCCCCACTCCTAGGTCGGTTGGCTGGTGGTGGCACTTGGTTGTAACCTTCTTGTTATTATGGTTGTGGTCGGTTGGAGACAAGTTGTTGCTGAGGTGCTCGGTTGTAGGCATTTTGCTGCTGGGGTGCTCGGTTGTAGGTGGGTGGGTTGTTGTGGTGGTGCTTGGTTGTATGCAAGTTGCTATTGGGGTTGAGAAGCTGGCGGTATTGTTGGTTGGGTGGTGGGTTGCGATATTGGCTTTGGTGATACCCACCCTGATTTCCTATGGCATTGATGCTCTCATTGTTCACTACCCCTTCGGTGGTAGGCCCTACAAGTGTAAGTTTTCTAGTGTTACAGGGTTTGGGGTCGAATGGGTTGATCATGGAAGGGTCCTTAAAATGGGCTTGGAGGTAACGGGCGCTATCACACAACTCACTCGTGGTAGTCGAGTAGTGCATGATCAAGAGGTTGCGAAGGTTAGGCGTGGTATTCCCGATGAGCATCCTCACTTGCTCCCCCCTCTGAAATGGTATCCACAGCCTTTCAGCCATTCCCCTCCACCAATCAGCAAACTTGGCAAAGTCTTCATCCAGCCTCATCTTCTCAGCAATAAAATCAGTTATCGAGTAGGCTAGCCCCACTTGGTCCTTGTACCTCTGCATAAACTTCGCCTTACAATATCAAAATCCGTTGCCTCAATAGAAACAAGAGAATAAAACCAGTCAAGGGTGGATCCTTCCAATGACGACGGAATAGGAAGGCAAGTGCTTTACGGTCATTCTTCTAGAAAGCAGAGTCACATAAAAAAGCCTTTTTGGTGGTTGAAGGGTTTCTCAATCCCATTATAGCATTGAAAGATTGGAATTTCAGAAGGAAGGAGATGTAGGACTGGGAAGGATGGGATAGAGATTTCAGGGGTGGCTTTAGAATTCAGGCGGTGCCTCGACTCTTCAAAGCGCTCATCCATTTGGTTAAGTTTATCCATAAACACTTAGGTAAGGCTGGATTCCTGAGCCGCTGAAGCAAGGTATATAGGTGAATGGGTTGGAAAAGGTGGGTTGGAAGCAGGAACTGGTACAGAATTATGTGAATGCCCCACAATGAGGTGAGAAGAGACACGACAGGGTTGCTCAGAAGAAGAGATGATCAGGGGCCTGACTACCGATTGGGGTGGTGAGGGGGCTTGATTTCCCTCGACCGGATCTTGATTGGCGGGCATCTTGCCATTTGTTAAAGATTGCATAGGTGAAAAGGATTCAGGATCTAGATGGATGAGTGCTTTGAAGAGAATTTTTGTTTGTTATGTTTTTGTTTTGTTTGATTTGATTCAGTTTCAATTTTTTTGTTTGCAAGCAAGTTGAACACAAAAATTAAAGGGATTTTTTTCCTTTATTTTTAGGTGTTTTTGAGAGAAGAAATTTTTTGGTTATTTTCAATTGTGGTGAGCAAACAAGTTATGCAAACAAGTTCTTAAAATGACTACTCGACAATTTTTGGGTTGAAACCTTAGATTTAGATAGATTGTTAGCAATTGTTCACTCAAGTAGGTATGATTCCTATTGCTTCAATATTCAAGACTTAAGGTTGTCACTCAATCACCACGAGTAGGTACTTGGGTTCTTTGGGTTTTGGGGAAAGTTGTACAACTGGCCAAATCGTGTGGAGAGGAATACTCCACGGATGGGGACTTACGGAGGCCTTGATGGAAACAACCAAATCAACTAAGAAGAAATATCCCAGAAGAGATGTTAGAATCCACCAAGAAGGTATTTGGAGGGTGAATGTGTGTTGGGAGAGAGAGCCCCCGCCTCGAATGCCCTACAGATCAGAGCAAGTCCGGTACCTGATGCAAAAGCTAATGCAAAAAAATGTAGGGTAAGAGGAGAAGAAGCAATCAATGAGCACAAGCATGAAATGAAAGAAAGCTATTAAGTAAATCAAGCAAGAGTATGCAAGCAAGACAAGCAATAAAACAAGTAACTAGAAACTAACAACTAAAAAGTGGTTCACACGGGAACTGGCTTGTGATGGAGTGTCGAAGTTGGGATAAATATTAAGTGAAGATAAAAGAGATGGTCTACGCGGGGACCGATTTGAAAATAGAATGGCTCACGCGGGAGCCGGCTTTGGAAAGGTGGGTGGTTCACGCGGGAACCGGTTTTTAAGGAAAATGGGTGGTTCACGTGGGAACCAGTTTGTTTGATTGGAAAAAGCAAAGGAAAGGCCATGTGGGGCCAATCTAAAGTGGTGCAAAGGGGTGGTCCATGCGGGGACCGATCTAAAAGTGGATTGGTTCACGCGGGAACCGGTTTAGAAAAGGGGTTGGTTCACTCGGGAACCGATTTTTATGAAGAAAAGGGTGGATCACGTGGGAACCAGTGTGAAAGATGACAAAATGGAAAGAGGGACACGTGGTGCCAATCTGAAGGTGCTATAAAGAGGTGGTCACGCAGGGACTGATTTGAAAATAAGTTGGTTCACACGGGAACTGAGTTGGAAAAGAAAGGTGGTTCACGCGGGAACCAATTTTTAAGAAGAAAAGAGTGGTTCACGTGAGAACCGAGTTGAAATTGAAAGAAAGCAAGTCAAATCCACATGGGGGACAATCTGAAAGAAAGAGTAAACAGAAAGTTTAAAGGTAAATTGACATGAAAAAGGTAAAAGATAAGCCGGTTCACGCGGGAACCAAATTAGAAAACAACTAGTTGTACGATTGAATTAAGCTAGCACAGTTGAAGACATTGCTTGTTCCACCGTGGTCACCAAAAAGCTGTCAACTCCAGAAACGGGTTCTGGATCAGCACCTCAAGAAAAGATGAAAGATAGAATAGGAGAAAGGGAATGAATCGGAAAACACTTGTAAAGCGGCAAAATCTTCACCTCAGTCCCACACTCACATTGATCCCAGAACTTTCATCTCACGGCGTCGCTTGAGCACCGGAGATGGTTCGGGTCGTGTGGGAGGAGAGGGAGGAGTAGAATGACTTAATGCATGAATAAGAGAAGAAATGGTCTCTAGGAACTGCGGGTTTCAATTTATGAAAGAAAAACAAGAGATGAATTGACCGTGTGTACCTTAGCACGGGAGATGATATGTGGGTTCAACCTTCTTTCTTGTCGGCCGGCCGATGAGGGAGAGTCCAACCGATGCTGGCTTGATCAACCTGTGCGACTTAGAGCAATAAACCAAGTGAAAGAAAAGATTAGAACTATGGGAAGTGTATAAACTATAAGAGAGGAGATGAAAGAAAGAAGCAATTGGAATCAAACTCACCAGATTGGGGTGAGCCCTAACCTTTTTTTTATTTTTTTGGTTATGTAAAATAATGCAAACTAAATAAATGATGTTCTAACAAGTAAATGAACTGAGCTAAGAGAGTCTTATGGAATGAAACGGCTTGAGTTGAAGCCGAGATGAGTAAAATAAGCTTGTTTGGGTAGCTTTGCACCCTTCTGGCATGACTTTGGTGCATAAAATTTTACAGACGATTCCGATGTCAGAATTGGGTGTTGTTTGTTTCTATGGATGGATAACTCAGAGAGGAAAATATCTTTTGTTGATGACTTCTCCGTAATCCATCCGTACAGGCATGTAGAAAATCTGGAAGTGAACGGATATAGAAAACATAACCTGAATGTATGCCCTCGGTGCAGCAATCGCCACGGACAGACGGAAAGTCAGAATTGAGTGCCGCCAGTTGAAAATGAAAGAGGATGAGGAAAGGAACAATTCTTCCGTTGACCACTTTTGCATAAGAAGTTCCAAATTTTCTGTAGAAGCTGATGAAGTATGGGGATGTAGAGCACACGGATCAGGCCTTCTCCTTCGCTTCGGGATCGATCTCTCGACGTCGGATCGACTTTGAACATCGGGACTGCCTCGGGAGGGAGCTTGGACGACCTCAGGATGAGCTAGAGCATGGGTGTTAACCCCAGATCGTTAGGAATAGCCCTCAATTTATAGAGAACGAAAACTAGGTCAAATTGGGGAAATTGGCCGACCACGCCCCCGTCTTTCAAAGGTGGTTGTGCCCTCCTCCAAAGGGTGCGTTCAATGTGCCCTCCTATTTCAAGGGGGCAGGGGTGCATTCGGCGTTTTATTACTAAAAATTATGAGAACGTTCCTGAAATTGCTAAAAATATACTTGATAAGATGAACACGCCCCTGACCTGGGGGCGCGATCAAAATAATCGATAATTAGCAGGGGAAACTTTCCAAAATCCGGTTTAGAAGGTGTAAACTGGGGTAATTTCCGGTTTCCGGAAACCAACTGTGCCCTCCTCTTTCAAAAGGAAGTGAGGGAGTGCAGGGCGTGCCCCTAGTGTGAGGACACGGTGACCGCGCCCTCCCATTTCAAGGTGGGCGGGGGCGCGGTACAATCTCTTTCCTACGTGCGTATTCCGCATGCCGTAACTTGCAAACGAGATGTCTGATTTGGCTCCCGTTCGTTGCATTGGAGAGAGGGCATTAAACTACAGCTCCTCAAGTCAGTAAACCAGCCAACATGACTTCCGAGACATTCGCACGGGGCTTTCTATCAGTTTACTCTCTCGGGGAAAGCCGAAAACTGCGTCGGAGATCCAAAAGGGCACAGTTCCAATCGAGGAATCTCGGGTCAACTCGGGATGAATTAAAATGATGACCAAATCTGGTATGGTTAGGAAACCCAAAATCATCGAAATATCCAAGATTAACTGGTAAACGTGAATCGAAGCTCGGAAAAGCTAGGAAACCCTAAAATCGACCGAAACGACCGTATGGCCCTGGTTGACGAAATATATGGCTGGGATCAACCTGGATGACCTGAAAAGACCCAGTGATGACCGGAAGGGCCTAACACATGGTCCGGGGTAGCCGTGTCAGTACATATCGAAAAGTCATAAAAGCCGTTATAAATCGACGACTGCCGAAATGACTTGTCAGAAACCCTGAACGTTACGGAACACATGCGGTACTTCCATGACTTTCAATTATGAACCTTTCAAGGTTGGTCATTGAGTAGATTTTGTGTTTTCATGGTTCACACGTGGCTCTCGCTTGAAGGTTATAGCATTATTTCGGAAATCATCGGTCCATTCCCAACTCACGAGGGGCTCCACCAATGTCCTTAGCTCATCTCCATGAGGTAATCCGGATCAGATAATGGTCAAATAAAGGATATCGCCAATGGAATAGGAGTTTGGGGCTCCTAATCAGGCCAATTTGGCATGTCTACACCCCCAAGCCAGGGCACGTGCCTTGGGACCAAGGTGCATGGGACTAGTTCTGTGCATCTGTGTTTTAGAAGCCATTGCAGACACTCCTGTACTCAGAATTCGATGCCGTTTGTTGCGTTTGAATGATAACAGGCCGAGAAAGCTTTATACAGTGACGCATAAGCCATCACACTCTCCAAAACTCTAGTATTTTATCTAAAAGTTAGGACAATGGATGAAAGATCCGATACTAGTTGAAATTATTCCGATGGCCAATCGAAAAGACATGACATGAAAGAAAACTTCTCTAGAACATGAATCTGACCACAACCTTCAATACATGATCATTAGGCATTGGTCACCCAGCCAATTTTTGTGTTTACATGATTTATGCGTGGCTTTTGCTCGAAAATTATGGCTTTGTGCTAAAAACTCTGAGAAACGTTCGATTTCATTCGGCGAAGCTCCAAATCAACATTAAAAGGACACGGCATCATTATAAGATCAATCACATATGTTACCCTAAAAACATGAGTTTTATGTTCTAAATTAGGCAAATTTAGCGTGTCCACAGCTTGTCTTGCCTTGATGTTGGCTTTGTAAGAGAATGACATGTAATGAAGTGGAATGATTCAAAGTGAACTATAATGGAATGCACGTGAGCATAGATGAATGTAGCGAAATGAAATGGTGATGGACTGAAAAGGTGGCATCAAGGTGTTGATATAGACACGCTTATCAACCTGATTCAGCAAAATGAATCTCACTGGATATTCTAGATTACTAGATTACTTTTATGTTCCATCAAATCCACATATAATGATTGGTAAAAGACATGCCATTGGCACCAGAGATGAAAAATAAAGAAGTAGCCAACCCTCAATTGCGGTGTTCTTGTATATTGATGGGTTAAAGTTTAAAAGAGAAATTGATTTTAAAATGAAAAGAATACCAATCCATCATATTTGGAATCTCAAGTTCATTCAATTTTCACTAAAATTCTCAGTTTAATTCTGAGTGGAATAACCTCAAGTTCTAAAAGGGTTCATTTTTAAGCACAACAAAATTATGCTTAGGTATCGTAAAAATCGTGAATCATGCTTTGGTAGAAAACCCAGTTATTCGGAAAATGACAAAACAGACTCAGGTCACAGTGGAATTGAAAGATAACTGTGGGACTGACATGGAACGATGAGATACAAGAAACAATGGCAAGACAATGCTATGCTGGAATAAAAAACATGAAAACATAGCGGAATAAAAGGCATGGTGGGATAACAGAGATAAGTAATGACATGATCTTGATGATGGAAAAGAAGAAAAGGAGGTGATGACATAACATAGAGAGAACATAATAGATAGGGGGTCTAGTGAGGCCCAGAGGTTGTTGTTGACTCTGAAAATGGGGCTCTCTTTTTTTAGGGTCTGTGAATCTGGATCGCCACCTCAAGAGGGGATGAGAAAGAAAGGAAAGAAAACAACGAAAAACAACTTACCTCGGTCCCACACTCACATTGATCCCCGAACTTTCATCTCTCGGTGTCGCTTGATCACCGAAGAGACGGTTCGGGTCATGTGGGAGGAGGATGAGAATAAAGAAACTTAACTACTTGTTTGGTTAGAGTTTTATTTTTGGTACTATATCAATATTGATATTAATATTTTCAAATGTTGGAGTATCAATATCAAAATTGATACAAGTTGACACCTGTGTTACAAAAAAATGCTTTGTTTGTGCTAAATTTTTTAAAATTGATACAACTAACCAAACACCTTTTAATGGTTCCTATCAATATCAATTTCAAAATTGATAGTAATAGAGGTACCTAATAGTGTTACCAAATAGGGCATAAGACATTGATGTGGTTGTCAGGAACCGCGGATTCTACTTTATACAATAAAAATGACTGTGTCACCAAACCTGACCAATTTAGGAAAACCTGATCGGTGTTTTATCAAACTGTCTATCAGGTTATTCTTACATCTCAATAGCACAGTTGGATCTTTGACCTGAGTCACCAAAGATGTCTTACCAGATATATCTTTTACTTTGATTATTGACTTATGGATCATCATCTTGAGGGTCCAGTATAGTTGATGTATTGGGTGCAAGAGAAACCCAGTGGAGGCAATTGAGCGGGCAACAAGGGATCATTCACTCTCGGTAGGAGAGAGAGAATGTCCTATGGGATAGTACTCTAAATCCTTGTCTAAGATAGTTAGGATAATTGAAAAAGGAGTTTTCCAATTGATCTAAACCTGAGTACAGGATCCCATAGAGTTGGAATATTTAAGAGTTGACAGTTAGTGTCGAAACCCTGACCGACTGGGACATTGTATGAATGAGGATTTAAATCCGTGTGGTAATTGATGATGAAAAAGCTCAATGGATGTTATTTAACTCCCCAAAGTCATTTGGGATCATAGGATGTGGCTTGTATCCTTTATGATTAGAAAGCCATAAAAATTGTTATCGGATAATGGTTTTGATTTAATTTTTAAAAATTATTCTTTTAAGTTAATTAAGGCTTCAACCAAATTGACTATTGGACCTAGTAGGTCACACACATTAGATCTGGTCAATAAGATGAGGGCATGGACGTAATTTTATAGAAGTTTTGGATTTTTGTGAAAATTTCATCTTCTATACATAAATGGCTTATGAAGCCAAACCCTAACAAGCCATAGGGCCGGAGCACGTCCCTAGCAGCCTCTCTCCATCCTCTCTCCTCTAGAAGGTGATCTCCCATGGTCAAGCTTGGATCTGTAAGGTTTCTAGAGTCCCGAAGGAAGGGAGAACTCGTCTATTGAAGCATATCGTGTGGATATCGCTAGAGATCGAACACTTGAACGGTTTTTAGCATGGAGGAATGTCCTCTCTTCATCTATGGTGAGGGATTTTGGAAATACCATGAGGTACTCTCGTTCTACTTGGTATTCAGTTCTCGATTTTACTCGTTCGACATCGACCAAGGCAAAGATCATAGTTTTATGGAATCAGAATTTTTCCGCTGTCATATATTGATTCCTTACAATAACCATGTCTATATTAAATTAAAGAAATAGATTGATATGCATATCAATTCACTTTTTACTAAAAGAAGCATTCACACATACCATGAGAGCTTACATATCTCATATGAATAAACTAATTACTAAGCTCCCTTTAGCAAACATTTTGCCATTCTTAATCTTTGAACAATTGTCGTTTTCACAATTCAAAATAAATCATTATTTATTTAAGTAGGAAATATTGATATTGTTTCTATAGAAGGATAAAATCAACAATCTTTAAGATTAGTACATCTCCCAAAGGCTAATAAAGATTTGTACCTCCCAGTATCAATGATGCAACTCTTGCACCATTTGTATATAGAGTTAATCTTTAGACATCAAGCCTTCGTTTAATTGTTATTATCTGCAACCTTTGCATGTATAAGATGCATATTTGGTATCTCAAACTAAGAGATGCATGTATAGTACCTTATAGAATATATGCACATCTAACATCTCATACAAGATATACAAAACTGGCATCTAATACCATAAGACATGTTTAGTATCTTATACTATATACACAAATCGTATCTTATACCATGATGTGTGTGTGTATATATATATATATATATATGACAAGTAGATTAATAATGAGATGCTAAAAGCTTCGTAAGCTCATCCTTTGCTATATATGCAATACACTCTGCATCATTACCACCAATCATCATCATGACAGTAAAAGAGCAATCCTAGGTCTTATTTGGGCTTTATATTCTTGACAATCTTCTTGACTTTTAACTTTGATTTCCTTTTATCATCTATGATCTCATTTTTTTTCATTGGTCTTGCCAACAAAAAGTATTGAACATGTATTTTTGTTGTAATTTTGCTCCTAATTTACTCGTTAAGATGAGTCATGATAGATCTCATATTCATTTGTCTATGTTGCCTCTAGACTTTATATCTTATAGAGGCTAACATTTAGTGTAAGGGAAACAATGCATCTTTCTAATGAGATGAAAATCTCATTTTCTCTCACTTTATTAGATGATTAGTAGACACCCACTTCTCAAGTAGGTTAGTTACTTGGTCAACCATGAGAACACTTCTTATAGTTCTAAACCAATCAAAGAAGTTAATGCTAACGAGCCTAATGACATCTTGTATGCAAGACAATTGGTGCTTAAGAATTTTAATCTACATCATAGACAGAATTTTATTTAATAAACATTGTAGACATTCAAGATAAATTAAGATATGGTCTTTATTATCCTAATTTATTCTTCTACTAATTGATTGGTGAATTTGCATAACCATCGTTATGCAAAGACGGGATATCACGATGACATCTTAGTAGGGACTAAGACCCTATTAACCTTATGGTGATGACCTTGTGAGAAACCCATGTCATCCCATACTTAATAAGTAGGCAACTTTTGCTAGTTGCAACTCTTGCAACTCTTAGTCACTTAGCCTCTAAAGTTATGACCTTGTGGGAAACACAACAAGTGATAGACTCTAGTTAGGCCAAATCTATTTGTTACGTTTTGAGCATGGATTTTGAACATAGCCCTTTTGAGAAACACAACAAGGCCTTGCCAATGGTCCACGTCGAGGTTCAACTTTTACCCTTGGCCACGATCACCAATCCCTTGTTGAGTTAGTCTTGCGGAAAACACAACAAACTAACCTAATATAAGATTGGCTCATTGAGACCATAACAATAGAAGACTACATGGGTCATTCTTAATGTCCCAAGCTTATCAACCTAATTTAAATGAGGAGGGGCTTCTATTTTAGTCTCATCATAGTATGTGCGACATATATATGTATACCTTTGAATATCATATATCTAAGGTATCTAGCGCGCACACACACACATATATATCAAATATGAAAAATTTAAATAGATGATCATAGACTTTCATCCCATTAATGCATAATCGGAGCCAGATCAGTATGCATTAAAGGATTTAGCATCCTATGCCAATGCTGACACATTATAAAGACTTGAAGAACTCTTCCCCAAGCATCTCACTCACTCCTCCTCCTTTGGATGGCCATCTTGTCATTACAAGAGCATTAAGGGTGTGCAAACCCATAAATGTACATTTGTCAAATAAGAAACCTTGTTTTTAATCAAGGGGATTACATTTATGGAGGGAGGTATAAATACAATTAGAATTGATAAGAGGAGAGACTAAGCACAAAAGTCCTTAATTACATGCCAACATTAATTAAACATCATTACATAATATATATTTTAGGTTCATGATCATTCATGCACTCACACATATCAATCATCACATGAGCATAGTGTGAATATGTGATAATAATATGATATATATATTATATCATAAAATTACACATTTCATGTATTGAAATTACCAATTTCATACTTTTTAAATTTTTCATAAAATAAATAACATGAAAAAGCATATAAACAATTTATATGAGGCATACAAGCAACTTGAAATAATTTGGACGATACATACATTCCCAGTACTATACAAAGTGTCAAATTAATTTCTTGATCATCATACTAAAAAAATAAAATTTTGCATAATTAATTTACGCATTAATTTCACAAGTTAAGTCATTAAAATAATTTTAAAACTTAATAATGAATGAATCTATGACTAAGGCTTAAAACCATAAACACATCCTAAAACTCTTTTATAATCAATTATCTACTTATCTATATTTTTATAAAATTTTTAAAATTTATTTTGACATTGTTTGGACTTTTTCATGATTTTAAAACAATTTAAAAAACTAAAAAAATCCTGGTGCATTATGCCACCCTCCACACCCCGCGATGCACTGGGGTGCGTGGCTACCATGTTTTTTTAAAATTGCATGGCATGCGCAACAACAGTGAAACTCTCTTCGTTATTGTAAAAATAATTTATAGTTTTTTTATAAAAATACATTCTTTCTTCATATTTACATCCTTGACCCCAAACTAATAGATTAGACCATATGTGTGTGATCTACTAGGGACCAATAGCATATTTGGTTAAGGTCTAATTAAAATAAAAACTTTTTTAAATTAAATTTATTATCTTATAATAGATTTAATGGTTTACTGATCATGTAAGGTACAAGTCAAATCTCATGATCCCAAACAGCTTTAGAGATAAACTTCTCTCCAAAAAGTCTTTCCATCATCAGTTATCTCACGAATATAAATCCTATTCCATCCAATATCCCAATTAGATAGGAGTACATCATCGACTATCAACTCCTAGTCATTCTAACACTACAAAATATTGTACTCGAAATTGAATTAATTAGAAAACTCTTTTTTTAATTACTCTATCTATCTTGGCTAAAAATTGAGAGTACTATCTATAGGACATTCTTTTTCTCTAACTGACGGTGGACAATCTTTGGTTTTCTGCTTAATTACACCATGTTTTCCATATACATAATCCATTAAATATACAGGACCACAATACTAAATGATCCATAAATCAATAGTCAAAGTATATGGTCTACCCAATAAGATATCTTTGGTGACTTAGGACTTAGGTCAAAGATTTAACTATGTAACTATGATAATAGAATACCCTAATCAATAGTTTGGTAAGACACCATTAAGGGATTCTACACTACTCAGTTCAATGAACTCATTCCTCTAATAAATATTATACATATATCTCAGTGTTTTCACATTAATGATCAATGACATGGTCATCCTCATCATATAAAAAGATATCACATATACTAGTCTTATCAAATTCTTGATGTCCCATCTCATGGATCTTAAATTAGAAATATTTATATCACATGTCTTTAGATGATTGGTCTCATTATAATGATCTAGTTAATCTAATCATCATTGTATGTAACCTAGGACTTCACTACATTAGACGCATCTAGCTAATGTAAGCAATGAAGATAATGTCATGATTTATGAATAATATATTATAAGAAGTAAAGGATCATATCAAATATGATTGATTTATAGGGCACACATTTATTTCACAAAATTCATAAATGTCTTCACATTCACATTTCCATCCCACAGTGTTCATTGCATGGCATGCATTCTTCATCATTTTATGATCTCAAATCTAGTCCCTATAGACATCACACATTCATTGTCCACACATGGACCTTCATACATTTGTGTCCTTGTGAGAACAATCTCATTGCCAATCCCCATATGGACCTCCACCTTTCATATCCTTGCATGAGTAATCCTTACCCCTACAATTCGCACCATTGAAGCCTTCCTTTTTTGTCCTTGCTTGGACCATCTTATACTTGTCGGTCCCCACACAGATCCACAACCTTATTTTAAATACCGTGGTAGTACACCTCACTCTAGCACTACATATTTCTGCCCCCATGTGGGCAACTTTGTAGACACGCAAAATTTGCCTAATTTAGAGCATAAAACTCATGTTTTATAGGGTAACATATGTGATTGATCATAGAATGATACCAGGTCCTTTTAATGTTGATTTGGAGTTTTGCCGAATGAAATCAGACATTTTTCAAAGTTTTCCACACAAAGTCATAGTTTTTGAGTGAAAGCCACACATAAATCGTGTAAACATAGAAATTGACTGAATGACCAATGCCTAATGATCATACATTGAAGGTTATGGTCAGATTCACACTCCAAACAAGTTTTGTTTCATGCCGTGTCTTTCCGGTTGGCCGTCGGAGTCATTCTGACCAGTATCGAATCTTTTTTTCACTGTCCTAACTTCCAGATAAAATTCTTAAGTTTTGGGGAGTGTGATGGCTGATACGTTGCTGTAGAAAGCTTCTACAGCCTGTTATCTTTCTAACACAACAAACAACTTCGAATTCCGAGATCTGGAGTGTCCACAATGGCTTCCATAAGAAAGATGCGCAGAATTAGTCCCATGCTCCTTGGTCCCTGGGCACATGTGCCCTAGATATAAGGCACATGGCCATGCACCCCCACCTTGAGGCACATGGCCATGTTCCCCCGATCGGGGGCATGAGGGAACCAATTTTCGATCGAGACTCTATCAGATCGAAATTTTCGACTGGATAGGACCAATTTTTTAGGGAAGATTAGATGCGCCCTGAACTGGGGTGCATGCACCCTAGGCCAGGGTGCAAATAGCCTGATTTTTAGCTCTGGATCGCGACGTGTTTCTCTAATAAATAGATTCTGATTCCGGTCGTTCCAAAGGCTGGTTCATGACCCCCCAGGCATCTCAAGTTGTCCAAGCTCCCTCCTGCATCGATTTTGTGATTTTTAGAGAGAGAATTTTGAGTTTTTAGAGAGAAGTTGGTTTAGGAGAGAGAAAAGTTGGTCTGCAGGTGATCTACCAGGTCTCTCTTCTTCGGCTTTTGCAGCAGCTTATGGACCTCTTCTGCCCGAGCTCTCAAAATCAAAGTTCTTTCTCTTTGAGTCTTATTTGGTTTGCAATCAACGGCACATGATTCTGAGGTCGGGGCTGGTTATGGCGAGCGTAGAAGCAAAGTCCCACCTGGCAGATCTTGGACTGCTACTCGGCTTTTTCGACAACCCAGATCTGGCCATATCTTTCTCTAGTCTTATCAAAAATTTTCTATTCTTTTTTCTATATCTTTGTTTCGTGATTCTCCATCCTCCTATCAGTTTTTATCACATTTTTTCATTATTTTTAGTCTGTTAATCCAAAAAATAAAAAAGGGTTAGAGATAACCCAAATCTGGTCAATTTCCTTTCAGTTGTGTGTTTTATGTTATTTTCTTTACATATACTCTACTATATTTAGTTATAATTATATTTTCATCTATTTTTTTGTTTAGTTGCATAGGAAATCAAGCACCCACACGTTGAAGACTCTTCTTCATCGGCCGGCCAAATAAGGAGAAGCTTTGACCCACACTCTTCCTGCTAAGGTACACACGATTATTTTTATTTCATAAATCAGAACCCATGGTTCCTGATGACGACATATGTGTTAATTTCCTTCTTTTCATCCTTCTCTCACATGACCCGAACTGTCTCTTCAGTGATCGAGGATGCCGAGGGATGAAAGTTCAGGGATCAATACGAGTGTGGGATCCAGGTGAAAGTGTTTTTTGTGTTTTCTTTCTTTCTTTCTCATCCCCTCTTGAAGTGGCGATCCGGATTCACGGACTTCCCTGAAAGGGAGATCCCCGTTGTGCTTTTCGGAGTTGACAAACTTTCTTCTAGCTTCCATTGTAGCATTTTGCACTTTCAATCCCTACATGGACCATCACACACCTTTTGTTATGAACCCTATGTCAGTTGATCAGTTTCTTATTGAGCTTTAACGATCATTCATTTGACTAAGGGATTATTTCATTATGAACTCAGCCAGTGTTCCCATTTGAGCATAATGAGCTTGAGGACATTGTCGACTCTAAAAACGGGTTTCTCATCTTACAGATCGGCACCTAAAAAAAGGGGATGAGAAAGATGGATGGAAAACACGGAAAACACTCTCACACCTCGGTCCCACACTCATATTGATCTCTGAATTTTCATCTCCTGGTGTCACTCGAGCATCGGAGAGACGGTTCGGGTCATGTGGGAGGAGAGTGAGAATTGAATAAACTTAATGCATAAAGAAATGAAAATGTGGTCGCCAGGAACCGCGGGCTCTTCTTTATGTAATGAAAATAAAAGATGACCGTGTGTACTTTAGCGCGGGAAAGAGTGTGTGCGAGTTCAACCTTTTTCTTCTTTGGACGGTCGATGAAGAAGAGTCTCCAACCAATGCTAGCTTGATGTATCTATGCAACTAGTAGACAAAGAAAACGAGAAAATAAGTGAAAGAAAAATTAAAACTGGGTGAAGTGCAGTAACTATAAAAAAACAATAACATAAACACGACAAATGTAAACAAACTCACCAGATTCAGGGTTAGCACTAACCCTTTTTTTAGTTTTTTATGTTGTATGAAATGATGCAAAATTGAATAAAAATTATGCTTAACTATGAACTAAATGATATGAATGAATAGTTAGCAAAGAGAATATGAGTGATTAAAGACAACACAACATAGGCAAAGAGGCAATCGAGTTAGACAAATTCAATGTAAACTACGTAGTTCTGATTCAGAGACCGCAGCAGATGGTACCAATATCAGAATAGAGTGCCGTGTATTGCAATGGACAGAGAACTTGGAGAGGAAGAGTTTCTGTGTTGATAACTTCTTTTCATTATGTCCGTACAGACCTGTATAAATTAGGTAAGTAGACAGAAATTGGAAACAGTAACAGATTGCGCGACTTTGTTGAAATGATCACCACGGAGAATCCAAAAATCAGAATAGAATCATGTTTCTTATAAAATAAAGAAGACTTAAAAAGGATTATTTAATATGTAGACACTTTGGATTTAATCTTATGATAGATGATCTGAATTTACTTGAAAAGTCGGATTTTGGACAGTGAACTTTTGGAAACTTCTAGTACAACGTCGATGTAGGATGTGCTATGGGCAGCACAGATATCAAAATTGAATTATTTTTATTGTAAACAAAAGAGGACTTATCGGGAAACAAAATTTTTTGAAAAAATGTATAGGTTGAATGTATTATTAAATGTACTAAAATTGACTAAGAAGATGAAGTAGAAGCCGCCACGAACCGAGGTGATGTCAGAATCGATCTATGTTTGTTGGATATGAAAGATAGCTCGATGAAGCACTTCTTCTGAAGGAAGCTAGGCCATAAAATGATAAAAGAGATCTGTAGAAGCCGATGATCAACAATACATGATGTCAGAGTATAGATCAGCTTCTCTCACTTCGGGATGATCTTCGGGAACTAGGTTGAAGAGATGACGATTTTGGGAGGTTAGGACAAGCCTAGGGTGGATGGATGATGAGGAGAAGAATGCTGGAGGATGGGGATGCTTCTTAGGTCCTTCAAATGGGTCTCCCTTTATAGAGGATGAGAAACAGGTCAAAAAATAGCAAGTTTCGATACATTCGACCATAGGTGGGATTTCCTCCGTTTAATGCTGTTAATTTTCATCATGATGCTTCTAAAAACTTACCAAACTAATTTAGATGGATTGAAAACCATGGATCACCTTCTCCATGTTCAAAATATGTCTTCACTTGAAGAGAAAACAAATCTGGTCTAAAAATAGCAAGTTTTGATGTACAAGACAACAAGTTATATTGCCATCATTTGATGATGCTAATTTTGACTATGAAGTTTCCAGATACTTTAACAAGTGATATGGAGGAGGAAAAAGAAAGTTAAAGATGTGAATTAGTCATAGATGTGCCCAATGGGCTTAGCTTGCATGCAATTGGGCTTGATCAGGGGTGCGTGCAAACAAAATTGCCCGTCTGACTTCTAAAGGGCACTGCAGACAAACGGGAGATCAGAATTGAATGTCGTTTGTTGCACCAAAAAGAGGACTCAAAGGGGAAGATTATTCATGTTGAAGACTTCTTCAGTATATGCCCATAGAATTTTGTGAAAATTTTTAATCTATAGAAAATGCCAAGAAAAGCATAATTTGACACACAAACAAGCGGTGTGACCTTGGTGCAAAGACCACTTAGAGCAACATGGAAGTTAGAATGAGCACTTATTTGGCAAACACGAATTTTATTAGAAATTAGAAAGTCATCTTCAGATTTCTAGTAAACTCCTTAGCTCGTCCAAAAGGGTGGTTCAACTTGATTTTGATGGTCTAAATTAGATGTTGCCAATAGAATAAGGGTTTAAGCTCTAAATAAGGCCAAATTGGCATGTCTACAGTTTGCCTTGCCTTGATGTCAGCTTTGCAAGGGAATGATATGTAGCGAAGCGAAGTGAAATGTAAAGAAATGTAACAAAGCGAAATGGATCGTAATGGAATATTGTGGAGCGAAATAGCAATTGACTGAAAAGGTGGCATCAAAGTGTAGATATAGACATGTTCATTGACCAAATTTGTCAAAGTGTGGATTACTGCCATGTTTCATCAAGTCTTCTTATATCTGATTGGTAAAAGATGTGCCATGGGTATAAGAGAAGAGTAGCCAATCCCCAACATGGTGGGGAGTCCCCAAATCATGGGTTCGTAGGTTTACCATCAGCCAGCAACCCGATCTTTGCAGTGTTCCTATACTATGATAGGCTAAAAGTTTAAAAAAGAGAGTTGTTTTGCAAAATAAAAGAATACTAGTCAAGCATATTCATGCTCTCAGATTCATTTAATTTTTTCAAAAGACATGATTTGATTCAGACTGGAATGATCTCAAATTCCAAAAGGCAAATGTTTAAGCTCAAGAATAGACCATGAGGATAATGGTGGTGCAAGAATTATGATCAAAATGGGTGCCCATGGTGGGATGAGGTGACTGTCACGGTGGTATGAATAGCAAGATAGTATTGCAATGGCCATGGTGGGATAGAAATGAAAGATGTTGAGGGACACATGGTGATTTTAATAGATGATGGACGCGGTGGCACGGTGGGATTAATGAACATGGTGGAATATTGAAAAGATCAACATTGGGATGTATAATGGGAGAATGTACCCGGTGGGATACAGAGGATGTGATGACCACAGAGGGATGCATAGATAATAAGTAAGAATGCAATGGAACTAATGCAAAACTATATGATGCATGTTGGGCTAAAAGAAGTCAAAATTTACTTAACAAACTAGTTGAAGATATAGATCGAACATCAGAGGTTAGGATACCCAATCAGGAATCATCATTCCTCAATATTTAATTTTGGCTTATCCGTGAGCATGAAGAATGACCCGACCATCGTGGATTTTGATGAACGGGATCTTGGGTCTGGTCTCTTCGCATTAACCGTCTTCAACATCAATGCATAAAAGAAATATTAATGCACCTAATATATGCTAAGAAAAGAAAATGATAACAATGAGTTTGCAATGTGATGACACGCATTCTTACAAAAGAGTTCATGTGCCTTGATGAAGACACAGAGCAAAAGTTCCTCGGTAAAGTCGAGGTCAAGGTTATGTTGACACCTTCTCCTAAGAATCCTTAGTCCTAAGAATCCTTAGGGGAGGGAAGTGGCGAGCATCGCCTTGTTAAAGTCTTGCAAAAGATTTCTTCGCAAAGTTGAGGCCGAGGTTATGGTGACACCTCCTCCTAAGAATCCTCAGGGGAGGGAAGTGGCGAGCATCATCTTGTCGTGTGAAGTTCTCCTTGTTTGTTCTTCATGCCTGAAACACTCAAAAAAGGAGATTAGAACTACAATATGGCCTATCCCCCTTGCAAGTTACAGTTTTCCTTGACCTTTGTCAAGGGGTGATAGCCTTCTTACAGATGTAAAAATAAAACAGCAAATATGCAATGTAGAAATTGAAACACGAGAGACTGAAGGTAAATATGAATGTAAATATAAAAATTCAAATCAAGCATGGTGATGAAAAAAATTGAAAACTTTTGTTAGAATATGAAAAAGAAGTTTTTTTGTGAAAAGATTCATTTTTAAGATTTTTTAAAAAATATTCATTCTTTTGAGTTTTTGAAAATATTCAATTTTTTTGATTTTAAAAGTATTCAACTTTTTATTTTTTATTCTTGAAAGTATTCAATTTTTCTAGATTTTTTTTTAAAATATTCAATAATTTTAGGAGAGAAAAATCAGTAAGAGTCCTCATCACTTTGGTTGTTATTCTAGGTTCAGAGGTAAACACCATGTGCAAAAGGGGTTCCTTTCCCAGAATCTTTTTGACCTTCAATCTCTGATCGGCCAGAGTTTAACTTTGATTCTCTAAGCCTTGCCTAGCTTAGAGAATAGGGTGAGGGTTTTCCTTCTATCTCTAAGCCTTGCCTAGCTTCTCTTGGGTGTCAGGTCATCCAGATTCTGGGATCGGGACGTGTTGTGTGTGGGATGGTATCCACCCTCGACTCCTAGAGAACAACCATATGTGGACTCAAGTCATACTGGTAGTTCTTTCTATTTTTAAGATAGATTACAATCCATGGGTGAATCAATTGTAAACAAGCCTTGCGATGTAAAACAAAAAGTAGTTATAAATATCGTCAATCACAAATTTTCTCTCAGTCATGCTTTGCATTTTGAATAAAAATGTGAGACCTAAAGATATTTCAAAAAATGTTGCCTTGCAAATGACAAGATGATGATGAATAAACATTCATGTAATACCTGAGAGAAGAAGAAGTTTGGTGATGATGTTGCTCGTGCTTGCCTTGTCTTGCTTTGCCTTGCCTTGTCTAGTTACTTTCACTTTTGATATGCTTTATATTCCATCAAATTGAAAAGTCAGAGTCATGCAATGAAATGAAATATGTAGAGAATCTGATTTGGCATTGCAAAGTCAGGATTAATGATGCAAAAGGCAAAGATTGTGGTATCACCCAAAAAATATCTCTACTTTTGTTGAAAATAAAATTTAGAAAAGGAAAGAGAATTAAAAAAGGAGAGAAACATGCTTGAAAACAAAGGTGAGTTAGAGTGGGCTCTTGGGCCCAGGAGTTGAGAAGGGGCTTGAATGCCCAAGAATGGTTGCAATCAGGAGGCACATGGGCCCAAGAGTAGAAGGTGGGCTAGAGGGCCCAGTTGATGTTGATGGGCATGAGGGCCCGATTGGAGGTGATGGGCTTGAAGGCCCAATTGGAGGTTGAGCCCAAGGGACCCAATGAAAAGAATGGGCATATGGACCCAATTTAGATGGTTGGGAGCATGGTTGTGATTTGAAAGATTTATGATGTGTTCGCGGGCGCCATTGAAGAGTATGGGTGCACAAGCCCAAAGTTGAAGAAGTGGGGGTACATGTGCTCGAGGTTGATTTAAGGTGGGCACGTGGGCCCGATTTAGAAGGAATTTGGGCACATTGGCTTGATTGTAAAAAAAATATGAGCATGTGAGCCCGGTTGAGGTGAATTGCGGGCACACAGACCTGATTGAGGTGAATTGTGGGCATGTGGGCCTGATTTAGAAAAATTAAGGGCATGTGGGCCCGATTGAAGGAAGGGAGCATGTGGGCCCAGTTGGGGATAAGGCACATATATGCCCAGTTGAAGGAAAGAGGCACGTAGGCCCAGTTGGGGAAATGGGGCACATGGGCCTGGTTGAAGGCAAGGGGCGCATGGGCCTAGTTAGATCAAGGGGGCACGTGGGCCCGGTTGACTGAAAGGGGCATGTGGGCCTAGTTGATAGAAAGGGGTGCATGGGCCTTGTTGACAAAGAGGGGCACATGGGCCCGATTGAAGGAAAGGGGTGCGTGGGCCCAGGTGAAGAAAGGGGGCACATGGGCCCTGTTGAATAAAAGGGGCACATGGGCCCTATTTAGGGAAAGGGGCACACGTGCCTAGTGTCGACTCTGAAAATTCGACGGGGTCCTCTCCTTTTCAGGGAAGTCCGTGAATCCATATCGTCACCTCAAGAGGGGATGAGAAAAGAAAGGAATAAAACATCGGAAAGCAACTCTCACCTCGGTCCCACACTCACAATGATCCCCGAACTTTCATCCCTTGGCGTCGCTCGATCACCAAAGAGATGGTTCGGGTCATGTGGGAGGAGTGTGAGAAGAAATAAATGTGGTCGCCAGGAACCGTGGGTTCCGATTTATAGAATTAAAATGACCGTGTGTACCTTAGCGTGAAGAGTGTGGGTTAAAGCTTCTCCTTCTTCGGCCGGCCGATGAAGAAGAGTCCTCAACGTGTGGGTGCTTGATATTATGTGCAAATAGACAAACAAACAAGTGAAAGAGACTATTAGAACTAAACAAAGTGGAGTATATGTAAGGAAAACAACATAAAACACACAACTGACTAGAAACTGACCGGATTCGGGTTATCTCTAACCCCTCTTTTTCTATTTCCGGATAAATAGACTAAAAATAATGCAAAAAAATGTAAAAAAATGATAGGATGATGTAGAATCACGAAACAAAGAGATAGGAAAAAGAACAAAAAGATTCTGAGTTGAATAGAGAAGGATATAGCCAAATCTGGGTTGTCGAAAAAGTCAAGCAGCAGTCTAGGATCTGCCAGGCGCGACTTTGCTTCTACGCTCGTCACGACCAGCCCCAACCTATGAATCAAGTTTTGTCAATGTTAAACTCAAGAAGACTTGGAGATGAAGAACTTTGATGAAGAGAGCTCAGGCAGCAGACGTTCACACGCTGCTGTAGAGGCTGAAGAAGAGAGACCTGGCTGATCACCTGCAGAACAGTCTTCCTCTCTCTTGAACCAACTTTTCTCTCTCTAAAAACTCGAAATTCTCTATCTAAAAATCACAAAATCAATGCAGGAGGGTGATTGTACGTCTTAAGATGCCTGGGGGGTCGTGCTCATGCCTTTGGAACGACCAGAATCAGAGTTAATTTATAGGAGAACGAACAGTCTCATCCGGGCTAAAAAAAAGGCCACCCTGCGCCCTACCCCAGGGCGCATGCGCCCCACTGAGGGGCGCATCTCATCAATTCCGAAAAAATTGGTCTTATCCTGTCGACCCGTTTAGCGGTAGAGTCCCGGTGAAAAACTGGGTCCCTCGTGCCTCAAGGGTAGGGCGCATGTGCCCTCAAGTGAGGGCACAAGGTCACGTGCCTCACTGGTAGGGCGCATGGGCACGTTCCCTGGGTCCTGGGCGCATGTGACCAGGGACCCGGGCGCATGGGACTATTTTTGCGCGTCCTTCTTCCGGAAGCCATTGCGAACACTCCCGAACTCGGAATTCGACGCCGTTTGTTGCGTTGGAAAGATAACAGGCCAAAGAAGCTTTCTATAGCATCGGATCTGCCATCACACCCTCTAAAACTTCAGAATTTTGTCCGGAAGTTAGGGCAGTGAACAGAAGATCCGATACAGGTCAAAATGACTCCAACGGCAAACCAGAAAGGCACGGTATGCAACAAAACTTGTCCGGGGTGTGAATTTTACCATAACCTTCAATGAATGATCATTAGGCATTGGTCACTCAGCCAGCTTCCGTGTTTACACGATTTACGTGTGGCTTTCGTTCGGAAATTATGGCTTTTGCGGAAAACTTCGGAAAACATCCGATTTCGTTCGGCGAAGCTCAAAATCAACTTTAAAAGAACCGGCATCATTCTAAGGTCAATCATACATGTTACCCTATAAAACATGAGTTTTATGCTCTGAATTAGGCGAATTTGGTGTGTCTACAGCTTGCCTCGCCTTGATGTCGGCTTTGTAAGGGAGTGGCATGTAATGAAGTGGAGTGATTCGGAGTGAACTGTAATGGAATGCAAGTCAGCGTAGATGAATGTAGCAGAATGGAATGGTGATGGACTGAAAAGGTGGCATCAAGGTGTAGATATAGACATGCTTATCTGCCTGATCCAGCAAAATGAATCTCTCTGAGTATTCTAGATTGCCTTCATGTTCTATCAAAACCTCATATAATTGACTGGTAAAAGACATGCCCTTGGCACGAGAGATGAAAAAGTAAATGATAAAGGATAAAGGATGTAGCCAACCCTCAGCGTGGTGAGGAGTCCCCGAATTCGTAGGTTCATCATCATCCAGCAACCCGAACTTTGCGGTGTTCTTGTACTGTGATGGGCTAAAGTTTTTAAAAGAGAAATTGATCTTAAAATGAAAAGAATACCAATCCATCATATTTGGAATCTCAAGTTCATTCAAGTTTCACCAAAATACTCAGTTTAATTCTGAGTGGAATAACCTCAAATTCTAAAAGGGTTCGTTTATGCATAAGAAAATTGCTCGGGTGTTGTGAAAACCATGAATCACGCTCTAGTAGAAAATCGAGTATTCGGAAAACGACAAAACAGACTTAAGCCATAGTGGGATTGAAAGATAATGGTGGGACTAACATAGAATGATGGGACAGAAGAAACAATGGCATGACAATTGCCGTAGTGGGAAAAAATAAAAGACACGGTGGGATTAAAGAAATGACAGAATAAAACATGGTGGAATAAAAAGAAAGGAATAAAACATGAAGGGATAAAATTAGTAATGATGAAGAATGAAAAGGAGATGGATGTGAACACATAGAAAATCATGTAGAAAATAGTTGAAGATATAGATTGTCTATTGGAGGTCAAGACACCCGATTAGGAACCATCGTCCCTCCAATGTTCAATTTTGGCTTATCCATGAGTGTGAAGAAATGACCAAGCCGTCGTAGATTTTGTTGAAGGGGATCTCGGGCCCAGTCATTTTCACTCTCAAGGTCTTCAACATTAATGCATATAATATGTATCAAATGGCCCTAATATAACTAGGTGACAGATAGTAGGAGTGATGTGAAGTGCAAAAAAATGAAGTGATGATTATGATGTGAGATTGATGAGAATGTGGATTTGAATGAAGTCTTCAGGCGTGATTTATCAATTTGTATCGACTGCCTGATTCATCAGCATCTCTGGTCCATCCTTGTCTTGTCCTTTTGACAGAATACAACACCACGATAATGTTCAGTTGGGTGGCACTTCCTCTCTTCTCGCCACAAGGTTGGCATGGCGTTCCTTGGGGAACACTGATCTCACTACTTCACCTGTTGGACTTAAGAGGTTGCCTGATGGCCCTTTTCTTTTGCTTCTTCAGCTCCTGAAAACACTTAGCAAAGATGATTAAATTTTCATCATGACTCATCCCTTTTCCTGTATACCGTTTGTCTTGATTTTAAGTCAAAGGGAGGAGTCTTCTTAACAAGGTGGAATAAAACAAATGACTAAAATGAAATGTAAGGGTTGAGAGAACTTACCTACCGTGGTGTGAATCCTCTCCTCTCCTGCATTGAAATGCCTGAAACACTTGATAAAAGAGGATTAGATCTTCACCACGACTCATCCCTTTGCCCATTAAGGTCAACTTTGACTTAGGTCAAAGAGAAGAGCCTTCTTAACAAGGTAATTAAAGCAAAAATGGATATGCAATGCAAGAATGGAAATATGCATGACAATCAAATAAACATGGATGCAACTAAGGCGATGATCATGACTAAGCATTTTTTGGATTTTCTTTAAAACATTCATTTTTTGGATTTTAAAAAATATTTGATTTTTTAGATTTTTTTTGAAATATGCATTTTTTTGGATTTTTGAAATATGCATTTTTTTGGATTTTTGAAATATTCATTTTTTTGATTTGAAATATTCATCATTTTTTTTGGATTTTGGAATATTCACTTTTTTTGGGTTTTTGAAATATTCAATTTTTTTTGGTTTTTTTGAAATATTCATCTTTTTTGTGGAGAAAATGCTGGTATTTGAAACAATTCATCGGTCTTTGGGGTTTGTTAAGACTCAAGTGGTAGATGCCACGTGCAAAAATAAAGTTCCCTACCTAGAATCCTTCTAACCTTCTTCCTTTGATCGGCTTGGATTCCATCTGGATTTGGTCGGTTTACCCTACCCAAGGGGTTTAAGGAGGAAGAGTATAGAGGAAGTCCTTGATAGGGTCTGAAGATGTTGAGAGGGATTTCTCTACTCTCACTCAAATTACCCATTGGGGTTCGGCCTCTTTGGGTTTCTCTTATTTTTTTATTTTTTTGCTCTTTTCTATGTGGCACATATTTGGACAGGTTTTTTGACCCGTGGGGACATTGCCCATCTTTTAGTACCTTTTTCCTTGGCTATCATTCTGGGTACTCATTCAGACAGGTTGATCATTTTTCTTTTTTCTAACCTGAGGGGTTCATTGCCCATCTTTTGGCACCCTTTTATACCCTCTGAGATGACCTCCTACTAGGGTGGCGAGTGTTTTCGATACTACCCCTCTCTAATCTTCTCTCCCTATCTTGGACCGAGTAGAAGAGAATAGGGTAAGGGTACTCCTTCCATTTCTAGATTTCTGCCTTGCCTTTCGCAAGTGTCAGGTTGTCTGGATTCTAGGATCGGGAAGTGTTGTGTGTGTAGGATGGTACCTACCCTTGACTTCTCACGAACAACCTAGGATCGATGACTTGAGGTTATACCAGTGGTTTCTCCATTTTTATGGAAAGTACCTTTTGAGGTAAACTCCATTCCAAGGATGATTCAATTTTTCTCCATCTGCATTAGTCAATTCATGTGCATTACCTGGATACTTTTCAATGATTACAAAAGGCCCTTCCCAGTTAGGTTGCAACTTGGAGTGGGGACCCCCTAGCTTAACGAATATGCGTTTGACTACCATCTCACCGATCTCGAATTTTCTCTCGACCACCCTCTTTTGATAAAACCTTTTAAGTCTATTCTGATAAGTCCGGGCATGCTCGACGGCGGCTAGCCTTCTTTCATCCAAGAGTTCAAGCTGTGCAAGGAGAGATTCTCGTCTCTCATCAACAGGAATATCCCTGTCGAGCTGAATTCGGAGAGATGGAAGTAATACTTCGTAGGGGACCACTGCTTCCATCCCATATGCCAAAGCATACGGGGTTTGTCCAGTGGGAGTTATTACAAAAGTACGATAAGCCCATAGAGCATCTACAAACTAATCAGGCCAGTCGGCAAACTTGCTAGACTTACAAGATTTCTTGATGATTTTGATTAAAGTTTTGTTGGTGGCTTCTGCTTGACCATTGCCTTGAGGATAGTATGGTGATGAATGATGCAATGAAATGCAATACCTGTTGCAAAGATCACGCAGATCTTGAGAAAGAAATTGTGGCCCATTATCGGTGACGATGTCGCTGGGGATCCCGAACCTTGCTAGGATGTTGCACTTGATGAAGGAGCAGACTGTTGACGCTTTAATCTCCGCGAATGCTTCCGCTTCAGCCCATTTTGTGAAGTACTCTGTTGCCGTCAGAATGAGTGATTTTGAGCGCATTTCAGAGTTGAGGTCACTCAAGGGGCCAATGATATCAAAAGCCCACATGGCGAAAGGCCATGGGGCATGAATTGGATGAAGGGAAGATGCAGGAGAATGAATCTTGTCAGCATGGAGTTGACATGAATGACAGTGCCGGACAAAGATGGAGCAGTCTTCTTCTAGAGTTGGCCAATAATACCCTTGTCGGATGATTTTCTTAGCAAGGGCTTGGGCATTCACATGACCACCACATACTCCAAAATGTGCTTCCTTTAGCACCAACTTAGCTTCTTCTTCATCAAGACACCTGAGTAAGATTCCACTTAGGCTTCTCTTATAGAGCACTCCTCCTAGGATTGTATACCGCTGGGATACTCTTCTAATTGCCTTCTTTTCCTTGGTGGTTGATCCAGGTGGATATGACTGATCTTGGCAATACCTCGCAATCTCATCATACCAAGGTCTCTCACCTTCTTCTAATTCTTCCAACTCAATCAAGGAGATTTCTTCTTTATGTTATAAGTATTCCTTTCTGTTGAACCTCTCCTTAACCTTCAGAAAACTCCATCCTCATTGCTGGAATTGTTCTCTTACAGATGTGTATAGTCCGCACTTGCCTACCTAGCGGGACAGATAGAGATGAAGCTAGTGAAGCTAAGGCATCGGCGAGGATATTCTGAGAACGGGGAACATGGACAAAGGTGAGTTTGAAGAATAGCTTGATGTAGCAGGTGGTGAGCTCCTGGTAGGGTTTGAGGTTTGGATGGGAAGTTCGGTACTTGGATAGGACTTGGCGTAGGATCAATTGACTATCACCTATCACCCTCAGTTCGGTAGCACCATGGAAATGAGCGGCCTCCAGCCCGGCCAGCAAGGCTTCATACTCAGCTATGTTGTTGGGTGCTGGAAAGTTAAGCTGAAAAGCCTGTGGAATGGTGACACCTTCAGGTGACAGAAGGACAATACCTATCCCTCTACTGTGAGAGTTCAGAGCCCCGTCAAAATATAATGTCCAAAGATTGGAAGATCGGACTAACATTAGTTCTTCATCCGGGAACTCCGACCGGATTGGGTCAAAGACAGGTATGGGATGATGGGCAAGGTGTTCAACAATAGCATAACCCTTGATTGCCTTCTATGGGACATAAGTGATATCAAATTGGGATAAAAACTCTGCCATCGCCCTAACCGATCAGTCAAAACTGTCTTCTCTAATAAAAACTTAATGGGATTGATACGAGCAATGAGCTTGACTTGGTGAGCAAGGAAATAATGTTTGAGTTTCTGAACCACCCAAACAAGAGCAGCACAGGTCTTTTCTACCACAGTGTACTTTAGCTCACAAATATCAAACATCTTAGACAAGTAATAAGTAGCTCGTTCTTTCCCTTCTTCATCAACTTGTGCAAGGACTGCCCCAAGAGAGTTCTCAAGAACCGAAATGTAGAGGACCAAAGGTTTGTCGGGAATTGGTGGTCTAAGTACAGGGGGACTTGCCAGGTATGTTTTCAACCCATCAAACGCCTCCTGGCACTTCGAATCCCATTTAAACTCGGCTCCCGCCTTGGTTAACTCATAGAAAGGTTTACACCTTTGAGAATGTTGTGAGATAAACCGGCGGACAAATTGTAGCCTCCCAATCAATCCTCGAAGCTCTTTCATATTCTTTGGAGGAGGCATACCAATAATTGCTTTGGCCTTGTTTGGGTCGATCTCTATGCCCCTTTTGCTTACTATGAACCCAAGTAGTTTTCCTGATGAAACTCCAAATGTACATTTCTTAGGGTTCATTTTCAGCTTATATTCTCTAGCTCGTTGCAAAACTTTCCTTAGCACTTCAGAATGATCTTCCTGACTCTTGGACTTGATAACCAAATCATCCACATACACCTCTACAAGGGTGTGCATCATGTCGTGAAAGATAGCCATCATAGCCCTCTGATATGTAGGACCAGCATTCTTTAACCCAAAGGGCATGACAACATGGCAATATGTTCCCCAAGGTGTAGTGAATGAGGTCTTCTCTTGGTCCTCCTCAGCTAACCGGATCTGATTGTATCCAGAATAGCCATCCATGAATGAAAGCATTTCAAATCCAGCTGTGTTATCAACTAAAACATCGATATGAGGTAAAGGGAAATCATCCTTAGGACACGCTCGGTTCAAGTCCCTGAAATCTATACAAATCCGAATTCGTCCATCCTTCTTCATAACAGGGACTATGTTAGCCACCCATTGCGGATATAGGACGACATTAATAAATTTTGCTTGATGTAGTTTGTCAACCTCTTCTTTCATTTTGAGTGCAATATCGGGGTGGAATCTCCTGAGCTCTTGTTTAACCGGGGTAGTTCCAAGTTTCAAAGTTAATCTATGTTCAACCAATGAATTATCTAATCCCGGCATATCTTCATATGTCCATGCGAACGTGTCCTTATATTCTTCCAAAACTTTGATCAAACGTTGTTCTTCTGAGGGAGTGAGATTTGCACTAATGAGGATAGTCTTAGGATCTTCCAGGGTTCCTAAATTCAGTTCCTTGGTCGGTTCATTCCCTGTGGCTGATGGTTCTTCAAATCTTCTAAGTCCAGATGCATATGCATCAGCCAAGTCCTCGATTTCATTCTCGGATTCGGGATCCTTCTCTGATAACACCTCATATACTCCCAAAGTATGATCTATGTTATGCTCATCCTCATATCGGATTTCATCTAGCTAGATGGTATTCTCTAGAAAGTTTGGTAGCCTTGCACACTCTACACATTTCTGTGCCAATTGTTGCAGATATCTATTTGGAACTCGTTTACCCCTAACTTTATTATTTCCTAACCTAACTTGACCTACTGAAGATAAAGCTGGAAAGGTGGTATTTATAGTGGAGGGAGGATCGAGTAAATCGATCAATGATTCAGAAGAGGGGGATCCCTGATGGAAATGTGAGTTTCAGAGAAAACGTTTTTTTTGTGATTTTCAAGCAAAAAGATAGAATGTGTCAGCATGACTCGAGGTTTGCTGGAAACTGACTGAATTACTAGAGAGAAAAACTTAAGAATAAAAGGGAAAAAGGGGCTCATGGGCCCAATGGTAACATAAAGTGGACACATGGGTCCAAAACTGATGAAAAAAATAAACAGGTACGTGGGCCCAATCTTAAAAATAAATGGGTATGTGAGACCATGTTGGGAAAAGCCCTCAGTTCTGAAGTTGATGAGGGAAGCAAATGGGCAAGCTGGCCCAGTAAGAGTGGAAGGTTGAAGAGGGCACATGGGCCCAAAGTGGGTAAGTGGGCTCTGAAGCCCATCCAAAAGATCTAGAAACAATGGTACGAGGTTCAAACATGGGATTGTTGTATTTGGGCCTCCTGGAATGGTTTTGACTTAGGTAACATGCCTAACTAGATGATCCAAGATTGGTATGCCCTTGAGTGGTTCCTGGTGCTCTTCCTCACTTGAGAACAGACGAGTCAAAGATAAGCATAAGTCTTCCAAGTCTTCTTCTTCATCTGGAGCCTTCCTTCTCCTGACAACTGTAACGAAACTCTTGTCATCTTCAGCCATCATCATGGTCTCCGCTTTGATAAAGAGGTTGTGGAGTCCCATGGCATTTCCTGGCTGGAAGATCCTCCTTGGGATGGAATCCTCTTCATATCCCAACCCCTGCCTACGTGGCCTTTTTCACAGTTTGAATCGGCTGAGTGATCCCTTGAAGATCCTTGCCTAGACCTTTTTCAGGCTGATAGCCCAATTTTATCATCATCCTCCATCCCACTGTGTCGGGTAGAGAGGCGGTCATACATCTGACTTCTGGTAAATCTCCCATCAAGATCTGGGGTTGTATTGACAAACCAAGGGGTGTAAAAGTAGGATCATTCATCTCGTCCCTTATAGGCATGCTAGTAACCTTGACCACTTGTCCTTTAAAAGGAAACTTTATGCATTGGTGATTTGTTGAAGCCACAGCTCCTATTGCCTCCAAATATGGCCTCCCAAGTATAACTCGAAAAGTTGGATCCAATTCTAGAACATGAAAATCTGTTGTGACCGTACATGGTCCAAGTTTAACTTCTAGAGTGACCACTCCATGTGCAGACTTCTTGGAGTTGTCGTAGGCCGTCACCATAGCACAAGATGGCTTGATTTCTTGCTCAGAAATACCGCATAACTGCAGAGGTTCTAGCGGCATAACGTTGATAGAAGCTCCAGTGTCAACCAAACATGATTTTACTTCGACATTGCTAATGATGACAGCCACATGCAAAGCATATCTCCTAACCTCTGGATCTGCTAATTCCTCCTGAGAGAAAGTGAGTGTTGGGTGCTCACTTCTAGGGGCTAACACTATAGTTATCTTCTCAGGTGGGAGATCTTCAGTTACCATGACCCTTTGCAAATACTGCTGTAGAATCTCCTGGTGCACCTTTGATCTTTTGATCAACTCAAGTATGGATATACGGGCCGGTGTCTTATCTAAATGCTTCAACAAATCATAGGCCGTTCCTGGCAAGGGTTCTTCCACTTGTTCCTCCTCCACTGGATCCTGCGGTGGAGTACCGACTTGGGGAAAAAGCCGCTAGAACATCCTCCCACTCCGAAGCACCGGGGCTATTTGGCGGTTGGGTAGAGGTGATGGGTTAACATGGGTGGACTGTGGTGGAACAGGTGGTGTAGGTGCATGTATGATAGGTAATGGGATCGATGGTTCTGGGATGATGGGGTTAGTTGGTAGAGGGGTAGGATTTGGAAGTGGTAATGATGGTGATACTGGTGGCCTGATGAGAAGAGGCCGGGGTGCATAAGTGGTTGATGGGTTTAATGAAGGTGTAGGTTGTGGGGTTGGTTTTATGATAGGTTGGAGTTTTAGAGTGGTAGAGCTCATAGGCTGGGGGTTTAGGTTTGGTGGTGATTGTGGTGGTCGGATGAGCAAGGGCCGATGTGTAGTAATGGTTGAAGGAGGTGTAGTTAAGGCGGGGGCTGGCCTAATGATGGGTCGGCGAGAAGAAGTGGCGGCCAGTGGTTGGGTTATTGAACTAGGTAGTGGTTGTGGAGTAGCAGGTGCACGGATTATTTGTCTAGGAGGGTTCCTAGCAGGAGGCCTAGCTGGGTTGACATGCATGGTTGCATTTTGGTTCTCTAGTTGCCAACCTTGAGCACGGCTGGCATCTCCCTGGACAATGGAGTGTACTAGACCAATTCCTGGGTTTGGATGTGTTGGTGCTGGTGCTGGAGCGGGAGCATGTAATGGGAGCGGATTCTGAACAATCCCCAAGGCAGCTTGTTGTTGAGGTTGAGCCGGTGGATGCTGCCACTGCTGCTGCCTAGCCTTCATAGCTTGTATGCATTCCCCCATTTGAGCCCAATCAATACTGTCTTGGTCATTCAGATCGTGGATGTAATCCTTGAATTGAAAACACACTTCAACAGTGTGACCAGGGCATCGGTGGTAAGCACAGTATCGGGACATATCTACGTTTGCTGGCCAAACCTCTCTTTCCTTGGGCAATTCCAATTGTTTCTTTGCCATGAGTACATTGAAGATGTCGGTCAAGGAGTAAGGGAGTTGTTGGTAGTTCTCTCTCCTATGACCACCCTTCGTGGTGCCTGATTGGGTGGTGGCGGTACCCTATTGTAGGTAGGTTGACGAGGTTGCTGGGGTTGTGCTACTGGTTGAGGGGGTTGTTGTGGTTGTCGTGGTTGTGGTGGCCTAATATGTTGTTGAGGTGGGTAATAGGAATGGTTTTGTGGTGGGTTTCTGAACTGGTTTTGACGGTTCCCTCCCTGGTTCCCCACAATGTTTATAGCTTCGTTGTTGACCACTCCTTCAGTTGTAGGCCCAACTGGTGCAGAGGGGGTTTTCCTGAAGTTTCTAGGTTTAGGATCAAAATGGTTTATCATGGTGGCATCCTTAAAGTGGGCTTGCAAGTATCGGACACTGTCATAGAGTTCATTCATTGTGGTAGGATGGTGCATGATCAATACATTCCTCAAGGCAGGTGTAGTGTTGCTGATAAGCATCTTTACTTGTTCCCCTTCAGAAATCACATCTGTCAGTTTTTCTGTCATTCCCCTCCAGCGATCAGCAAACTTTATAAAGTCCTCCTCAGGCTTCATCTTCTCAGCAATCAAGTCTGTAATGGAGCATGCTGGTGCCACCCAGTCTCTGTATCTCTGCAAGAATTTGGTTTTGACAATATCGAAGTCTCCTGCCTCAAAGGAGTGGAGCGAGTAGAACCATTCCAATGCAGACCCTTCTAGTGATCGACGGAACAAGAAGGCAAGAACCCTACGATCATTTTTCCAGAACGAGGACTCGTAGAGAAAATCTTTTAAGTGGAGAAAAGGATTGCCAGTACCATTGTAGCGGCGATAAACTGGTAGCTCAGAAGGTGGCAAGTGGAGAACTGGTAAAGAAGGAATAGAAATCTCAGGAACTGACTTGGAGTCCAGGCGACATCTCAGCTCTTCATAACGTTCATTCATCTGGGTGAGCTGATCCATGATTGCCTGGGTGAGAGCAGGTTCTTGGTTTACAGGTGGGGGTATATGGTTAGAGACATGATTCTGGAATTGAGGAGCATGACTTGGCAAATTTACTGAAGATTGTCCCATGACTTGATGGGCCAAGGGAGCAACATGGTTGAAATAGGGTGGCTGAACAAATGAGGGTTGAACCACAGATGGTTGAACTATAAATGGTTGAACTATAGATGGTTGGACTATAGATGGTTGTGCTAATGATGGTTGAATCACAGGTGGTTGAACAATAGGTGGTTGAACAAAAGGTGACTGGACGAGTGGTGGTCGAACCATAGGACAAGGAGATGAGGCAACTTGGTTAACTTCAGCCTGATCTGAGGCCATTTTGCCCTTCACCATGGATTGTATGCGGGCATAGGTTTCTGGGTCGGTATAGAGGGACAACTCCCTAAAGAGTTGTTCAACATCACGAGGAGCAGATGGTTGAGGGACCTCTTGCGCTTCTGACTCAAACAATGGATGACCATCTGACGGAATTGGTTGGTGACCTATCTTGTGCTCTCGATGTTCAGCTTGTTCCGCCATTCCAACGTGCCTTCCAGACCTTAGTTGTATTGAACTTCAAGGAGAAAGTAAAACAAACAAGTTGACAAAGCAAAGAACTTTTTTTGGTTTTTTTTAGTATTTTGCAAAAAGTTAGAGGTTTGAATTTTTGTTTGACAAGCAAGTGATGAAAAGACTTGAAAGAAAGATTACGCAATGATTTTGATTAAACCTTAGGTTTATGGATTTGTTAAGAATTGTTCTCTCAACAAATGGGTTAGGATCCTAACTCCAATCTCCAATGACCTAGGTTTCACACAATCTCACCACGTGTAGGTAACGTAGGATGCTTTGGGTTTTGGGGAGTGGTACAACCAACCCGATCGTAAAGAGGAATACTCCACGTATGAGGAATTATGGAGGCCTTGATGAAAGCCAACCAAGTCAACTAGGAAGGAATATCCCAGAAGAGAGGTCAGAATCCACCAAGAGGGTGTTTTGGATGGGAGGGATAAATGGGAGAGTGAGCTCCCGCCTCAAAAAAGTGTAAAAGAAGGAGGTAGAGAAAAGGAGCAGAGCATGCAATCAAGTAATAAAACAAGTAATGAGCAAAATATAAACTTAAATAAACAAGCAATGACACAAGATAAGCAATTAGAAACTAGACAAGCAACTAGAAACTAGAATCCAGACCTTGTTTCATATGTGAGCCAAATGGAGATAGTGAAAAGGTGATGGAAAGAAGAGGGTTCAAATCTGATAGCCAAGCAAAAGGGTGGTCCACGTGGGTCCATATCGTCACCTCAAGAGGGGATGAGAAAAGAAAGGAATAAAACATCGGAAAGCAACTCTCACCTCGGTCCCACACTCACATTGATCCCCGAACTTTCATCCCTTGGCGTCGCTCGATCACCAAAGAGACGGTTCGGGTCATGTGGGAGGAGTATGAGAAGAAAGAAATGTGGTCGCCAGGAACCGTGGGTTCCGATTTATAGAATTAAAATGACCGTGTGTACCTTAGCGTGAAGAGTGTGGGTTAAAGCTTCTCCTTCTTCAGCCGGCCGATGAAGAAGAGTCCTCAACGTGTGGGTGCTTGATATTCTGTGTAACTAGACAAACAAATAAGTGAAAGAGACTATTAGAACTAAACAAAGTGAAGTATATGTAAGGAAAACAACATAAAACACCCAACTGACTAGAAACTGACCGGATTCGGGTTATCTCTAACCCCTCTTTTTATATTTTCGGATAAAAAGACTAAAAATAATTCAAAAAAATGTAAAAAATGATAGGAGGATGGAGAATCATGAAACAAAGAGATAGGAAAAAGAACAGAAAGATTCTGAGTTGAATAGAGAAGGATATAGCCAAATCTGGGTTATCGAAAAAGCCGAGCAGCAGTCCAGGATCTGCCAGGCGCGACTTTGCTTCTGCGCTCGTCACGACCAGCCCCAACCTCGGAATAAAGTTCCGTCAATTGTAAACTCAAGAAGACTTGGAGATGAAGAACTTTGATGAAGAGAGCTCGGGCAGAAGACGTTCACACGCTGCTTTAGAGACTGAAGAAGAGAGACCTAGCTGATCACCTGCAGAACAGCCTTCCTCTCTCTTAAACTGACTTTTCTCTCTCTAAAAACTCGAAATTCTATCTTTAAAAATCACAGAATCAATGCAGGAGGGTGATTGGATGTCTTAAGATGCCTGGGGGGTCGTGCTCATGCCTTTGGAACGACCAGAATCAGAGTTAATTTATAGGAGAACGAACAGTCTCATCCGGGCTAAAAAAAAGGCCACCTTGCGCCCTACCCCAGGGCGCATGCGCCCCACTGAGGGGCGCATGCTCCCCCTGTAAGGGGCGCATCTCATCAATTCCAAAAAAATTGGTCTTATCCTGTCGATCCGTTCAGCGGTAGAGTCCCGGTGAAAAACTGGGTCCCTCGTGCCTCAAGGGTAGGGCGCATGTGCCCTCAAGTGAGGGCACAAGGTCACGTGCCTCACTGGTAGGGCGCATGGGCACGTTCCCTGGGTCCTGGGCGCATGTGACCAGGGACCCGGGCGCATGGGACTGTTTTTGCACGTCCTTCTTCCGGAAGCCATTGCGAACACTCCCGAACTTGGAATTCGACGCTGTTTGTTGCGTTGGAAATATAACAGGCCAAAGAAGCTTTCTATAGCATCATATCAGCCATAACACCCTCTAAAACTTCAGAAATTTGTCCGGAAGTTAGGGCAGTGAACAGAGGATCCGATACAGGTCGAAATGACTCCGACGGCAAACCGGAAAGGCACGGTATGCAACAAAACTTGTCTGGGGTGTGAATCTGACCATAACCTTCAATGAATGATTATTAGGCATTGGTCATTCAGCCAGCTTCCGTGTTTACACGATTTACGTGTGGCTTTCGTTCGGAAATTACGGCTTTTGCGAAAAACTTTGGAAAACATCCGATTTCGTTCGGCGAAGCTCAAAATCAACGTTAAAAGAACCGGCATCATTCTAAGGTCAATCATACATGTTACCCTATAAAACATGAGTTTTCTACTCTGAATTAGGTGAATTTGGCGTGTCTACACCTGGTTGACAAAAAGGGGCGTATGGGCCCAAATGAAGAAAAGGGGCACATGGACCTGGTTGGATAAAGGGGGCACAAGAGCTTGATTATAATAGAGGGGTTTGAGGGCCCAATTAAGTGGGTTAAAGTGTGGGTTGTTGCCATAAGATTGACAAATTTTTGGCCCATGGGCCTGATTGATGATTGTGAGAAGAATAAAGACAGGGTCGTGGCCCTAAGATTGATTGATTGTGGACCCATGGACCTGTTTATTGATTGAGGGGAGAATGAGATATGGGTAGCTGCCCTAGGATTGATGTTAAGGGATTTGTCTGCCTAGCTAGAGAAGGTTCTAGTATCCCTTTGCTAAGGTCTATGCCCTTTTGGAGGCTCATTGATTCATTCCCCCATTTCATTGACCAATTCTGTCTCCTTACTTCCCAGTTTAGGGGTCAATTTAATTTGACCATCTTCAATGATCAATGCCAATGATGGCAATAGTTGATCAATACCTGAAAAATCCTTGCGTAGTCCTTCATTGGATTGACAATCAACTAAGTTTATTATTCTTCATCTAAGCTCCCTACAGTAGGCTTCTCCTCAAGATGTTCTATGGAAGAGGACATGCCTAGTCTAGGGGATTCCAAAAAGGTAGAAGGGTTTGGTTCAATCTCCCCTACTAGATGACTTTGATCCTGAGATATAGCAATGACATGATGAGAAGCTGATTCCTCTGCCATGGTAGGAGCACAAATGGTTGGAGTGATTGATTCCTCTGCCAGGGCAGGAGCACGAAGGGTTAGGGTGACTAAATCATCTACTGTAGTAGAAGTAGGGATGATCGGATTGATTGGTTCCTTTGCTAGGACAGGAGCATTAATGATAGGAGTGACTGGTTCCTCTACCAACACAGGAGCAATAGAAGAAACAAGTGCCTCAACTGATTGAGGGTGAACCCTATTTTGAGGGATTGATTGAAGTGGTGCTGGCATAGAAGTCGGTTCAAGCTAAGAAGCTATTGGTGAAATTGGTTGAGGAGTCAAGGTTTGGATGGTTGGCCAAGGGGTTGTTGGTGGAATAGGTTGAGAAGCCAAGGGCCAGATGATTGGCCAAGGGGCCTTTGAAAATGTTGGTGGAGTCAAAGGCTGGGAAGCCGGTTTAGGTAAGGAAGTGTTTGCACAAGCGACAAGAGGAATTTGATTGTGCATAGTTGTTTGTGCCATTGGCAAGGGTTGCACGATGAGCTGAGGTTGAGTCATGGGTGGCCTAATCGACTGGCGTCGAGGAGTCGGCCGATGATGATGATCTGAATAGAGTTGTGGAGAGCTCCCATGTTGGTGCATAGCATCAATATTCTTCTCAGCCATGGGGCGGAATTCATCATGACATTGCATTAATTCCATGTCTTATTTTTCTTCTCCATTTATTGAATAGCCTGGCCCATATCGTTGCAAGAATTTGGCCTTGACAATTTCGAAATCCCATGCTTTTATTGAGCCGAGTGAAAGAAACCACTCTTAGGCTGCATCATTTAATGATCGCCTAAAAAGGAAAGCAAGGGCCTTTTGATTATTTAGCCATCGGGATGAATTGCTCAAGAAATCATTGACATGGGTGAAGGGATCACTTGAGCCATTGTAGCGATGGTAGGTCGACATTTGTGATTGAGGAATGTAGATAGTATGGATGGGAGATTCAAGGGTTTCTTGATCCCTGGCAACTGATGGAGAGAAGTACATCGGGGGGTGTGCACGTGGCACCTGGATGGGAGGGAGGTGGGTTGTTGTGCAACCTGATGAATGACCCACAATGGGGTGAGTAGGTGAAGTAATGCAGCATGGCTATCCAAGCCGAAATGCTGATTGGGGAGGTGAGATAGCTCGGTTGACTTTGGCTAGATCTTAATTAGCAGATGTCTTATTCTTTACTAGAGATTGTATGAATGACAAAGTCTTGGGATGAAGAGATAGTTCCTTAAGAGCATGTTCTATACTATGTGAAGTAGACTGATGGGCAACCCCTTGCACTTCGGGTTCCATAGTAGCATTGACATGGCTCTTGGGTTGTTGTTGTTGGAGCTTGTAGAGACCTGCCCCATACTCATGTTGCTCAAAGTAGTCTGACATCCCAACATGTCTTCCAGATTTTAACATCACGTACATCTTGTCAAACTTTCTAAAGAGATGGTTGAAAGAAAGCAAGTGAAACACACAATTGAAGATTTTTTGTTAGTTTTTGTTTTGTTTGATTTTTTTGTCTCAGTTTTGTTGTTAGCAAACAAGTTGTACACAAATTTAAAGATAATTTTTTTAGGTGTTTTGAAAGAAGGAATTTTTGTTGTTTTCAATTTTGGTGAGCGAGCAAGTTGTGCAAACAAGTTCTTAGAATGACTACTTAACAATTTTTGGGTTCAAACCTTAGATAGATATATTGTTAGAAATTGTTTACTCAAGTTGGGTATAGTTCCTATTGCTTCAATCTCTAAGACCCAAGGTTGTCACATAATCACCACGACTAGGTACTTGGGTTCTTTGTGGTTTTGAAAAATGATACAACCAATCCAATCATGCGGAGAGGAATACTCCACGGATGGGGACTTACGGAGGCCTTGATGTAAACAACCAAATCAACTAGAAAAAAAATATCCCATAAGAGAGGTTAGAATCCATCAAAAGAGTGTTTGGAGGGTAAGGGTGTGTTGGGAGAGAGAGCTCCCACCTTGAATGCCCTATGGATCGAAACAAGTCTGCTACCCAATGCAAAAAGCTAATGCACAAGTAAAAATGAAAGGTAAGAAGAGAAGAAGAAAACAATATGCAAAAACATGAAATGAAAGGAAGTGAGTAAATCGAGCATTTGATATGCAAACGAGACAAGCAATCATGCAACAAAACAAACAATCTAGAGACTAAAACTGAATTAGAATAAAACTAGTTGCACAAACAAATCAAGCTAGCATGGTTAAAGACGTTGGTTGTCCCACCGTGGTCGCCACAAAACTGTCGACTCCGAAAATGGGTTTGTCATCTTACGGATCGGCACCTCAAGAAAGGGAATGAGAAAGATGGATGGAAAACACGGAAAACACTCTCACACCTCGGTCTCACACTCACATTGATCCCCGAACTTTCATCTCCCGACATCGCTTGAGCACCGGAGGGATGGTTATGGTCGTGTGGAAGGAGAGTGAAAATTGAATAAACTTAATGTATGAATAAATGAAAATGTGGTCGTCAGGAACCGCAGGCTACGCTTTATGTAATGAAAATAAAAGATGACCATGTGTACTTCAGTGCGAGAAAGAGTGTGTGCGGGTTCAACTTTCATCTTCTTCGGTTGGCCGATGAAGAAGAGTTTCCAATCGATGCTAGTTTGATGTATCTGTGCAACTAGTAGATAAAGAAGACAAGAAAACAAGTGAAAGAAAAATTAAAACTAGGTGAAGTGCAGTAACTATAAAAAATAATAACATAAAAATGGCAAATGGAAACAAACTCACTAGATTCGGGGTTAGCTCTAACCCCCTTGTTTTAGTTTTTTATGATGTATGAAATGATGCAAAACTGAATAAAAATTATGCTTAACTATGAAATAAATGATATGAATGAATAGTTAGCAAAGAGAATATGAATGATTAAAGACAACACAACCTAGGCAAAGTGGCAATCGAGTTGGACAGATTCAATGTAAACTGTGCAGTTCTGATGCAGAGACCGCAACGGACAACACCAATGTCAGAATAGAGTGTTGTCTATTAAAATGGATAGAGAACTTGTAGAGGAAGAGTTTCCATGTTGATAACTTCTCCTCAATATGTCCGTACAGCTCTTTAGAAATTATGTATGTAGACAAAAACTGGAAATAGTTAAAGATTGCGTGACTTTGTTGAAAAGATCACCATGGACAATAAAAAAATAAGAATAGAATCACGTTTGTTTTAAAATAAAGAAGACTTGAAAAGGATTATTTAATATGAAGACACTTTGGATTGAATCTTATGATAGATGATATGAATTTACCTGATGAGCCAGATCTTGGACAGTGAAGTTCTGGAAACTCCCAACACAACGTTGATGTAGGATGCGCTATAAGCAACACAAATATCAAAATTAAATTATTTTTTTAAATAAAAGAGGACTCACCGGGAAACAACTTTTATGAAAAATGTATAGGCTGAACTACTATTAAATGTACTTAAATTAACTGATAAGATGATGCCTTAGAAGAGAAGACTTCGAATCTGTCTATGCAGCGTTGGTGTAGAAGCTGCCACGAACCGAGGTGATGTTAGAATCGATCTATGTTTGTTGGATATGAAAGATAGCTCGATGAAGAACTTCTTTTGAAGGAATCTAGGCCGGAAAATGATCAAAGAGATCTGTAGAAGCCGATGATCAACAATACATTATGTCAAGGCATAGACCGACTTCTTTCTCACTTCGGGATGATCTTCGGGAACCGGATGAAGAGAGGACGATTTGGGGAGGTTGGGACGAGCCTAGGGTGGATGTATGATGAAGAGAAGAATGCTGGAGGATGGGGATGATTCTTAGGTCGTTCAAATGGGTCTCCCTTTATAGAGGATGAGAAACATGTCAAAAAATAGCAAGTTTCGATACATCCAACTATAAGTTGGATTTTCTCCATTTAATATTGTTAATTTTCATCATTATGCTTCTAGAAACTTACCAAACTGATTTAGAGGGATTGAAAACCATGGATCACCTTCTCCATGTTTAAAATATGTCTCCACTTGAAGAGGAAACAAATCTGGTCTAAAAATAGCAAGTTTAGATGTAGAAGACAACAAGTTAGATTGCCATCATTTGATGATGTTAATTTTGACCGTGAAGTTTCCAAATAATTTACCAAGTGATATGGATGAGAAAAAAGTAAGATGTGCCCAATGGGCTTGGCTTGCATGCAATTGGGCTTGATCAGGGGTGCATGCGGATAGAATTGCATGTCTGACTTCTAAAGGTCATTGCAGACAAACGGGAGATCAGAATTGAATACCGTTTGTTACACTGAAAAGATAACTCAGATAAAAAATATTTATGTTTAAAAATTCTTTAGTAGACATCCACAGAATCTTGTGAAAAATTTTCAATTAGAGGAATTGTCGAGAAAAGCATAATCTGGCACAAACAAGCGACGCGACCTTGGTGCAAAGACCACCCAGAGCAATATGGAAGTTATAATGGGCTCTTGTTTTACAAACACGTATTTGATTAGAAATTAGCAACTCATCCTCAGATTTTCAATAAGCTCCTTAGCTCATCCAAAAGGGTGGTTCAGCTTGATTTTAATGGTTTAAAAGAGATGTTACCAATAGAATAAGGGTTTAAGCTCCAAATAAAGTCAAATTAGCATGTCTAGAGACCTAACCCTAGTTGATCGGACATGCTATTTAATTTAGTATACTTAATTTAATTTTCATAATTTACTTGTTATTATTTCTTAGTGTTTAGCACACCACATGATTTGGGTGCTAGTTGATGACACTTTTCCCACCACGTGGGATGTATTTTAATTTACTTTCAGTATTCTCCCACCATGTGTAATGTGTCTTTTAGTTTACTTCTCCTCCTGCCAATGACAAATTTTTTAGCCAATCAACCATGGAAGATAGTTCATATGGAATAGCAGGCTAATCTCAGAACCTAATTAAGTTCATTTTGCTTAACTAGTCCTTTGTGAGCGTGTCTAAATGTAGACCTTGGTATCACTTTTTTAGTGCATTACATTTACACTCTATTGCACTCCACTACACTCATCTATACTCTATTATGCCTCATTGGCTCCACTACATTCATCTACGCTTCACTCTATGCCACTCCCTTGCAAAGTCATCACCAAGGTGAGGCAAGCTATATACACAAATTTGACATAGTTGTAGAGATTAAAACTTTTGTTTCTATAAAGTATATTCAAGGATTTAATTGAAGAAACCATTTTTTTTCAAAACTGCTGCATCTTATGGATTTATTTAAGCATTGTGGGATATGATTCTCCAATAAGGGGGTGCCTAGTCCCTAAATTAGGTTTTCTATCTATATTTTTTCTTGCTTAAACCCCATGACCATTGGCTTTGAATAGTATCCTTGGCTGATTCGACTATCTGAATGGCACAATGTTAGTGGCATGCATGGCTTATTTATCGTGCCGACTGGTCAAAACACCCTGATAGGGAGCATCATGTCCGAAAGTCAAATATGTGGTGCCATCAACGAGATTTGCACACCTATTATGCATGCATCATTAATGCTGGTCCAAGTGCCCCATCGATCAGGCCATTTTGTATCTGTGCATAGCTTTTTCTATCTTCTAAGTTCGCCCTCTAAGTGGCTATATAAGAAGATCCTTCTTCAACATTTTGAGGATTTTCTTCCCTCTACAATATTCCCAATTTTGTCCTAGGAGGCTCTTAAGCCCCCACATATCCTAAAGCCTCTAAGAGACCAAGAGAAAGCCCCCACATATTCAAGAATCCTACCAAAGAGACCAAGCTTTACAAAGAAATAGAGCTACCGGGGTGTTCTGGACAATTCAGGCCTTAGTGCCCCCTTAAAGGGGTGCCTAAAGCAAGCTTCTGATGCCTTGTAAGAGGGGTTTATGCGCCCAATAAGCAGGGTGCTTTCCACTTTCAGAAGGCGGTTAAGAGCCTTTTCACACCCTTTTGTGGTCTATTCTATTAGGGCTTAGTGCCTGTTAGGGGGATACCTAATGCCCCATCTAGGGACTCATACGAAAAGTAGACTTTCATTTTTGCTCCTTTTGGGACATCGCTCTTCTATAAAAAGAGGTGTTCTTTTAAGAAAAAGATCTTTGGTCACTTCCACTAATCCTCCACCTCCTTGAGCAACCCTAGAGCCCTCTAGTTCATTATGATCCAATCTTTTTTAGAGATTTATTCATTATTAAGTTTTTAGCATTTGGTTTCTTCAAGAAGTGAGTATTTCTTTTTTGGGTTTTCGATTTTTTTACTAGTTTTCTTCATCCTTAAGCATCATTTCCTTTTGTTCAATATCATCTTCATTTTTTTAGTCATCTCTTCCATTTTATTACATTTCATCATGCATATGAAAACACCAAAAAGAGGGGTTAGACATTAGCCCTCATCTGGTATGTTCTCTTCTATTTTTCATTTATGTTTATTTAATTTATATATATTGCACTTCTCTCATAGTTCTAATGTTTCTTCACTTGTTTTATTTTCTTTGTTGTGTGTAGCATCAACACCATCATCTGTAAAAAAACAAGCTTGGGATATTCTTCATTTAATGGTACATAGTCATTAAACTCTAAATCTTGCATTCCATTTCCTTCATTTTTTTTAAAAATTTTGAAGCTCATGGCTCCTAGCGACTACTTTCTTTCTTCTTTTCTGATCTCTCTTCCCCCTTTCCTTCACTATCTCCTTTCACATGTCCTAAACCATTTCTTTGACACTCAAGTGACATCATGGGTAAAAAATTTAGGGACCAAGGTGAGTGTGGAAGAAGAAATAAAGAGAGAGAGAGAGAGAAAAAGAAAGGGAGGGAGTTTTCCCCTTCCACAAACACCTCTTTTTATAGGGGAAGGATGCCCAAAAATAAAAAAAAACATAGGTTTGCTATCCTTAGATGCCCTGTTGTCGGGGTGCCAAGCACCCCCTATCAAGGCACCAAGCCCTAATAAGTTAAACCTTAAAATGTGTGTGAAAAAGGCTTGAAATTCTCTTCTAGAAGAAGAAAATGCCTTCCCCCCTTTACTGGGGTGCCTAGTGATCTCTTAATAAGGTTCTAGGTGGCCCCTTATTAGGGTGCCAGGCACCCGCTTTGTAGTGGTGCCTATGGTTCCTTAGTAGGGTGCCAAGTGACCCTTTTAAAAGATGGTCAAGCACCCCTTTTCAGGGCACTATGAACCAAATGCTCCTAAAAGCATATATTCAACCAAAATTCAATCAGTTCAACTTGGTTATTAAATGTTATCCATAAAACAAGAGTTTTAAACTTCTCAACTAGGCCAAAATGACATATCTATAGTAAGATCGCAAGTGCTACTATGATAGTAGTAAGAAGAGCAAATGAGTACAAGAGGCAAAGAAGGAGAAGACATAAGTGTTAATAACTAACAACAATGAGGAGGATGTGAATGGCATTCTATGTACAACGTCTACAGAAGAGGTATATCCAGGCTAGATCTTATATTCTAGTTGCTCATTTCATGTATGTTCAAATAAAACAATGTTTGACAGGTATCAAGCATGTGGATGAGACATGGTTCGATTAGCAAATGGAGCATGTTGCTTAGTTGTGGGTATCGAATTTATGAGGATACACATGTTCAATGGGAAGGTGTGAAAACTTGTGGATGTTTGACATGTGTCATGTTTGAAGAAGACCTGATCTCATCAGGGACTATGTATTCAAAAGGATACCGATGTACTATTGAAAGTGTAACTAGGGTGTAAATGGGTTGGGCTTGGGTTGGCCAACCCAAGCCCAAGTAGCCCTGCTAGCTAAATGGGCTGCCCACCCAAGCCCATAAAAGTCCATTGGGCCTAAGAAAACTCGTTGGGCTATGCATTGCCAATTAATTTATCTAGTTGGTTTTATAATTTTGGCAAATTTAAATATCAATGAAGTCATTCTACTACAAGTATTTGATATCTTTCATATTGATGACATCATTAGCAAATAAAAGGTATTTAAAACAATAAAAATTAATGATGATAGCATGATTTTAGTTTATCTTCATCAAACTACTTTATTATAGAATACCATAAATAATTACCTGTAAAATTGTCTCTCTACTCTCTCTACAAATTTTTTATCTTTCTTATATGCTTTCTCTTTCTACTCTCTATTTGCATTCTCTTTCTACTCTCAACATTCTCTTAATTTATTTATCTTTTTGTACACTGTTTCACTAAACTAGCTCTCAATATTTTCTCAGTTAAGACTTTCTTTATTATCTTTCAATTTTCTCTCTCTCTACATTCTATGCACTTTCTCTTTTCTCTATATACTTTCTCTCTCTATTATCTATTTATACTTTTCTATCTATTATCTCAACACTTTCTCTCTCTACACTTTATTTGTTCATGTATATTTACTTTTTATAGTATATCTATATTTTCTCTCTGCTGAATTTCTCTTTCTACTATCTCAACACTTTCTCTCTCTAAAATTTCTTTTTTCTTTACACTTTCTTCCTAAACTTTAAAATTTTCTATATAGTTTATCTGCACTTTCTCCCTCTACATTTTCACTATGTATTTTTTCTCTCTTCTTTATATATTTTCTCTCTACTCTAATATATATTTTCTCTCTCTTAAATTTTTACACTTTTCTTTTTATTCATTTTCTTATCTTGTAGGTTTTTGCAAATAATAAATTCATTTAAATGCATACATGTGGTGGTGCCAACGGTTTGGTCTTGGGTTAGCCCCATCTAAGCCACTACCATTACACCAAAGCCCAAGGCCAATGGGAAAAATACGAAGGTCTATGTCCCATTGGCCATGGGCTACCTAACAGGCCTTTGGGCCAACCTAATCCATTTGACATTCTTATGGTAGCTCTTAGGGTAAGCAAAGAAGCATGGATCATGTTAAGAGTGTTTCTAATGAATGGTTTGCACAAACTCGTAGGGAGGGTTGACACTGGTGTAAATACAATGTCCCTGGTGAGTAGTATGGTTTAACAGAGGACAATATTTGTTGAAGGTGGATTGCAAAGGAAGCGGTAGTGCATGCTTATGGGTGAGGTGCAAGCTATGTTGATGGAGCTAGTGGACAAATGAACACTTTGCAAAGTTAACGCAAGGTGAATAATGTTATGTAAGTTCTTTGGGTTAATCCTCAAGTGAGGATAAAGATCTGGTTGGTTGATCTAGATAAGCAAGTGTTCCCTGGGTTGTTCTTTGTATAAGTAGCTCATGCTGGTGGCTCTCTCAGAATGTTGAGTGTAGAGCAGGCCACCAGGGAGAAGTATCTCTACGGTGATAATAGAGTTTAATTTCTAGTTTTACATGGGATTATTGTATTGTTCTAAGTTAGAAGACCAGTAAAATCGTTTTGCTTTTATTGTTACGAAGAGAGTTTGTATTGCAACGCCAAGAATTTTTTACATTTAATCCACTAGAGTATTTTCAGTCTTGTTAAGTGCTTTTGGATGTGTGAATTAGAGAGCTTGAGGAAAACCAACAAAAAAGTTCTAAAATGTGTAGGAATGACTTTTTTAGGAACTATTTGAGGCTCAGTGAAGGGTTGAATTTCTCAAGAAAAAGGTCCAAAAACCATACAAATTCTATAGAAATCAAGTAATACCACTACGATTCTTAATGTTACATGGTAAGAATGGCATTTTGTGTAACTACTTATTTTAAATACCATGAAATGAATATTTTATCCTCACAGTGCTCCATGAAATATGTCAATTAAGTGGTAAATATGCTTAATTACGTTCATATTGATACAATACTTTAAATCATGCAAGTTTGCATGAAAATTGTCCAGGGATATTAATGCAATGCAAGTGATTCATGCTATGTTTTATGACATCGTGATACCATGTACTACAGCAGTGCCTATGGGTAAAGATGTTAAGCGTGTGTGCGCGCGCGCGCGTATATTTATATAAATACATGTCCATGTACAAGAAAGTCAAGCACTTAATTATGTTCTTGCCCATGCATGTACAATCAAGTATAATCATTTAATTGTATAATTTAAGCAAAATGTATTATCCAAGTAATGTTAAGTATGATACCCAACAACTTCTAATACGACACAACATGATAGTAGTGTCATTTGAGAGTTACTTGGTTAGAAATGTCCATGCCACATTTTTTGAGGGGGATGGTGTTTAGTGTGTTCTCCCGTTTCAACTAATTGGTTTGGTGGTTAACCCTTGGAATTATCATATGTAAGCACACTCACGTACATGATAAAAAATCTTAATGTAAAAGATCTATATTTGTCAAATCAAGAATCTAATCTTGAATCTCATAAAAAACTCAATGTTCAAGTAAAATCAAGTATGAGAAGTATCAAATATGTCGTGTACGAATCAAAAGCAAGTAATATCAACTATGTTAAAGTATGCAACAAGATTATCACGTGACTTTTATGTTATGTTATATATATTTTAATTTACGAGAATTTAGACACATTGTATTAAAACTTAAAGCGTATCCTAAAATATTTAACCTTCCCCATCCCGAAATGATATATCAATTCATGGATGCTATGATATGATAAATGTGTGAGCTTATGTGTAAAGAAAATCATGCTTTAGTTCTTTTCTCTTTGTGAATGTGTATCTTGCAAGAAGACATGTTATCTTTGTGTTCATGTCAAGAAATGATGTAGAATTTCAGTTTTATATATGACGATGAGGATGTGGATATTATGCTGGTTAAAAAGTGGACAACTTTGGAATTATTTAGAATGATCGGAGAATGAATGAAAACTCAAATTAAGGTTAAATAGATGTGTACCCTAAAAGTTGAAGAGGTTGAAAAAAACAAAAGTTATCACATCAAATTCTCAATTTGAATATTTAGATTCAATCTGACATATAGATGATTAGAAAATGTGATGAAGATGGCTAAAATAAAAACAAACAACGGAGATTCTATGTGATTATAAAATTACTCAAAAGTTGAAAGAAAAATTTTATCGCATGACTATAAGACTCGTAATGCTCACGATATTGAATGTTAGACAACTAAAAAAATTATATTACCAATAGTTGAAATATAGATATTAAAGTAGACATTTGACAACGTAAGTAGACAAAATTCACAATGAGTGCATCATGGATAAATCGATGACATAATAAAAGAATGAAAACATTGTTGAATTGAGCATATCCAGCATGTAAGACTAGTCAAGACCTAATGTTGTAACTAAAAAGAAGTGGAGATAAGCTCAAATTAACATGGTATCAACAAATCCAATACAACTTAAAAGAATTAAATATACAAGGAGTTAGTTGAGAATCATGTAAAATAAGAAAGGCAAATTAGTATAACCAACACCAATCATTTGAGATTAAAACTTAAATTTGAATTTGAACATTTACAACATACACGAGACATTTTTGTTAAGATGACGCAACACCTCTCTCTCTCTCTCTCTCATATGTTGATTAGATACATTTTGAGAATACATTAAGGAATGCCGCAACCTGTATAAAAAATGAGTAGGGGGACCTTATCTTGATAACATGGTTGTCTGCGGGATTTAAAACAAGATATGACTCGGGAGCGACAGTAGGCGCACGTCTTTGGATCAATCAAATCGGCATTACCGACATCGTCTCATCTGGTCAAGCATGCGTTCACACCGGGAACAACTAACGCCATGTACATTTAGGAGAATATGAACACTTCATTTATCGACCAGAAAACAAAAATTATATACATCGAGAAAAGGAGAAATGCTGTACATTATTCCGGAAAACAGAGCCATGCCTTGAAGCAGCGCCACCAACAATGGTGCAGTGCAAGCAAGCAAAAATTGCACTGATGAGGTGGCCCTCGTAAAGAACCAGAAGTTACTGTGAACACGTGTACAGGACCCACAAAATTTGTCCAAATGCCCTTGTTCTCCCTAGAAATCTCGTAGAACTCATCACTTCCCGCAGTAGCAACGCTCGTCACGGAAATCGCTCTTTGCACCGCCACGAGATTCAGTGCGAGCAAAACCGTCAGGTGGTCCATACAAGCAAGCCTACATGACATTTGGCTGAACCCATCACCAACCAACATGGTTGTAGAAAACATCTGCATCCTCGAGGGTTTCCGATGAGCTATGTAGAGATCAAATCTTTGAAGCTCACAAGAAGCTACCCTTTCCCGTTGTTTTCTTGATCCTATTGACAATTTCTGGTGAGAATTGCATGAAAGCACCCTTGAGACATTTACGGTAGGAGAAATCATCTGAAGTTCCATCAGTCCTTTCCACAATGTAACAACGTGTTCCTGGAAACCTTCGGTTGCAACCAATCTGTATGTGTAGAAAAAAAGTTAAACCGAAAAACAAAACACAAACGAAGAGACCAGGAGAGAGAGATTCGTTCTACTTATAATAACATCACAGCCTGTCACAAATCATGAACGTCTCAAGTTGGTGAAAACTTTCTTTGTGGGGATTGATAATACATATATTTCATTTGAGCAATACATCTGCATAAGCAATTGACACAAAGTATGAAACGACTACTTGGATGTTTCCCTACACTCAATGGATTTTTGACAATTCAAACTTCGTACATAGCACCTAAGTTATATTTTAAATTATTTGGAGTCACTCATGTAATATATTATGATGGTCCTTCGAACACTTGCACTGCCTCTTCATAAAGATCTAAGGCCCTGTTTGATTGGGCTTAATAGCTCTTTAAGTTTCAGACTTTGAATTCAGACCATTTGGTAATGATCAAAACTTCAGCTCTGGAGAAGGAAAAACATGGCAGTTGTCATCTGAATAGTTAAGCGGGGTAGCTTGCACTTAACGCCGAATCACATCATCCCTCTATGCCATTCCCATCTCCCCTAGGTATGGAAGTATAACTATGTTCTTCATTCCAGATGATATCATGTATATTTTACGTCATATATTTTATAAAAGCAAATCTTTTAAAAAATGAGTTGTATTCATATTTTATTTTTAATGTAATGTATCCATGGCTGTAAATTGCCTTCTGATATGTAATATATAATACATCAAGTATGACACAGAAACATTACAATCAAATGAAAATGGAAGATATTATTAGCAAGTTAAAATAGTATTTATGCCAAAATTTAGTTTTTTAATTTTTTTACTGCCGACTATCAGTTAAAGTAACTTAGCTGATGTTATCAAATAATCTAAATATATTTAGATTCAGATATTAGTTGTCAATTTATCAAAAAATCTTAATCATTTAAGTTTTTAGATATCTATGCAACATAGTCAAGAAATGGATCTTAGATTTCAGATCACATCGTTGTCACATGCCACCTAAATTTTATTATAATCTGTTTCCTATTCTCCAACTCAATATGACTAATGGTCCTCTCTTCTCTTCTAGTATCCTTAGTGCACTGTGATGTGATCCACATTGAACTTGCTCATATGGAAGCATCAATCATTTTGTTATCAATGCAAATGTAAGTTTTTTGAAGGTGATTTAGTGAAGTCCTACTTTGTAAAAGTAGAGGATTGTTTGAACTTTGAAGCATAACTTTTAGGTGGATCTATATGTAAATGAGGGAGTATATTAAGCGTCAAAGAGACTTCCCTGGTTTCTCTCTCACTCCCCGCCCCAATATTTGGCTAGGAGGGCCTTCGTCCATCCCTCTCCCACCTTGGCAGTCGAGACTCGACACCATTTACTCCTCTTTCCTCCTCCTATCTATCTCGATCAACCGTACTCTCTCCACCCCCCACTGTTGATGCTTCCAAGCCCAGCACTTGCTTCTCCATGTCCGACTGAACTTACTCAACCCAACTAGATACTCTATTGATCCTCACAGTTGGCAGCCCTGCCAGAATAGGCAGCTAGCAAACCATGCACACATCACTGTCTCTGTGCTCCAGTCTCCTGCAACCTGGGCAACTGTGGTCCACAAACAGCTTCCTGTTCATGAAGCCCCATAAGGACACCACTTGCATGGAGTCCAACAGGTCAGGAAATCCCATCCTTCCAACCTCTAGCCACCCCTTTGGGGTACCTCCAGTGATCCTTGGAGCTAGGCTGGCAACCAAGGTTCTCTCCCCATCCTTGGTAACGCACAGCTGCAACCTGGGCAGCCACACAGCCTGCAAGAAGCCTCCTGCATTATGTTCATGGAGTACTCCATGTAGATAGGATTTCTTGCATGCAACTTACCAGATGCCGGCAACCCACATCTTTCCAACCTACGGTCACCCCTTCGGCATGACTCCACAATCCCCAGAGCTGAGCCAGCAACAAAGTGCACCTTCCCCATTCTCTGTAATGTGTGAAGCTGTTGATCATTCAAGCTGCACTGGTGTTCCATTCTCTCAGCACAGGTTCCTGCTTTATGGCCATCGCCAGCCTGCACCATCTGCCCACTTTGTGCGGACTTGTGCCTGAGGTACGAACCACACCATCGTGCGGCCATTCCCACTGCACATGTCTACCTGTCCTGTGGTGCTTGCCCCACCATCAACACCGCAAAACAGTCTCCACTGCTCCTGCCTCACTATCACCACTGTAATACCTCAAGCCCATGCACCTGTAACCCCTCACATACAGAACTTCCTGGACAGCACGCCCAAATGATAAACCCCTGCAAACTCACGTGACATAGGACGTACGCTGGCAGCCTTCTCCAGCTTCATTGGGACCACAGTGCCTCTCTGACTGTCTGAAGCTTCCCCTCATCCCACTCTAAAGCAAACACAGTGAACTATGAGTTGAAACGGCCATCTGCTCGCCAGCATACAGTTACCTCGCTCCCTTTGATCTCCTCTCTCATCCAATGTGAAAGCCAAGTAAAATGCATCAATGTCTCCTAGCACCGAAACCACATGTGCACAAGTCCTGTCTCTCCTGTTCTAAGCAAGCACAACAGCCCAGCAAGGCACCTCCTCGTTCCTGTGCAGCTTGCTAACTGTTCAGTTCAAGCTACAAATACTGTCAATACAGAGAACACCTGCAGCATCACGGGTCACAAGGGCCCATTTCTCTTAACGTTTGAATGCATGCTTGTCCTGTACGCCATACTGCACTCCCAACTAAACCTACCCTCTGCACCACGACGAGCTCCACCCTGTGCAGATTACGCGCATGGACCATCCTCTAGTCTGCCTACATCCAATGCATCCCCACGACGAGCTCCACCCTATGATTACCCGCATGGACCATAACTGCCCTCTAGTCTGCCTACATCCAATACATCTACTGCCTGTTGCCTGCTACCTACTGCTCTGCAGCTTTCCCCTGTACAGCTGCATGCATTTTCAGGCTTATACTGTTCACAGTCAATGACAAGAGGTCTTCTTTGCTCAAATTGTATCATTTTGGAAGTTTGAAACATACCATAAAGCTATTGGAGGCATGTTGGACGACAAGGAAGGACTGAGGCTCAATCGATCCTGTCCTACATCACCTATTGAAGAGACTTCATGACGGGGACTGGTACGGACCGGATCGACTGCCTATTTGGAGATGGCATCGTCTGAGATCAGAGGAGACCACATCTCCATTTTTTTATTTAGTATTTTAGTTTTATTTTAATTTATTTTATATATTTTCTTTTAGGTATTTAGAGTTCATTTCATTTTAATCCTTTAGAGGACATATATGTAATTAGGTCTTTTAGGGGTCCATCTTGTAATGTCCAGTTCTATTTAAAGATCCCAAAGCTAGTGAATGAAAGAGAGATGGATGTTTGAAGAAGCCAAATGAGTTTTTCCCCTCCCTCTCTGGTTCCCTCCTACTACCCTCACTCTCAGCCTATTGTCCCTCTGACGTCAGCATTGTCTTCTCACCTCCGAGTGCTCCCGGTCCTCCCCTCCCTCTCCTAATGCCTCCCTTCACCTCCAGAGCTAGGTCTGGTGCCTCTTTCCTTGCCCTATTCAGTTTTCCGACCTTCACCGACATCTCTGTCGACCTTGCCTTGCCCTAGGTCGGTCTGGACCTCCCCCTTCGAACCCTCACCCCTACAGAACCCTTCCCCCCCTGCCGGAAGCCCTGCAACCTCCCCCTTTATTGTCATAAGTCCTTGCAACCCCCCCTCCAGTCCCGTCTGCACCGGAGCCCCAACCTCGCTTCAGTCGACTACCAAAGACCCCCAATCATCCCCCATTCTGGTGGGCCTAGCCGACGATGACGAAGGAGAAAGGAGAAGGAGCGGAGGCCCCTGTTGGAGCCCTCGGACGCCGCTGTCGACAGTAGCCACCTCCTCCTTCCGCAGCCATCGTGACCGCTGGACTGCCATCACAAGCGAGGTAGAGGAGTCCCGCCCCCTATTCAGCATCACAAGCGAGGTAGAGGAGTCCCGCCCCCTATTCAGCTGTCAGGGACACCGAGCAGCCTCCACAGAACCCTTGGACTCCCCCTCTCTCAGTCAGGCTCACCGGCAGCGCACCACGACACCCCCCAAAATCCAGCAACTCTTTGGCTGCCACTAACCCCCCTCCCCGGGTTAGTTGCGCGGCGCCGCCCTTGGTGACCACGAACCCCGCTGGGTTAAACGACACGGCCGACCATGTGACCAGTTCAGCCGGTTTGCCGCAGCCGCTCAAGCCCGCCACCTGGCCACCGGTTCAGTTTGCCCGACCGCAGGTTTGGCTGGTTCTGCACCAGTTCACACTCAGACCGCCCAGTTCAGGGCCCAGACCACCTGTTCACAGCCGGTTCATGCCGGTTCAGGCCCCCAGAGGCTGATTCAGGGCCAGTTTAGCCTTCCATGAGCTGGTTCAGGCCAGTTTAATGCTGGTTCAGGTGTTTTAAACCCGGTTCAGTGGTCTTTAACCGAGTTCAGGCCCGGTTCAGAGGTTTTAAGGCTGGTTCAGTGCCGTTTGGGACTGGTTCAGCAGTTGTGGGTCCAGTTCAGTGACATTGGAGTCCAGTTCAATGGATTTCAGGCTCGGTTTGACAGTTTTCAGACTGGTTTGATGTGGTTCAATGTTGTACGGGGCCGGATCAGTGCCCATCGGATCTGTTCAGCTTCGTTCTGGCTTGGTTCAGTGCCCGTCAGCTCTGGTTGGGGTGTTTTCAGCTCAGTATTTGCCCGGTTGGGGTATTTTCAGCTCAGTACTTGCCCGGCTGGTACATTTTGGGCCTGCCGGCGCACGCGGATGGCGGCACCTCCATCTCTGTCCCGCATCACTTCAATTGCTGGCCACTGAAGGTCTGTCAAGAAGATTTTTATTGAACATGTTTTTACGGTGATTTCTCCCATAGCCAGCCCCCTTCTGGAGGAATTCTATTATCGGAATTCTCTATTGAGAAAGTGCCAGAGAACTGCGGCCAGCACCCTTTCTTTATTTTGTTGCCATCATAAGCCCAAACAAAGTTGCTACAAGGATTAGATAAGATACTGCATCATAAGACCTTCAAGAGGCCACTGTTCACATTTTCAGATTAAAACAACCCAAAAAGGGACATCAGCAGGACCCCTTTTAACTGGTCTTCTCTCTAAGACTGGCTGGCCATCTTGTTTGAGTAAGGGTCTTTTCTGGAGATATGCTCTAAATCTTCCACCTTCCTGGAGTTGGTGTAGATTTTATTGACTATTAAATGATGCCCTCATTTTTATTCACCATTTGTATATCTAAAACTCTCGCTCTATCCCATTCACATACGGTATTTACATGTACTAAGTTTTAGATTGTGACAACTCAAGCTTAAACAGGATAACAGATAGCGTAAGGATCTAAATTCTTCCTCCAAATATGTTGCCTAAAGGGTTCACTTCATAAGTTTTTGTACCTTTAAGCCCTTGTTGGTCTATTTTAAAACTGAGGTTTTATTTTTCCTGATTTAACATGTAGACGAATTCAGATTTAAAATCTGAAGCTGTCTGGTTTGGGTCCATAATGGCAAAGGACAATTTTGAGTGGTGCCCACCCAAGTAATGACAGGTATACAAGCATAGATGCATCTTCTATGTAAATTACTTGGATAGACAACGAATATATATTTGATGTAACATTTTCCTTTGAACAGAGATTGCTCCTCCAGAGGTATCAAATCCAGCTATTGACTTGACCACCTTGTACCCAGCTCAATTTCTTTTAAACGTACTAACCTTTTGTTACAACTGGTCGTAGCAAGGTATGGAGAATCAGAAAGGTCAGAGGGTAGCCCGTTCCTAGCCAATCTGGATCACCTCTGGTCAGCTGGTCAGGATGGACTGCAGGGGAATGTTTAAAAAATATTGAAAACAAAAAAAATCAAGGGATGGCATACCACAAGCGTAAATTTCTAAAAATTCCAAAGTATTCATGCGAGCATAAATGCAATTTATTAAAAGAAAATACACAATTTAAAAATTTTAGTCTAAAAATTCGATATGCAATATCAAAACTTTAGCTTACTTCCGTGGCACTAAACTTTTCGAGGCTAGTTGTAATTTTTTAAGCACATGTCTGCAAAATTTTCATGGATGTTATGTGGCAGCCCTTATTGGGCTGCATGAGTGGCATCTAGAAGGGAGTAGCAGTTCCACCTTTCTTGGGAGAAATTGCATCCCAAGGTCCAGATGAAGGAACAAGGTCTCAAGAGCCAAACCAATCACCAATCATCAGAAGCTGAATTGCCTACTATACCTGAATATAATTCAATATACGCATAGTACATTAACTGCTAAATGTTCTGAAGATATCTTCCCAACTGCTTCAGCCATGGCACCAGATGGACAGCCAAGCTGCCTGTATGGCTGTTCTGCCATCTGTGCATGACAGGTGGCTGGGCAGGAGCATAAGTAGATGCTTTGCACGGGACCCATGGCCAGCAAAGAACACCGGTTGACCATGGTAGTCAGGAGCGGGTTGACATTGGCAGCAACTATACACAGCTCAAGAACAGGTGGCAGGTGCAGCCTGGTTTGTAGGGCATGAAACGCAGAGGGGTATTGTGGTGCAGACAGTAGAGCAGGGGAGACAGGTGAAGCAATGGCAGTGACTTGTGACCGGAGTGCAGTGCTGGGAAACTGCAGTACACATGGAGAGGCAGAAATGTTGGGGAAGGCTCTGTGCACGTATCAGAGGATGTGGGAGGGCATGTGGTGGCCGGAACAGGTACTGGGATAGCACAAGTGGCCTAACTGCTGCAACGGACTTGCACAAGAGCTGGCACAATGGTTACAGAGGCTGGTGGTGGTCCGACTGTGGTTTGGCTCTAAGGATCACTGAAGTCGCATAGCAGAGAAGGCGAGGAGGTTCACATAGGCAGGTGCCATCCTGTTCTGGTAGCTGGGAACAGTTGCTGCAGAAGGGAGATCCAGTAGCTGGGCAGTGGCAGCTTTAGAGTCGCAGCCCAACTGCTATGATGGTACAGTTGCAAATGCGTAAGAATCAGTAGCAGATTAGCCTGTTTCCCTTTCTGATAAGGAGCCATTCCAACTATAATTTTGGTTCGGATTAAAACAGAATCATTATATTCTGATTTTTTTCAATTCCAATTCCATTATTAGAACTAGAACAATCAATAATTTCTGAAATCTTTATCTTATATTATTTTTACACAAAAATTAAAAAAATAAACAAATATATTTCATAATACTAATAAATTTTGGTCCAATACCTTTAAAATTTTACTTCTATCTTTTGACATTTATATATCACACTTTTAATAATTTATATATTATTTAATATTATATTAATTGTTAAATGTATATTATTTTTAATCATAATCAGGAAAGCAAATATGGAATTGACTGTTTCTAATTTTAATTATAATAAGCTATCAAAATATCTGATTCTGATAGTAGAGATTCCAAGTCTGTTAATTAATATCGAAATTGACTCAGATTATTGGATAATCAGCATTTTTCTTAGAAGTCATTTACATTTTATCAACTTAACTAACTTCATATATTCTGATTGTGGTTGATCATGGATCCTTTTCCCATCTTTAGCGCTATGCTCACAATCTATTTAGTGTTTATTTGTTATTATCTCTATCACATCCTCATGTTTGCTTTGAACTTTTTCTGATGATCCTAAGGTGACTTAACTCCCACTAACTGTTCCATATGATCTTCTTAATGCTTCCGTGATGGGGATCCGATCCGGTCTATTTTGGGGTTATTTGCATTTACGTCCATTTGGACATGTTTGTAAATATTTGAGTTTCATTTGTGGTCTTTTCTTTTTATTTGAGTCCTCAAGAGGACATGTATGTAAATAGTCATTTAGGGTGTCTTATTTGTAATAGGCTCCTCTATTTAAGAGGGCACACATTGTTGGAATGAAGGAGAGAGTTCATTGTCAATTTTTTAAACCCTAGAGGGGCTGCCCCTTGTGCTGGGGCGCTGCCCCTTCCTCTTCACCCCCTCCACGATGGAGGTCGTCCAGCTCCACCCCCGGTGAGGACCGGTCTCCTTCGCAACCTTCCAACGTGAGCGTCTTCATCCCTCTCCTCCGTCCAGCGGCCTCCGAGCCATTCCTTCCTCTTCCCCCTTCACCGGTTCGAGTCGGAACCCTGTCGACACCGTTCGCCTCCGTTTTCGACCATTCCGATGTCTCCGACGACGTCGACCACCTCTGCCCTAGCCCCCTCCACCTCCGGCGATCCCTGGAGTACCTCCATCCACCTCCTTGCTCCCTCTCGGACCCCTATCAGATGGAGAAGAAGGAAGAGGAAGAAGGGTCGTGCTGGCGGCCTCGTCTGCGCCCACCCCCGCTAGGGTTTCAGCGGCCTCCCCCTCCTCCGGCGACTGCAGCAACCCCAGTTGACTCGTCGCCCTTCATCTGGAGGGGACAACGGCGTTTGCAAGGTCTCCATCGACCTCCAGCTGCCTCCCCTTTCCGCACGCATCTGGCGCCTTCCAGAAGACCCAACGCCGAGGAAGACGAAGATGGAGGGAGAGGAAGAAGACGGCGGCACCGAGGATGACCTCGACAAAGGATCTCTTCCCCTCCGACGACGGCGGCCTCCGCCGGCTCCGCCCTCCTCCGGCCTCCCGCAGCTCTCGCGCGACCGAAGCCCCCGTGGAAGCCCTCGCGACCGGGCGCTCGTGGTCGAGGCCCCCGACGGGGTACGCGGCGGGCCGCGTCTCCCTCCCTCGACGCACTGGTTCGCGCCTCCCGCCCACTTGGTCCGCCTGATCGGCCGAGCCGGCACCGGTTCGCCTCCAGACCTGGTTCAGCCCGGTTTAGGCCGGTTCAGGGCGGGTTCGGCCTGGTTCGACAGTCCAGAACCCGGTTCAAGCCTTAAACCGGCCGGTTCACCCTGTTTTGGGCCGGTTCAGGCCGGTTCAAGCCATTTTGGGGTCGATTCAGGCCCGTTTTGAGCGGTTCAGGCATGGTTCGACAAGTTTTGGGGTCCGTTTTGACCGATTTAAGTCCGATTTTGCTTATTTCCTGTATTTCTAGGTCTTTTGAGCTCCCCGTCGGTCTGTTGCAGCGCCACGTCGCCGGTCCGTCCCGCATCATTCTGTCAGTAGGAAGCAAAGCACATACTTCATGATCATTATGTAGCTTCTGCCATTTCAACCCTACAATACCTTCTTGCTTGTCAGACAACTAAAAATATCTTTAAAGAATGTATAACATCACAGTTGTAGGGAAACATTCCCCACCATGTCATAGTTATTGTTTCTCATTGTATGCTTTTAAGCTTCTAAGCTTCTAACCTTCCAACTTACTTGTTGCCTTCTATGTTGATAACTCAACCAGAACATGAACTAGAAAGTAAAGCAAAATTATAAAGCATCACTATGGGAAACAGCAGGACCCTTGTTTCCCATGCAGAACAACCATTTCCATAAAATTGACGTTACATCAAATTTACACCAAACAGGTAAGTTGCTCCTTTGAAGTGTGTGGAAGCATGGATATAGCAGGCATACTTTTATCTAAGAGCAGATTGGCAGAGATTGAAGTGGCATTTTCTGTCCTACATCCACGTTTAACCTGTTTCACCTCATGTGAAGTTCAACATGAAGTCATGCAAAGAAGGCCACATAAGATCTATCTATTTGCCATCTAAACCTATAACTAAAAATAAGACATCACCTTGAAGATGTAATCACAAATTTTAAACATCAATATTAAATTAGCCACAAGTTAAAAGCCATAGAAAACTGATTATTTTTGGCAAAGTTAGAAAAATAAGTTATTCAACAATTTAATGTTTACATAAAAGGTGGGGCTAATTATCAAATGGATGTGTTTCCTACCTTTATATCTTTGATTCCAGTTCCGATCTTGTCATCTTTCATAGGATGGAAACTCAATGCTGAGGCTACAAGGGCTTTATCTTCTTCTCCCAGATATGCATCCATCGGGTATCTATCATGATCAAATGCTAAATCAGGTAAAAATATCTTAAAAAGTACATCACAAAAAGATTGAATCTACAAACATCTTACAAACCGAGAAAAGACCAGAAGAATGCTAATTATGAAAACATGTTTTTATGACTTCAGAGGAAACTTGTTTTTATCAAAGGCATTATGACTATAAATAAATATACAAGGTCAGTATGGAAATAGCAACTAGGTAATACTCAATTCAGTCAAAAAGTGAATTAGTAACGCCTTAGCTTGGGAAAACTTGTTAACTGTAATATGCATTTTCATTTTCAGAGTTAAAGAGAGATGAAGATGAAGAGTTTAGATGTCAGCATGACACCAGGCTTCTAGGGTGCTACCAGCCTCCTAGATTGACTTGGGTCCTGACACGCTCACCTCAGGTGCTGATGCATCAGCCACTTGGGGGCTAATCAGCATAGAACATCACCAATGTGCCAAACATGCACAGCATGACCTTTTTGCAGGGTTCTCAAATCGTGTGCCAAAAGCACCTGTGCTAGAAGCAGCACTGGGTAATTTGCAGCCTGTACACCCCTCACCCATAAGACGTATAGAAAATTGGAGATGGGCCAACACCCTAAAGATGGCAGCTTTCATGGGGTATGGAGAAGCGGACTTTTAGACATAAACCATTACAGCAGCTTTGGGATTTTTCAGGTGGGTTGGGGCGTGCTAAATTAGCTGGTTTTTCTGAACACGGTGATTGGAGCTAAATCTAGTCCTGAATTCTTGCTGTAACACATGCAATCAAGAAAGGTTGCAGGTGCAACCCGGCATGAAAGTTGAGACATTCAATAGGGTCAAGAATCAAACCATGGACATGGTTAAAGAGTTATCTGGCTGTAAATTGGTAATAGTCATCCAAAGGCCGATCACCTGATTAACAGCAACAAAAACAAACCCAACATCCTGATTACCCAGCACGGCCCCCGAATCAACGTCATTGTTTGGTGTTCAGTAACAACATAACCAAGCAGCATGATCAACCAGATAGGCCACCAAGTGAAGTCAACACAGCAGTACAAAAAGTGCACCAGAAGTACACCATACGTAGAGTAGACAATCAGAAAAATGTAGCTGAACTAATTGATGCCAGCCCATCTCGAAGAAACTGAAGGCACCTGGTGATGTGGGACAGATGTTTGACTAGGCAGATACTGATTGCACACATAATTGGGTTCAATGGTGAAATGCTTGGTTTGACTTTGATGATCACAGATCAATGCAGTTCACACTTGAGGAACTAAAAATAGATTAGAGTTCCTAGCTTTCTCTAAGGAGTTTGGGTTCATTCACTTGTGATAATTGATACTTGTGGTTGGGGTCTTATGTTGGCATGAGCACACACAGACACAAGCACTCATCTTTACGTAGCAAACAGAGTTAAATAACTAGGACAAGAATAGGAGCTACCTCCAAGTTCATGGCATGTGTGAAGAACCAGACTGGTGCGAATTCCGAGAACTAATGTAGTGAAGGAAGTTAAATAACTAGGACAGGAATAGCAACTACCTCCAAGAAGGAGAAGGGGTATGTGATGCAGATAGATTGGTGGAGAAGGATCGTAATGCTTGAATTAAATAAAAAACAGGGAGAAATTAAAAGAATAAGAATGCATATGACTTACCCCTCACGGGTTACCTTCATCGAGCAAAATTAATACCCTTCATGGGCCCCCCCTCTCGCAGAGGTGAAAGTAAAGAGCATGCACACTCTTACTCTTGAATTCACTCACTCTATTTAATCCCTTTAATGAATATGCATCAGGGGCTTTATGACTACAAAACTTGACAAAAATGTTTTTCCCCCAAAACTACAACCATATCTACCTAATTAAAAAGAGAAACTTAACATCCAAAGACTAAATTTCCTAACTCAAGAAACATCACTCCCCCCAGGCAAAAGAGGGTGGGTGAACTAATTTCAAATGGAAGGTTCTTCCATCACATAGAAAGTAACAAAAGTGGGTCAACTCAACTATGGCAAATTAGATGATATAAATATATAATCACATGTGACCCAATGAGAGGTTATGAAAAGACAAAATCAGACCATGCCAAATGGTGTCGATCATCTGATCTCAACATGGACCAATCTGATTCGGGTATGAACAACAATCCAAATGGGTGTCCCCACCACCTAGACTTAGCATACTTGAAAAGGCAAAAAGGTTAACACTCACCGTCAACGTTTTACACAAGAAACACAACATTGTTATCTTGATTAGGCTTCCAAAAATTTCATAAATAATAAATAAAGTATATAATTAATAATATATAATTATATATAACATTAAAATTTTTTAAGAACATAAAAAAACAAAAAAGTCACTTCTAGGGCTTGCACAACATCAAGATGTCGGGTACTTGGAGTAGAGGACAAGGCATTGGGGGTTTCGAGATAGGGAAAAAGGATTTTAAGTTATCGAATCTAGCCCTTATTGGGTCCGGATCAAGGTGAGGCAAGCGAGGTGAGAACTGCCTCTAAAAACATAACATAGTTGAGGACCATAAATAGATTAGAGTGCCCTAACTTTCTCTAAGGTGTTCTGGTCCATTCATTCATGATGATTAGTACTCGTGGTCTTGTGTTGGCATGAGCGTGCACACGCATTGTTTAAGTAGTGAACGAAGTTAAATGACTAGGATGGGAATAGGAGCTACCTCCAAGCTCATGGCATGGGCAATGAACCAGATTGGTGCGAATTCTGAGAACAATAAACTGTAAAAATAAGATCCAACAACCAATTTGGTGTCCACTCCTCACAGGGAATTTAGGCTACAAGCAAGCTATTATTGGCACATGTGCCAGATTGAAAGGGTGTTGGGTGGAGTTGACTTTGCGCTGAATTCTCTGGCAAGTGCTTGAGTTGGGGCTCAGTTGATGCATTTGGCAGAGTTAGCTCCGATGAGTGGTAGCAGTTGATGTCGAGATGATGCAGGAGCATTGGGAGCCGTTAAATGGGTTGGGCACCTTTGCTGGTGATCTGTCGTGGCAATAGCTGGATATGGGGTTGGGCCAAGGATTTCAAAATCAGAATCAGAATCGGAATCGGCCAATTCCTGAAAAGGAAAACCGATTCCAGCTGATTTTAGAATCAAAATTTTGTCTTATTTTTTTCTTCAGAAATTAAAAAAAAATCAAAAAAATCAAAAAAGGAAATGGATTAGAAAAATTTGTAAAAAATAAAATGTAGCTTTAGCATGCATTAAGTGTTATCTATGCATAATAAGAATAAAATGGTAATGATTGTAGCATAATAACATAAAATGCTAATAAATATGAGAAGATGCTAATAATATAATAAAATATAAAAAATATAATAAGATATAACATGATCACACGATAAAAAGATAGTAAACATATACATTTTATGACAAAATGTTCAGCAATATCTATGATATTGACTTTCATCCTCTTCCTCTTGCTCTTGCCATGACTGAGTTGTCTCTAGTCTTCTTGTCAACGGGTGCATATCTATATGAAAATAATGCATCCATCAGCATGTTAGTAGGATTAGGAGGAGAAATCCACGGCTACTGGGGATCATCGAACTCTGGATAAAGTGGCTCTGCATAATGATACTACAGTGGCTGCTCCTCTAGAAAGAAATGACTTTGGCCGCCATGAAATAGATGAGTCTAGAGCTGCTGCACTTACATCTGGTTTATGCACCTCTCCCCTCCTGTTGTGGCTATGGTTAAGTGGCGAGTATGCACTCCTCGTTATCATAAACTGAGGATTGTGAAGAAGCCTATGTGTTGTCATCTAGGCTGACAAGACATCGCTTGATATCCAACTTTTTTCTCTTCGTTTCTTCTGCTATGTCATGTGATGACCCCAACTCGCAAATTTTTTTAGTTGTGCAAACCGTTCGATTTTTCATGATGTCACTTTTGTTTTTGTCCGCACTAGATTGCAAATGGCCTGGGTAGCTGGAGTTAGGGCTGAAGCTGGGCCTAAATCTAAAGGTGGCTGTTGTATGGCTGTTGAGGCAGAAGGTGGGCCTGCCTGATGATGCGGAACAAAGAGACAAAATGGACTAAACAGACCGAAAAACGACTTAATGACCTAAAACGAACCCAAAATGAAGTGACTAGGCTCAAATTGGTCGAAACGGACCGAACTGCACTCCAAACCGAGTTGAACCACTCCAAACCGGTCTAGACCCGCTCAGAACGACTTGAACTGGCTTGAACCGGCCGGTTTATTGACTGAACCGGGTCGAACATACTCTGACCCCGGTCAACCGTCCACCCGGGTGGCTTGGGCTATGAACTGGCGCTTGCTCGAACCGCCTGCGCGCTCTCGCGAGCACTCGCGAGCGCGAGCGTATCCACGGTTGGGGGCCGTGGCGCGTGAAGGGGGGTGGTCGTCCGTGGGTCACGTGACTGCGCATCGGCCGTTGAGGTGGCGTCACCGTGGCAACATTGTGACAGAGGGGATCCCGCGCGTGTGAGGACCCAAAAAAGGGGATGGGCAGCACGTCTTCGCGTCGTTGTCGTCGTCCGTCCGGATGGAGCCGTGCATAGGCGACAGAGCGGGGGAAGGCCGATAGAGATCCCGACGGCCTCGGTGTTGTCTGGTTGCGTGGCTGGACAAAGGAGGAGCAGGTGGGAGATGCCGCCTTCCTAGTGGGGGGCCCGCCGCTGTCGATCGCCGGAGGCAGATCTGAGGCTCCCCCCCCCCCCCGAAGCTCAAACTCCCTTTCCTTTCTTCTTCTTCCTTCCTCTCCGTCGAAAAGGGGGCAGTGCAGGAAGGTCTTAAACCAACGAATCCGGAGGAGGACAGTAGTAAGAGGGGACCGCGAGGAGGACTACACCGAAGATCGCCGGAGTGCCTCTACAACGCCATCCGGAGGAGGATCCCAGGAGAGCCTTGGATGGAGATTGCGGCAGCTCGCCGGGCTAGATCGGTGCCCTCCAAGGTTGCCGGACCCTCGCTCGACGCCAACATTGGAGAAGCCGTCGAAGCTGCTAGGCGCTGAAGATCGGACTTGTGCTGTTGGAGATATTACTGAGAAGGGGAAGAGGGAAGTTCGGAGGAACAGCACGGAGGCCGGAGGGTGAGGAGGAAGAAGGAGAGCAGCCTCGCCGGAAGGTGGAGAAGAAAGGGGATATCGCCTTGGAGGGGGGGACGAGGAGGAGGACCGAAGCAGAGCCCTTGCTCGGGGAGGACCCAACCGGAAGGCTCCAAAAATTCTGATTCTCTATGTTCATTCATCGATGGAGCTCCTCCTCTTATAAAGAAGAGACTAATTACAGGATTAGGCAATCAAAAAAATATTTACAGACATGTCCATTTCAGGACTTTAAAGAAAATCACTAAAAGACTTCTTAAAATCATTAACGTAAACAGAAATTAAATCTAGAAATGATAAAATGTTCTATTTACAGATTTTAATCCCAAAACTAATCAAAACTAAAATTATTTAAGAAAATAAAAATTTTCCTAAATTTCGTCCCCATCACCTGAGCCTAAGGAGCAGGTGGAACATATTCAGCTTCAATATTCAGCTGCAAGACAAGATAGATGAACAAGTTGGTATGTACATTACTACAAAAGGCACATTTAGCATCTCATTTGCTATAAGGGCACGAGAAAAGAAACTTCCAAGTAAGCTATTTTCTTATTGGAGATATTAACTATATGTTAAAGAGTGTAATCATGTCTTAATTTGTGTATTGTTGTCAAATTGTCAATATAGTTGATTGATGGATGCAGAATGGTGGACAAACACTTGAGCTAAAGATGCTTGCATTAAGAATTCTCGACTTATGTTGTAGCTCATCCGGTTGTGAACGTAATTGGAGCACATTTGAATTTGTAAGTATTTTATAATTTTAATAATTAACACATCATTCTCATCAATTATGTTTAATTTGTAATTCGTGATGTATGCTTTTCTTTGTTGTTTTTCAGTTTCATACGAAGAAGAGAAACCGTTTAGAGCATAAGAGATTGAACGATTTGGTTTATGTGCAATACAACCGCCGCCTTCGTGAAAGGTTCTTGGAGATTAAAAAAATCTGGAAAGATATGATCCAATTTGTTTGGAAAGTTTAGATTGGGGGAGTGAGTAGACGGTAAAGGAAACCAACAATTTAGTTCATGAAGGTCAAGATCTTACATGGGAAGATGTTGAAAATGCTATGGGAGCGCTACATCACAAGCTACAATGGTGAGAGATGAAGGTAGTGATGAAGATCATAGAGAGGATGATGATGTAGATGATGATGATGAAGAAGATGCACCATGGGAGGAAGAAAATGATGAAGATGGCGGCGGTGCAAATGAAGAGGCTAATGCACTTGATGAGACTTTAGAGAATGCCATGTTTGGTTTTAAGATTTGAATATGACATTATGTTGTGATTGTGATGTACTTTGATCACTTTATTTCATTCTTTTGCTTTTGAGTACTTTTTTGTATTTGTAAGTCACTTTTGTTATTTGTTTTATTTGCTTTACTTATATACTTTGATCATGATGTTAGTTTTTAGTTGTATTTTTGTATTCCTATTTTTTTTTGTTAGTTTCATAGCTTGTGATAATGTGAAGTGCTTGTGCCTATGCCGTATGTTGTATTGTATTTGCATATGTTGTCTACTTTATTTTTCAGATTTTTTAGGAAGAAGTTCAAGGAGTAGTAGAGCACATATCATTTGGTAAGTAAATTTTCAGCTTATGTAATGTGTTTTCAATTTTATATAAATTGTATTCTTGCTATGTCAATTGTATTACTTTTATTTTTCTATCCAACTTTGTATGATTGTTAGTTGTATAAATCATTTTTTGTACCCACATTGAGAGTACATATATACATATATATGCATATACACATATATAAGTAATTATGTATAAACATAATTACATATATATAAACACATAATGTCACCGCCTTGACCGCTTAGGCGACGACTAAGCGGCCGCCTAGTCGCCTAAGCTTATTCTGCATCCTCCAATGCCTTGGGTGCCTCGTCGCCTTGACAACTATGGACTAGGTGAACCTAGCCAGTGCATGCCTATATTGATGCAAACTCTCCACTATAATAAAGTTTGTGACAAACTTAGTAGGGTCTGACCTAACAAGATCATGCACTCCAGTGTGCTCCCTCATGATGTGTAACAGATGAAGATGTAAATGAATGAAAAAAGCGATAGTCTACGCCTGCCTGACAAGTGTGGAAACTACAACCTTCCTGCTTATATCCTCTAACATAAGGTCACTGTGCAAGGTATCTAGAAGAGATGCTGTCTTTTCTCCATCAATTTCTTCCCTGCCGCCTTGTAAGAGAGTTCATTGTCAGTCATAAATTAAACCACATTATCCTCCCCAATCTCCTCCACTACGGCATACATCAATGAAGAAAAATGTAGTCGCATCCTTTATCTGACTCGAAACATCAACTGACTTTAGAAATGTCATGTCCTCTGAAGAATACACCAAGAATTTTATCATGCTCCTCTTATTGATACCTGTCTACCCATCACACATAACTATGCAGCCTTCCTTTTCCATACCAATTTGAAACACTCTATCCACTACCTCAACTCCTGAACCTCCTCGTCCAACCCACTAGTATATATAAGCCATAGAGACTTGCATTCTCGATCTAGCCTCAACAACGACATCAATCATGGTCTGAAAGTGAAGGCTGATGGCTGCATATGGTGAGATACCTACATTAAAATAAAAAATTATATCGGGCATAAACAATGTTAAGTATATAAAACATACATACATCACATTTTAAGACTTATACATGTATATAAAAACTACTTTACAATGTGACTCACAAATCTCTTTGTAGTTGTATGTACATTTAATGTTCATTTGCGAGGCACTCTACTTCCAAAAAAAGATATTCATCTGTCAGTGTATATCTCATACTACTAGACCGACAAAGTGGCTCCTACCTTCCTTCCTTAGTGTGGATAAATCAAGCCGATGTTAATCGACTAAAATAGGGTCAGATATAGACCCTCCTACTCCCCTCCTCTCTTCCTCTATTGCTGCTGCACGATGACTTGCATGCTTAGCTCTCCTAAGTTCAGAGTTCGTGGATGAGTCCACACTCTCCAGCTCCGATTCAACTCTTGCCTTGCCTTTCCCTATCCCTTTGTGGGTTGGCACCTCTCCCCTCCTCTTCTCAAATAGCTCATCATGCAATTCTTCTCTTTATTCAATCTTAATCTCGCGTTAAGAGGCTCTTTAGTGAGGACACTAGACAATGGCACTGGTTTAAACATGTCTATGGGCGACAACGGAGATAGCTCGGTTCCATTTGGCTAGAAGATATTGGTCCTTATTTTTTTAGTGACTTAGTTGTCTTTTTTGTTATTTTTCACATTTTTCTCAAAATTTTCAAAAATGTCTATGCCATTGCTTTCATTTCTTAGACATTTTAAAAAATCATTTCCCTTTATACATTTTCTTTGCATTTTCCGTTTTCTTTCATGTAACTGGTGGCTCGGTCCTATTTAAAGGGCTTGAGACCCCCTAGATGGTATGATGAATTGTAAAAAATTTGTTGAGTGTTGAGCTCCAGTTTTTGCCCCTGCTCCCGACTTCTGTTAAACCCTACAAGTTCACATCCTCTCTCTCCCTCTCACATTGGCGGATCGAGGTGTGGTCGCGAGTTCCCATCTCCTCCGAAGGCGAAACCCTAGCGGCTTGTTTGTTCTCCTATTCTCCTCCTCTCATGGCGATGTCGCGGAGGATCTTCAGGAAACCTCTTCCCCTCTGCTTGATCTGCCTACTTCTCTTCTGTTCCGACTTGCGTTGGAACCTTCTGTGGCATTGCTGTCGAGCTCCTGTGGTGGTTCCTCCACTCGACGGCATCTATTCCTCCCCCCTCGCATTGAGACCAGCTCGGTCTCCATCTTCCGGAAGCGTCCCCGACGAGCTCCTGTGGAGGAACTTCACTCGTCTGGATCTCCTTCCCATCTGCGGTGTTGGTACTCCTCTGGTGCTGACCGACAGTGTTAACTGCTGGTGGCTGCCGCAAAGCTCCTCTTCATGATCTTTGTTTGTTGCTGCTGTGTTTAACTGACGGATATCTCCTACTCATGCGGATCTGAAAATGAAGAAGAACAATGAACTCTGAGGCCAGAAGCCGATGACGATAGAGAACCTCCGTGTTCCCCCTTCTGGTATGATCGTTCCTTCCCATTGATCCCTCTTATGGAAGGATAGCGTTGGGTCCCTGAGGTTGAGGTTTGTCTCTGAAGTCACCTGATCTTGGAATATGTTCTGGTTTCCTATACTAGCAAAGAGTTGATCTCCACAGTTTGTTGTTGCCTCGGATTTTTCAGAATTGATGGTAGCCATTCCGGGTGTGGCGAAAAATACAGTAAGGGTGAGGGCGTTCCCCACATGCGACGCGCCACATAAGCGCCCTATTGTGATGTTAAATAAGCAAGAGTTCCCACATCAAGGACGGGTGTGGATAAAGAAGTTAGTCCATAATAAAGAGCAAGATATGAGTTCTAGAATAAACTCAAATGCAAAGATACATTATTATAAAAAGAAATGTAAGAAAGAAAATATTGAAAGAAAGATAATAATAGGTACTTGAAATATTGAATCTCTTACAGAAAAACTTACGGAACTTGTTGATAGTATGGAGAGGAGAAGGATTAATATTATGTGTATCTAAGAAACCAAATGGATAGGAGAAAAAGGTAAATAAGTAAGAAATACAAGATATAAACTATGGTATACAGGAAAAGAGAGAAACAAAAATGGGATAGGTATCATTGTTGATAAAACATTAAAGGATGCAATAGTTTCAATACAAAGAGTATGAGATAAGATTATTATGGTAAAAATGATTATATAAAGAGAAATAATTAATGTAATTAGTGCATATGCTCCACAAATTAGATTAAGTAGCGAAATTAAAGAAAAATTTTGGGAGGATATGGACGATCTTATGCAGAGTACACCAAATGAGGAAAATATATGTATTGGAGGAGATCTCAATGGACATGTTGGAAACAAATGTCATAATATAGAAATGTTCATGGAAGTTTTGGATATGGAAATTTACACGAAGAGGGGAAGAATATTTTAGATTTTGCTATGGCTTTTGATCTTATCCTCACTAATACTCATTTTGTTAAATGAGAATCTCATCTAATAACATTTAAAAGTGGACAAAATAAAAGTCAAATTGATTTCATTCTCACTAGAAAATCCAATCGTGCTATTTGCAAAGATTGTAAAGTAGTTTCGACGGGACCGGTCGATCCCGACCAATTCCACGGAAGACCAGTCTGGCCGGTCCGGTTCGATTCTGGACCGGGAATCGAACTGATTCTGGCCCTTTTAGGGCCGGAATCGTTCGCTGCGTCGATTCCGACGATCCAGCACGTGGCAAGCGCTCCTTCCGGCGATTCTGGGCGATTTCTGGGAAGAGAATCGATTCCGGATCGGCCTGGAATCAGTTTTTTTTTGAATTTTTTTTTCGTCAAAAAATTCAGAAAAAATTCTAAAAAAATAGGAAATGAGTTAGAAATTTTTTAAAAATAACCAATGCATTCATCCACAGGACCACATCGAATAAATACTAATGAACTCCAATTGAAGACTTGAAGTTAAGTACATATTCTAATTCCATTGATTCAAAAATCAAAGAGATGATACATCATGAAAAAATAAAAAATTACATCATATCAATCTACTACCAAAATCTAGGATATAAATATGAGTCTTCCTCCTCTCCCTGCTACGCTTCACGCTCCTCCCTCGTGCTCAGTCTTGTATACTGTCCGGGACCATATCCATATGAAAATAATGCCGATGCCATGCCATCAAGGTCGTATGGATCGGACTGCGGGACGACCGGGACGTAAGCAGAGGATGGTGGAGCTAGTGGTGTAATCCACTGCTGGTCAACCTGGCCAAATGCTGGATACTGTGGCTCCTGTATATAAGAATCATGTGTATCCGAATCCAGCGCGTAATACGGCTTTGGATGCCATGAATCAGGAGACTCAGCTGCTGCTGATGGCTGCGTCGCTGGTATGCACTCCTCATCATCATCACCTGAGGAGTGAGAAGGAGCCTGCGTGCTGTCATCTGGGCTGACATGACGCCTGACCTCTAGCTTCCTTCTCTTCACCTCTTCAGCCATCTCTGAAGTACCGGAAGGTCCGGAACCCAAAGTTTTTTTCAACTTTGCAAATCCTCCCATTTTCCGTGCGATCACTTTTGTTTTCGTTTTCCGGTTGCGCGAATGGGCCGAGTAGCGAGCATTCTTGGGGAGCCGGAGCCGGGGTTAAAGCTGCAGTGGTCGCTCCCATTCTTGGCCGGGCGAGAAGAAGGCCTGCTGAGCACAGGGAAGTAGATGGAGGTGGAGGCTGAGCATCCTCCTCGGCTTCAACACCATCCAACTCTCCTTCGGCCCGTACGCGATCATCGGGATCAAACTCACCGTACGATCCCCGGCTTCCCTCTCCTCTATCCAGAGGCAAGTGCATGCTCCTCCTGGAATATCTGATCCATGTCCACCTCCTCGGGTGGTGGTGTGGCGGAGGAATGCCTCTGCACGTATGGACCACCTGCGAATCGTGCAAATCGTGCCTCGCTGATCTTCTGTCGATCCTTGATGTTCTTTATGCACAGCCTCATGTTGTAATGACAGAAGACCAGCTTCTCCAGCCGATCTGAGGTCAACCTGTTCCTCCTTTTCGTATGTATCAGGTTGAATGTACTCTAGTTCCTCTCACAATGGGAGGAACTGGTGCTCGGCCGAGTATCCTCGATACCGATGGCGGCAGTGGATTCCATCCACTCCTGGTGTTCACCTGAACCCACCACTCAGCTGCAAGAAAAAAAGAAGAGAAAAGGTAAACAATTAGCCCATCATCTACCATAACTTATATGAAAAGAAAATAAAATCTTCATCAAGCTATTACTATACCAGGTGACACTTTGTCAACTGAATATTTCAGATCAGCATCTGAGTATACGCCGACCCTCATCTTATACTTCTGCATCTGAAAATTTTATAAAAAAAAACATTAGTTGCCTGGTAAGGCTACTCCAAGGTATTGAATGAACTCTAACTTACTTCTATCTCAGCCTCTATCCTGTCCTGTTGAGATCGGCACAGACGCTGAATAACAGCAAGTGTACCCCGCATCACCTCGTTGTCGTTCACCACCTGTCCTCCATACTGAATGCGGGGGTTCAAAAATTATCCTGCAAGATTTTATTAGTTAACACTGTGCATAAGACAATTATTCAAAGAAAATAATTTTTTAACCAAGTTACCTGCAGCATGGACATCGTGGTGTAAGGTCTTGTCCCATCGGTCATCTATGATCTTCCACCACTTTTTGTAACCTCTGAGATTTTTTTCTTTTATTTTCAACTTTGCCCGGTCCATGGCATCATACAACGTGCCCATCTGGTCCCTGTCATCTGAGTCTACCAATCTCAAGACAACTACCAGTGGCTCAATGATTGCCAAGTAGTAGGCAATCCTCTCCCAAAACCTCTTGTTAGTGATCTGCTTCTTAGACCTGACAAGAATCTTCAACTGATCTTTCTTGTCGTACGCAGTTGTCCACCATATAGTTGTAATACTCCTCGGGTGTGAACCTAACCAATGCATGCGTGTCTTTGGTGTAGACTCTCCAACGCAATGAAATTCGTATCAAATCGAGTCGGACCGGGCCTAACAAGATCGTGCCCTACGTGTGTGATCTCGTGATATATGACGGGGATGCGAATAAATAAAAGATGTGATCGTACGCGCCTGCTGACAAGTGTGGATACACCCTCCTCCTCGCTATATCCTCTAATATGAGATCAATGGAATGTCTTGCACGGGGCACCCAGAAGATGTGCTTTCTCTTCTCCATCAACTTCCTCCCACCCGCCTTATATGATGGTTCGTTGTCAGTGACAACCTGAACCACATTGTCCTCCCCGATCACCTCCACCACCCCATCCATCAGAGAAAAAATGAAGTCGGCATTTTTTATCTTCCCAGAAACATCTACCGACTTCAAGAATGTCGTCCCCTCAGAACAGTACACCAAGAAGTTTATCATACTCCTTTTGGTGATACCTGTCCACCCATCGCACATAATTGTGCAACCCCTCTCCTTCCACACCAACTTAAATCCATCCATCCACTCCTTCAGCTCCTGGGCCTCCTCATCCAGGCCGGCGCCGTATATATGTACGCTGCCGGGGCTTGCGAGCCGGTCCGGCCTCACCCACGGCATCCACCATCGTACGGAAGTAGGGGCTAGTGGTGCGTGTCTTGGGATGCCTACATCAAGTTAAAAAAATTGGGATCGAAATTTAAAATTAAGTTTAAGTAAATAAAACACACATAATGTCAATTTTAATTTAAAAAGTGATACTGCATGTAAAAACCATTTCGCGATGTGGCGAACGGCTTTCTTTGCGGCCATTCTGTTGCCTTCACCCCTTTCATTACTGTTTAATCCCCATACGCCCAAAGACTCTGTTTCCTAAATAAATACTCGTCACTCGGTGTAAATCGAGTACTATTAGAAGTAGAACGGCGGTGTGGCTCCTGTCTCCTGGGGTCAGTCTCTCGGTCCCAGCCCGAGGTCGGGCGAGCCGATGCTGATCGGCCCAAAGCTGGGTCAACTCTGGACCCAGACCCTCCTGCTCCCCTCCTCCTGTCCTCCTCCTCAGCAAATGCACGCTTGCTATCGTGCCTAGCACGTCTAAGCTCGGAGTCCGAGGACTCGTCCTCGCTCTCTGGCTCCGGCTCAGCTGGTGCCTTTCCCTTTCGAGGTAGGCAAATCGCGGTCCCTCCTCCTCTGGAGTAGCTCGTCGTGCAACTCCTCCCTCTGCTCGATCCTAACAGCTCGTTGAGAGGCTCTACCTGTCATGTAGCCTCTCATCTCCTCACTCTTCTCCCTGGGCACCTTGTCACATTTCTTGACATTCCCACCTGTTCCGGCAATATGTTGTTTCAGCCGGAACACCCCCCGTTCATCTCCTTCCCACACCATTTGCACTGTACCCTCTTCCTGACTGGGTCTACCATGTGCCCGTGTTCCCAACCCACGTCGAAAGCACGTGCTGGTGCTGCATCACCTTGATCGGCCATTGCTTATATCTGCAAAAATTGTAAACAATGCACTAAAAATGATTAGATAACATAAAAATTGATTTAGACGCTGTTCGGGAAGCAGACAACCCAATTAACACACCATTCGGTATGTTTAAAGGGTTACGTATTTGCTGGAAATGGTCGTAAATTAACGTACGGGATATCCGGAATTTTTCCCGTGCAAAATGGACTTAAACGGATAGTTCAAAACTTGGACGGACTTGTTCGGTCGGAAATCACAACGTTTAACGACGCTCGGACTCGTCGAAAACGCGTAAGAATGGACGTACGAAGTTTTCGGTGAAGAAATCTTACCAAAAACCCTTAGAAAGATCGAAGAAGAGGTTGATTCGAGGCCGGTCCGAGCTTGAATCGGCGGAATCCCTTGAAGACGTTGCTTGGAATCACCGGAATCGCCGCCGGAATCGGTAGAATCAGGCCGGAATTGATGCTTGGATCGACGGAATCGGCCGGAATCGATGCTGGCAGCTGGAATCGAGGCCGGAATCGCCGGAATCGCCGGATCGAGCTTCTGCCGCCGCGGGATCGACAGAATCGACCCCCGCGGGTCGATTCCGGCCCTTTTAGGGCCGGAATCGATTCGATTCCCGGTCCAGAATCGAAACGGGAATCGAACCGGGCCGGTTGACCCGGTCTTCCGACGGAATCGGTCGGATCAACCGATTCCACAAGGAATCGGTCGGAATCGGTCCTTCCGCCTGGCCGATCCGTTTCCGGAATCGGTCGGAATCGGACCGATTCCACCGATTCTGCAATCCATGGTTGGGAACACGAGCATATGGTAGACCCGGTCAGAAAGAGAGTGCAATGTAAATGGTGTGGGAAGAAGATGAACGGGGGGGGGGTGTTCCGGCTGAAATAACATATTGTAGGAATAAGTGGAAATGTAAAAAAATGTGATAAGATGCCGAGGGAGAAGAGTGAGGAGATGAGAGGCTACATGACAGGTAGAGCCTCTCAACGGGCTGTTAGGATTGAGCAGATGGAGGAGTTGCACGATGAGCTACTCCAGAGGAGGAGGGAACGAGATTTGACTACTTGGAAAGGGAAAGGCAAGGGGAAGGCACTAGTCGAGCCGGAGCCAGAGAGCGAGGAGTCCACAGACTCTGAGCTTAGACATGCTAGGCACGCTAGCAAGCGTGCATTTGCCGAGGACGAGGACAGGAGAAGAGTAGGAGGGTCAGGGTCCAGAGCTGACCCAACTCTTGGCCGATCAGCATCGTCTCGCCCTACCCGAGACCGGGAGACGGAGGGATGGAGACAAGAGCCACACCGTCATTCTGTCAGTACTCGGTTTACACCGAGTGATGAGTACTTATTTAGGAAATAGAGTGCTGGGCAGATGGGGATTAAACAAGCTATGAAAGGGGTGAAGGCAACAGGAACGGCTGCAAAGAGAGTTGTTTGCCACATTATGAAGTGATTTTTGCATGCAGGTATCACTTTTAAAATGACATTTATGTGTGTTTTATTTATTTAAGCTTAATTTTTGCCTGATCCAAATTTTTTTTCACTTGATGTAGGCATCCCAACACATGCAGCCACCAACCGCTACTTCTAGACGATGGTGGATGCCGTGGGTGAGGTTGGACCGGGTCTACAAGCCCCGGGCAACAGATATATATACAACGTTGGGCTGGATGAGGAGGTCAAGGAGTTGAAGGAGTGGATGGATGGATTCAAATTCGTGTGGAAGGAGATGTGTTGCACAATTATGTGTGACGGGTGGACAGGTATCATCAAGAAGAGTATGATAAACTTCTTGGTGTATTGTTCTGAGGGGACCACGTTCTTGAAGTTGTTGGACGCTTCTAGGAAGATTAAAAATGCCGACTTCATATTTTCTTTGATAGATGCGGTGGTGGAGAAGATCAGGGAGGATAATGTGGTTCAGGTTGTCATTGACAACGAACCTTCATATAAGGTAGCTGGGAAAAAGCTAATGGAGAAGAGGAAACACATGTTCTGGGTGCCCTGTGCGTCACATTCTATTGATCTCATATTAGATGATATAGGCAAGGAGGAGAGTGTATCCACCCTTGTTAGGCAGGCGCAGACGATCACGTCATTTATTTATTCGTATCCCCGTCTGCTACATATTATGAGATAACACAGGAGGGTATGATCTTGTTAGGCCTGGTCCGACTTGTTTCGTCACAAAATTTCATTGTATTAGAGAGTTTACACTGGCACAGGCATGTATTGGTTAGGTTCACGCAGTCCGAGGAATATTATAATTATATGGTGAACCACATGCACAACAAGAAAGATCAGCGAGAAATTCTTGTCAGGTCTAAAAAGCAGATCACTGACAAGAGATTTTGGGAGATTGCCTACTACTTGGCAATCATTGAGCCACTGGTAGTTGTCTTGAGGTTGGTTGACTCAGATGACAAGAACCAGATGGGCACGCTGTACGATGCCATAGACCGGGCAAAGTTGAAAATAAAAGAGAAAAATCCCAGAGGTTACAAAAAGTGGTGGAAGATCATAGATGACGAATGGGACAAGACTTTGCACCATGATGTCCATACTGCAGGTTAGTAGGTTTAAAAAATATTTGTGCTTTCCTACTTCAAGTTTATTCAATAATTGTCATATTCATAATGTTAACTACTAAATTCTTGCAGGATATTTTTTGAACCCCCGCATCCAATATAGAGGACAGGTGGTGAATGACAACGAGGTGATACGGGGTACACTTGCTGTTATTCAGCGTCTGCCGATCTCAGCAGGACAGGATAGAGGCTAAGATAGAAGTAAGTTGGAGTTTATTCAATACTTTGGAGTAACTCATTATTAGACAACTAATGATTATTGTTTAAAATTTTTTCAGATGCAAAAATATAAAATGAGGGTCGGCGTATATTCAGATGCTGATCTGAGATATTCGTGCGATAAAGTATCACCTGGTATATTAATTTATGATGAAGAATTTATTTTATTTTCATATAAGTTATTGAAGATGATAGGCTAATTGTTTATTTTTTCTTTTCTTTTTTTGCAGCTGAGTGGTGGGTTCATGTAAATACCAGGAGTGAATGAAATCCACTTGCTGCCATCGGTATCAGGATACTCAACCAGAGCACCAGTTCCTCTCATTGTGAGAGGAACTGGAGACATTCAACCTGATACATACAAAAAAAGAGGAACAGGTTGACCTCAGACCGACTGGAGAAGCTAATCTCCTGTCATTACAATATGAGGCTGCGCATCAAGAATATCAAAGATCGACAGAAGATTAGTGAGGAGCGATTTGCACGATTCGCAGGTGGTCCATACAAGCAGAGGCATACCTTCGCCACACCACCACCTGAGGAGGTGGACATGGATCAGATATTTCAGGAGGAGCATGCACTTGCCTCCTGAATAGAGGAGAGGGCAGCCAGGGATCATCCAACTGAGTTTGATCCCGATGACCGTGCATGGGCTGAAGGAGAGTTGGATGGTGTTGAAGCCGAGAAGGATGCTCCAGTTCCAGCTCCACCTACTTCTCAGGCTCAGGCAGGGCCTTTTTCTGCTCCAGTAGCTATGGAGCAGCCACCTCCAGCTTTAGCCCAACTCCAGTCCCAGCCGCTACCCAACCCATTCGTAGTCCAAGGAAAACGAAAACAAAAGCGACTGCACAAAAAATGGGTGGATTTGCAAAGCTAAAAAAATCTTTGGGTTCTGGTACTTCAGAGATGACTGAAGAGGTAAAGAGAAGAAAGCTGGAGGTCAGGCGTCCTGTGAGCCCAGATGATAGCACACAGGCTCCTTCTCACTCCTCAGTTGATGATGACGAGGAGTGCATACCAGCGACGCAACCATCAGCAGCAGCCCAGTCACCTAATTCACGACGGCCAAAACCGTATTCCATGCTGAATGAGCAGATATCAAAGTTTTTTGTCACTTAATTAATTAAAGTTTGCTTAGATAATAATGTAAGACATTCAAATTATACAGCTGATTTGTGGATGGACCATGGTAAAGTACCAGGGTACAAGGACTTGGTGGACGTAGCCATCAGGGTCCTAAGTCAAACCACTTCGGCTTCGGGCTGCGAGAGGAATTGGTCTACATTCAGCTTGATTCACATGAAACAAAGAAACAGGTTGACATCAAAGAGACTTGAAGATCTCGTGTATTGTCACTACAACATGAGGTTAAAGTTGAACAATTTGGAGAGAATGAAGCAGAACTAGATGGAACAAAAGAGTTGGATATCACAGGCGGCGGGACGTTCGGTCGAGGAGCCGCAAATTGAAGAGGAGGACATCGATAGGGGTGCAAACGAACCAATACACTCGACAAGTAACTTGAAGCTCGGCTCGATAAAAACTCGACTCGGCTCGTTTATTATGTTAAATGAACAAGCTTGAACAAAAAATAAAACTCGACTCATTAAACGAGCCGAGCTTGAACAGACTCCTGCTCGGCTCGATAAGCTCGCGAGTAGCTCGATTAAATATTATATTATATATTTATTTTTAAAAATTAAAATTTAAGTATTAATATTTATATATTATCACTTAAATATATTAAATAATTCAAAAATTGAGTTTAAACTTAGATTGAGTTTCATAAATGAGTTAAATCTAAAGTTTCACAAATGGCTTTTCATTGATTTTGGGTTTATAAAGGAGTTTGTATATAGCTTAAGTTTGAATATGAATTGAATTTTAGTCTAACTACTACTCGAGTTCGAGCTCGACTCAGCTCGATTAATAAACGAACCAAGCTTGAACAAGGGTTCCACATACTCGCTAAAACTCGAGCTCGAACTCGAACTCGTGTAAAATAAACGAGCCGAGCTTGAACACCATACCACTCGGGTCGGCCCGGCTCGTTTGCACCCCTAGACATCGATTTGGCTCAAATATTCTACGAGAAGAACTCCTTAGAAGCTTGGGTCAACGACCGAGAAGGGTTGGGAGAAACGGAGTTCAACCCAGAAGATCGACAATGGGCTGAAGGAGTGCTCGACGATGTCCCTTTGGTTGAAGAATTCCAGATCCCTCCCTCTCTAGCAAAGCGACAGAGGACCGGAGAAGGAACTAGTTAAGGTACGCAAAGTAGGAGAAAAGGTAAACAAGTTATGATTGATCCTTTTGATATTGCAGATGCTGATACGGTCAAAGACGATCGAGAAGATACGTCAGAGCCGAACATCTGAGTGCAGTACCAGACGACAGACGTCCGAGGATTCGTCGTCAAAGAGTAGCAGCGATGATGGTGCTGGATACGAGGGCGCGAACATTTTACAAATACAAGCGACCCCAGATCCTCCCATATCTCCTACAACGTCGTTACGTTTTACCGGCGAAGATCAATATACTCATGCGACCCAAGACGCTGATCATGGTAGAAGGCCACAAGGTAGAGGAGGTCATCGTAACAATGGAGTTGGAGCAGAATACCACAATGCCTCCGACCATGCGTATGATTCATCCCAAGGCTCTTGGTTCCCTACATACGATCAAGAGTATTGTGGAATGAATTATGTGGAGTCATCGGATACTTTGATCCAATCAACCTATAGTTATGGTGACTCATTTGGATCAAGTCTTATAATAGTTTCCCGAGGAACTGACGAATATGATGATCATGTGTACATGTATCAAGCTATGTACTCAACCCAAATGACACGGGGAGAGTACATTAACTACCTACAAAGTGTAGAACACATCACATTGGAATAAAGTTGATATATTATTTTTTTTAAATCATGTCATTTATTTTTATCGATTTTTCTGTATTTTTTTTGGTTTTTTTCGCATTTTTCTTAATTTTTTGAATTTTTCAAAAAAAATTTAATTAAAAAATAGGGTCGCGACCTGGTTGGCCTGGGGGTCTCGCGACCCAGCCTTCCTTGGATAGAACCACCTCCAAATAATTAAAATCTGATTCCTTAAGGGTTAGAACCAACTTTCAAAATCTAATTAGATTTTCAAAATCAACATTCTCTCTCTTTCTCTACCTCAATTATGATTCATTTTAAAAAAGAAAGTAACCCTAGTTGAAAATTTCTTAATTAGAAAACCCTAAAACTTAAGAAACTTAGAACCTGATTGTAGGAGTCAGAATTTTCTGTTAATTTAAGTTTGCCCCCCATCACTCTTCCTATAAGATAACCTCTTATCTCTTCGCTCATCTCCCTATACACCTTATTACATTTCTTAACATTGCCACCTACTCCGACAATGTGTTGTTTAAAACAAAATACACCTCCGTTCATTTCCTTTCCACACCACTTGCATTCTACCCTATTTTTGGACACATCTATCATATGTCCGTGATCCCAACCGATGTCAGATGGATGTGCCAACACCACATCTTCATTGTGATCGGTCATTGCATACACCTGCAATGTACGTAAACAATTTATCACGATTGTTAGAGATACATAAAATTAGTTTAGGAGCTGTTCGGGAAGAGAACAACCTGTTAGACGGAGTTTTCAATATGTTTAAACCATTTCGGAGTCGTCGGAAACCCGTAAAAATGAATGTATATGCATTTGGGTACTGAAATCTTACTGCTAAAATATTACCAAGAAGATGAGAACGTTGAAGAAATGGCCTGATCAGAGTAGTTCGAGAAGAGAACAGACTATTCGGTATGTTTAAACGATTATGGAGTTGTTGGAAACAAGTAGAAATGAGCATACGAGGATTCCAATGAAGAAATTTTACCAAACAGATTCAAAATTAAAGAAATGACTTAAACAGAGCTAGAATCGAGGGTTGGATCACTGAAACACAATCTGGATCACTGGAATTGACTTATGGATTGTCAAAATTGCACTAGAATTGATGGAATTGCCTGGATCGCCCTTAAAATTGACTGATTCCGCCCTGAATTGCTGAGATCGATGATGCACTGCTCGGAATCGATGCCAGAATTGCCTGGATTGCTGCGTTTCACCGTGGAATCGACCTACTAGGGATGGAGACAGCTGAAATCGATCGATCTGACCCAAAAATGGCCGAAATCAGATCGATACTAGGTTTGCATCGGGCCCAATATCAATCTAATACTAGAACTTAAAACCATCCGGTGGAATCAATCGCATGGACCGATTCACCCTTAAAATCGGTGGAATCGGATCGATCCCGACCAATTCCACCGATTCAGACTGATTGTTCCAAATTTCTAGGAGGAATCTGTTCTTCCGCCCGAAGTCGGATTAAAATCAACCAATCCGATTCAGAAATCAGCCGATTCTGATCTAATTCCACCGATTCCGTAATCCATGAGTTGGGCAGGTGTTATGGTGGCCATTAGGGGTGTTCATGGTTTGGTTTGATTTGGTTTTTGAGTATTTTTTTCTCAAACCAAATCAAACCAAACTATCTCCCAAACCAAACCAAACTAAATTAATTCAGTTTGGTTTGGTTTGGTTCGGTTTAAACCATATTTAATTAAGGTATAATAGATATATCAATATATAATTTTATTTTGTTCGTTTTAAATCATATTCTATTAAAATCTTGTGTATATGTTTATAGATTACATTAATTTTACCTAAAAAACACTTAAAAACAAATTTATTGTTATAAGAAAAGATACATAAATACTATCTTATATATAACTTAAACTAAAATATTTAATCTAATTCGGGTTATTTGGTTTACCGGTTTGGTTTGGTTTGAAGGGTCCTAGAAACCAAACCAATCGGTAGTTCAAACCATAGTTGTCAAGGCGGCCAAGGTGATCAAGGCGACATAGTACCGCCTTGGCGATAAGGCGAGGCGTTAGGCGACGCCTTGTTTTATATAGTAAAATAGATAAAATAACAAAGATATATGTAAAAAATGATGCAAAATAACTTTGACACCATGCAAATCAATCAATAATGTGGGAAGTGCATAGTTACATAGACTAAATAACTTGACAAATTAGTTAATTTTACTATTTAAATTATATCATCTATTAGTAAACACTTAAGAAATCATTTAATTCTAGTTATTATTTCATCAAAATGTTAATTTATAGTCAAATTAACTATTAATACTAGTTGTTTTTACTCTAAAACAACTTAATTATATAATATTGACACTTAATTAGTATTATTTATTATTAAAATAAATAAAATAGTTATTTAAGGCAATGGGCGCCTAGGCGCCCATCGCCTTGCCCCCTCTGGGGGCGCCTTGTCGCCTAGGCGACGCCTTGAAAACAGTGGTTCAAACCGAACCAAACCGAACCAAAGTACAGGTTTGTTTGGTTTTTCGGGTTGAACCGAACAATGAACAGCCCTAGTGGCCATTGAGGATGAATGAAGGGAAGCAAGGACAGAAAGGTGGGCCAACAGCTGTCAAGAGGAAAACACTAACCAACGACTGGTAAGGCCATGCACAGGCATGGATGCGAAGCACATAAGAAGAAGTGGAGGTCAGCAGATGGACCTGGGAGAGGAGGACAGAAGTGCTTCGGTGATGTTCCGGGGGAGAGGTGTTTGGGGCAACAATGGGCATTGTCACCGTTAACTGGCACCCATCAATGAATAAGAGAGGGGTTTGGGTTGCATGGGGAGTTCTTCCAAGGTCAGGAGAAGAAAGGATGGACCAGAAAGGTGGTCCACAAGAGGGAGGGGTGTGCTATTGGAGGTCATTTGGGCTAGTCGATAGAAGGCAGAGACGTTTTGTTGGCTGGAAGAGGGGTGAAGCTGCACCGGTGGGCAAGGGGTAGTGAGAGAAGGGAGGGGTGATGGGACTGCTGAAGGTGGCCAGGAGAGGTGGGCTCCAACACCTAGACTAAGGTGATCCAAACGGGTGTCTCCATCACCTAGACTAAGCATACTTGAAAACGCAAAAAGGTTATCAGTCTTAACACTCTTCAGTTTCCATCAAAATTCTACACAAACAACATGACATTGAAATCTTGATTAGGCTTCCAGAAGTTTCATAATAATAAAGAAATCATACATGACTGATGCTCCAGGTAACAAATAGTAAACTAAGACAATTTACATCAGATGAGAAAGAATAGAAGCAAAATAACTATACAAAAAACTTACTCATGCAATATCTTCCTTAATGATGTTAGCAAACGTGTAAATAATGGAATTGCATCCACACCAATATAACCATTTTTTTCAAGGAGGTCTTTTGATACTTGAGATCTCATGTTGTAGGTGCACACTAATTTGTTTCCCTGTTTGTCGAATGAGCTGTGTAGAGAAAACACCTTCCGATTCAATTCACCTTGAAGAGAACACTGATGTTTTACACAATCATAAATGTTCCCAATCTTTCGAGCATTCGGCACCTAAAAAAATTAAATACATGAATATTACAAACTAGCACAAGCAATACAGTAGAGAAAATAAGTCTCCTGTGTGAACCTCGTTTTTCTGTTTCAAAAACAAAAGTTTTGATGTTTTGGGGAACGTGGATGTCCCGAACTTATCTAAAAAAATAAGTGATATACATAAAATATTAGATAGTCCAGTGATAATTTAAAAGTATTAGAACCAAGGTTTGGATTCTTTAAAAATTTTGAGTTTTGAGTCATCTCCACCAGATGGTGTAAATATCCGACATTGACTTTACATTGAGCAACATCTCGAATGTCCTTGATTAACCGTCATAATAACCTGTTTAAGAGAGTGTACACATCCACAGAAAAGTAATAAACTCAAAAGAGCAGTGACCTTTTGGGCTTGATGAAATATAAACCAGTTTGTTTATGGATGATTTCATTTGTTAGCTTTTTTTTAGATTTGTTGATTGATTTTAGTTAGTTTAGAGTTGGTTTTATGGGTTTCAGTTTTAAGTGAAGTTGTTTACTTTTTATTTGACTTGGTTTCAGTTTGGTTTTGATAAGTTTTGTTTGGTGTTATGTTTAGTTTGAGTTGGGATTAATTGGTTCAAGTGATTTTTGGTTTCGGTTTTAATGTGTTTGATGTGTTTTAAACATTTTTGAGATTTGGTTTGACTCATTTAGTTTTAAGGTTTCAGATAAATTGACAATCTGATTTTTCCTGTTTTTTTGGTTGGCTTTGATTCTTTGGAGTGTTGGAATGTTGTTGGTTTAGTTTTCTTTGAAATTGGTCATTTGCTGTTTGATTAAGAATTCAATTAGGCAAAGTTGGGTGACTTTAAACTGAACTTTCAGGTTGTTCAAGTCTGAATTTTATGTGTGTTTACAGGTTTGTTAAAGTCTGTTTTTTTGTTTAGGGACAGGTTTTGGTGTTTTATTTAATATTTTAGATTTTGTTTAGAGTTTGATTCAATTGTTGTTTTGTTTAGGGGGTTCAATTACATTGAATTAAGCATCCTGTGATTGACTTTTCAAATTGTCACCAATCTGATTTTTAGATTGGTTTTCAGATTTGTTAAGGTCTAATTTTTTTTATTAACTTTCAGATTTGTTAATGTTATTTATTTAATTTGGAGTTTGCATCACATCTCGTCCAATGGGCTACCATTCGATGCCCGGTTTCATGTATTCCAAGTCGGCATTTGAATATCATTCATTTTATTGATTGAGAGTGCAATGACATGAGATGCATAGAGTGAACACTTCACTCAATGTAAATTTTTTCTCACGAAGTTAGGAAAATTTCAGCATTATGACAACATGCCGGTCATTTTCAAACTTAGTGAAGTTTACCCATCTAAAGATAACAAGTGTTGACTTGCCACATTGGGGGAAGGATAGCCGGCTACGGGAGTGTGCCTGCGCCGTCGTCCGGATTGACATTCTGGGGTAGACCAAAGGGAGCCGTTCAAAAGTTGGAGTACCCGTGGAAGGGTGTTTTACTCCTTATTTTAGCTTGACTTTCGCATTCTGATTTTTTTTTATCAAGGCCATTTAGGCCGGTTCAAGTTCAATCGGCATTCTTAGCCGGCCTTCGGTCTTCATGGGATTAATGGGCCCGTTGTGAATGTTCTTGGATTGGAGGGGCCTTGATGAAAATGTGTCACCTGCTGGAGTATTCTTGATTGGACTGACTTAGAAGGCTACCCAGCTATGCCCTTGGCCCGTCGGACGGTTTCCAAGGGGTGCCAGGCCATCACCTTCAAGCCAGCCTATGTACAAACTTTTGTCCTCTTCCTCAGTCCTGCAGAAAAGATTTTGAGGCGCCTTCTTTCTTTGCAGTGATAACATGGTGTACATACCAAAAGAGGGTGGGAGGTGACCTGTCTTAAGGCCTGGGATAGGGACAGCACAAAGGGCAACCTGGCGGCCTGTTTAGGACTGCACATGTAGCATTCTTAGACCTGTTCAAGGACTGCTCAAAGGGTATTAAACGGGAGGGTTTAGAAGGTGCCCAAGGGTTTGCTTTTGGACCTATTCGAGGACTGCTCAAAAAGCATTAAACAGGGGGTTTAGGGAGGTGTGCAAGGGGCTGCTTTTGGACCTGTTTAAGGACTGCCCAAAAAGCATTAAATAGGGGGTTTAGGGCATGGTTTTCCATCTCGCCGAGATCTCGTGAGAATCTCGGTCTCGCCAAGGGGCCGAGAAACGAGATCGCCGAGATCTCGCAAGAATCTCGATCCGCGACTACTTTGCGTCCCATTTATGATATAGTGTAAACACATTTAATATATTTCACTATCACTTATACTATCACATAAAAATGTGTTACAAGTTTAATACCATATTAGCATTTAAATAAGATTATATACAAGTTTAAATCTTTTAGAAGCACAAAGATCATCTTTTTAGTATTGAAAGTGCTTTGTAATTGTTCATTCACACAGTTGATGTACAAAATGTGTTATATATTTTTATGTAAATTCATTGATGTAATCCTATCTTTATAAGATATTATATTATGTTTCATACATATATACATTTTGATCTGAGAACCCGAGATCTGATTTTCCGAGATCTCACCAAGATCTCTTCTCTTTCAACCCCCCTCTGTGACGAAGCCGAGATTCGAGATGGCAAACCTTGGTTTAGGGAGTGCGCAAAGGGCTGTTTGGGACTTTTTTTAGCCACAAGGGGGCTGATTGAATAGAAATTTTGAGTGCCCGTCTGGAGTAGACTTGGCCCATCAGACGGATTCCAAGAATCTCCGTGTCATCACTCTCTCCTAGGGCCCAGTGCATTCATGGAAAAGAATGAGCTTATGGTATTTTTTTTCAAGACCGGTTTTGGGATGCCTTAGGTTGACCAAACAGGGGGCTAAGGGGTACCTGATTGGGGGTCCAACAAGGTGTCAAAATAGGAATGGTTTTAGGGCCTAGACAGGGGCTGAACAGACCTGTTTTAAGAGGATCCGATAGGAGCTGAATAGGGTTGAAAGTAGCTTGACAAGGACCTGTTTTAGGGGTCTAGAAGGTGGACCAAACAGGTGATGAAATGAATACTTGAGTGGGGCCTGATCGGACTCGATTCAAGGTTTGAAATGGGGACCTGATTAAGATTGATCTAAGGACAGAATTAAGTGGTGCATAGGCTACTCAGATGGGCCGCACAAGAAGTAGAAGATAACCTGGTTGAGGGATCCTTTCAATGGGCTAGATAAGGGTCAAAACAGGAGGGAATGTGACCCTGCGAAGGAGGTGTGCGGTAGGCTAAAACAGGTCCCATCCAAGGAATTTTAAGGGGGGCTGAACAGGGGGCTGTGCGATGGGCAGATTGATGTCCTGTATAGGCATGACTAAGGTGGCTTGAACAGGTGGTTGGCAAGGCCTAAAGGGGCTTCATTTGGGTTGTCGATGTCGGTGAAGACCGGTTTAGGTCATGAGAGGGTTTGAGAAGAGAAATTGGGAGGGGTAAAGAGGTGCACTTAAAGGGCTACATAGCTAGTATTATTGCCTCATCCTACCTTTTTTTTATTGCAAGGAAGGATGAAGAGAGTATGCCGCCAAGGTCCCTTCTCCAAGGAAATTGGCACCGGGGAGGAAGCTGCAAGAGATTCCTTGTTCTCCTCCTCCTCCTCTTTTCTTCTCTTCTCCTTCCCTTCTTTTGGCCATAGGTAGAGGTGTGCTGGAGCAGGCGCGAGGCAGCAGGCAGCAAGCCAATGGGCAGCCTGTTGGCATCTTCAGCAGCTGCCCCTGGCATTTGGAGCACCCTCCTCCTTATAAGGACTGATGGGATTGCAGAGGTCAGCTGGGTATTCAATGAGGAGATGGCTGTTGGCTTCCCTTATACTGCTTAATTGATCAAACTCCTTGAATTCCTTCAGATTTTTAATGTTTGACTAGTCTTTTGCATTCTCCTATGTTGACCTGCCCTTTGGCTTTCCCCATGCCATCAATAGGTCAAGGCTGATGTGGCTGACAAGGTGGATAGGGCGGTGGGGTCTGCTGAGTTGGCAGGCTGATGTGGCCAGGTCGGTTGGGCCTAGGCTGACCGCAGCCCATTTTCTCCTTCTCCTAATGGGCTGTGCACAGTTGGGCAGTGGAATGGGCTGAGAATTGTTTAATTAAATAAGAATATGGGCTGGGCCAACTAAATATGTGTTAATGGGTCTGCTAGGGACCTGATTTGACCCAATTAGGAGTGATCCAGCATAGATTGGGTCTGGCTCACCTTCCTTTTTTAATTTGCACCTTTTAAAAAAAAACGGATGCCAACATCTCCACAATCAGAAAAAAAAACTGGAACCAGCAAAATTGCTGCACTTGAAACATGGGATGGATGGTTTATGGGATCAGCAGATCTGAATCAGAATCAACCAATCCTAGATCGGGACCTCAAGAGCTGACTGAATCCAGCATAGGGGTGTGCAGATATCGGCTCAAGCCGATAACCCAAACTGAACCAACAGGTTCGGTCAGTTTGGGTCACTTTTGGTAAGGAATTAAAATGGTTCTTCAAACCAATGTGGGCTCTGTAACATGTATATTTATATAAAAGTAAAAAATAAATAAAAAATGCTATGAAGACTTCTACCATCTTCATTCGGTCATTTTCTCCTGCATGCCCTAACCCTCGATACCCAAGCATGACAGCCTACACCCAACAGGCAAGATGGCTGCCGGCAGCAGCGTGGACCTGTGGAGACAGGACCTGGTCTCCGGTTGATGGTCGCCTTCCTGAGTTCCATGTCTCCGGTCATGTCGGTCGCCAATGTTAGTGACTTTCATCGACACAGTGCTGGTCCCCTTCACCATCACCGATCATCAGGAAAAGAGTGTAGCAGATGTTGAGAGTGAATCAAAACCCTTGTCTCTAAGCACATACGTAGATGCTAAATGCTTCTATTGTTCTACATTTTATAAGTCTCTATTTCTTTTTGTGGTTTCTTGAACAATAAAGGATTTGAACAATATATCCTTGAAGTTCTTCAATGATTTTGCTAAAATGTAAGCCAGCATCGTAAGATCATTTTTTAATGTGTTTTGATTGTGTATGCAAAGCTCAGACCACAGACCAAACCGAATCTCACTTGGTTTGGTCTGATTTGTTTGAATACTAAACTATTTGGTTTGGTTTAGTTTGTGCTGCCAGTTCGGTTTAGTTTGGGTTTTAGAAAAACTTGAATAAACAAAACCAAATTAAATTGTGCACACCCACAACAGCATGGCTGGGATGAGATTGGCCCAGAATGTCCTGGCATCAGCCGTATACTGCCGACTCGGGCTAACTCAGATTGAGTCTCAGCCACGTTGGACCAGGGCCGAGCCAGGATTGATCAACTCTTTGCTGATCTTGGGCTTCCAGCAGATTGGGCAATCCAGCCAATCTTGACCTGCAGTTCCTTGTTCAGATGTTAATCAAATTTGGCTTACCTTTCTATGAACTTTTCACCTAGGAAGGCTATTTCTATAATGTGTTATCTTAAAACTACTACTGATACAGTTTCAGGCACCTCTACTGATTACTTTGACAATTAATGGTATCAGTTCCAATCTTGATGAATATCAATAACAAAAGTGAGTGTACATTTGTACTAGTCTAATATTACTACCAATCAGACACTTGTATTTTATACTGATGGTTGGGTTTTGTGATCCCAAGAGAAACATAATTAAATACATCCCTTTACAAGTCCATCAGTCTATTCCCTTATCACAATGGATTGGAGGTGCCCCAATATCTCCTTGGAATTTGATTAGTGACGATTTTAAGGTTGGGAAAAACCAGCACCTTGCTTTGCATGAGTCATAACACAGAATTTTACCTCAATTGTGAATACACGATGCTTTTGACATTGAGCACCCATGAACAGTCAACTACTTAGACAACACATTTGTGGCTAGAATGGAAACAAGTTAGGAGTGTGAAAATGTACAGACCTTGAAATGAAAAAAATGCAGATCCAACAAAATTAGTGGGTCATGTTGGGCACTCACGCTTGCACCAGGATGTAAATTGTGTCTAAATATTGTTTTTACCTATCTGCTTTTACCCACTATGCAGATGGCATTCAAAATTGGTCAATCTCGTTAAATATTGGTATCGATGCAGGACAAAGATGAATGACACCATCTGTATAGGAGCAATCAAGCCCCCAAAATGCCACAGAACTACTAAAATAACTCCGACCAAACTGAAAATAGAGTGAACCGAACTTGAACCACACTGAAACCACTAAAATGAGCTGAAAACCTGCTAACTGGCCCAGAAATGCACCGACATGGCCTAAACCACCCCCAAATCAAGTTGAACAAGTCATGAACCAACTAAACTGGCCGGTCTGGGCTTTGAACAGGTCGAACCACCCTCAAATCAGTCATGAACCAGCTAGATCAGTTTGGGTTAACTGCTGGGCTGGCTGCGCCAGTGAACGGGTGTCAGCCGGTTGGCTTAACCCAGCCAGGGGTGTTGTGGCTGGCCTCCCGTGTGAAGGACCCGGGGAGGACGGGGTGGGTCATGGCTGTTGCTAGAGGACCCTAACGGGGGTGGGATCATGGCAGTCAACAAATGCCTTCAGGCAAGTGAAGGCTTCTGCACATGAGGAGGGTGCCCGGCATGCAATGAGCCAGCTGGTCCAGTTGGTGCAATGGACTTGGGTCTCATGCTACTTTCCATGCAAGGACTAACTTAGAGGGGGGAGTATGCTGATTTCCTGGCAGCTTCAAGCAGTAGGGTGCATGGCGAGACCCGATGGTTGTGCCGGACAGCCAATGGAAAGGGCACCGTAAAGGGTTCCTTTGTCCAAGGATCGAAGGATCAGAATCAAAATTGGGATCAAAGGGTACAAATCCGATTTGATATGGATCAGATTGGTCTGATCCCGACTATTCGCCGGAAGGATGACAGATCCAGAATTAGTTTAGAACAATCATTTTTTATCTTTTTTATTTCAAAAAATTAGAAAAATAAAAAATTGTAAAAATAAAAAATAAAAAAAATTAAATTGTACCATTAACCACATTTTCACGTAACACTAAGTCTACAAGAGATTTTAAGTGAAATCCAATGAATACAAACTAACATTAATATTCATTCTACTAAATAAAGAAGATAGTAATAGTCATAAAAATACATCTATCAATGATCTAATCACCATCAACTATGAAATTGTTCCAGATCTCTGTTCTGCCCGTCCTCATTTTTTTTGGATTGTCCACTAACTCTAATCAATCATGATTAGTCTGTAACCATAGGAAAATAATGACTAGACTATCTGGCTAAAATCATAAACTTCACCCTCAACTGAAGTTAGAAGAGAAAGTGGATAACAAGCCTCTATGTTTGAAGTAAGATCTGGATATGATGATACATACTCATCGAAGATATTTTTCTTATTACAATGTCCACTGCTCCTTTCACTCAAAAATGAATACTTCTCACAAACCTACTCCACTCGTACGTGCACTACTAGTAGAGCCACCCTCACTCTCACCTCCACCTCCACCTCCCATACATTATTGTTGCATGGGTGGAATGAATTTTTCTTCATCCTCATCTGATGATGGTGCCTGAGTGGTGTTTGTATCAAGAAGATGTCGGCATTTAATCTCCAACTTCTTCCTCCTCTTCGAACTTTCTTGTTCTTGAATACTTTGATGCATCGGCATGTAAACTTTCTTTAAAGTCTTGAACAAGACACTATCCTTCTTGGTGGCGGTAGATAGTCCTTCACCTGGAACTCAAGTTGAAACAGTAATAGGAGTTGGAACTCGCTCTTGGGAAGTTGTAGTCCGTGGTACATTAGGAATTGGAACAGTGCATGAAACCTTAATTTTTTCTCCTTCCTACATTTCTTTTTCCTCACCAAAGACACTGTCAAGCTCACCTTTGACCCATAATCTGTCATTCGGGTCAAACTCTGACTCTCCCTCAGCGTCTTTATCTTCCATCTATGTTGTAAGTGGATGTTCTTTTTTAAAAAGATATTCTAAATCAGCATCATTTTGTGACAAGCCATGAGCGGTTTGAGCTTGAGCTCTCTATTAGTACAATCCACAGTAAAGTGTGCAAATCTTTCCACGAATGTCTTCTGTTTATATTTGATATTTTTTTATCTTCAATCTCATATTGTAATGGCAGTAGACTAGTTTCTCCAATCTTACAGTCTTTAGCCTATTCATTCTCTTCGTGTGTATGAGATTAAAGGTGCTCCAATTCCTCTCACATTAAGATGAACATGTGTTCTGACTTAGCACTCGAACTGCAATGGATGCTAGTGGATTCCATCTACTCTTGTTGCTTACTTGAATCCACCACTCAACCGTAAAAAACACAAGTAATATAAAAATCAATAAGTGTAAAGTTCTTTATCATGTGAACATTGTAAATCTGGATCTCTATGGACTCCAATTCTATGCTTGTACAAAGTCATCTGAAATACAAAAGGAAAGCCAATTAAGTCCATTGCTTATGTTAACACTCAATGCTTACTAAATAAATAAGGAGTACTCACTTCAGCGTTAGCGATGTTCTATCTTCTAAAGTCCTAGAAAGACACTTGATCATTGATAATGTGTCTGAGAGTACCTCAACATCATTGCACAACTTGCCTACCACACTGTATTCTTATGTTCAAGAAATATCTTGTCCAATTGTAACATAATCCCACGTTTAAGGCATTAACATATTAGTATGCCAATAAAACAAAACATAACAAATTAAATTATACATGTAGCATGAATATCGTGGTGAAGTGTTGATGAAGACAAAATTTTCATATTTTAGTTATTTTTAAAAAATGAGTCCAAATTTGTTAATAGAAAAGGGAGTCTTTTCTTAAGTTCTCTCCATTGTCTATATAAGGAAGGTCCGATGTAAATATTAAGTAGTTGAATAGTTTATTCAACAGTCAAGTTTTAATGCCCTTCGGTATTCTCCCACGTAGAGGGGGCTGCGGCCCCTGCCTTCTTCATCCACCCCCGATTGGCTACGGGCCTTCCAACCCTTCCTCTTGTCCTGACGAGGTTGCTGTCTACCTCCCTTCCCTACCCTCTGGCTTCCAAGCCTTCGTCCAACCCTTCCTTCACAGGACTGCTTCGTTGACGTCAAGTATATGCGAGGGTTAGGGAGCTTCATCCTCCTCCTGGCGCACTATTTTTCCCTTTTGATCTGCCAAAGCCAGAGCATCTTTGTTCATAACGAAAATGGCATGGAGTTCTGACGACATCCTTCCCCCTCAAATCTTCTGTGCACGCGGATCTACATCCTGTTATGGCTGTGATGAAACGGCGATCCCCGTTCCTTCAACAGTGTCGATGTTTTCCATAGTCTGGCAAGCCCAGATCTAGCACCAACAACTTCCGCCTTGACCGGCATTGATAACTAGCTCATCAGAGAAGAAAGGCATTGTTGTGCGCTGTGTCATTTAGGCAAAGATGTCACTCCGGCAATCTCCGGAGCCTTGTCCCCTACGCATGGCATTGTCTTTGTTCCCCTATGTGCAGGAATCTGCTTCTCATGCGCCCATCACCTCAGCATTCAGAAGTTTCCATGGACATTTCGCGTGGCGAGTCCTTCATACGCAAGAGCACGTCAAGGTCTTCCTCCGGTCGTAATCAAGAATCCCACGACAGAATGATGGTCACATCCTCCCTGAAGTTGGTTCGCGTTGTTCTTCCAACTCATGCGCACATAGAAGCCACACTAGGCCATGCCTCTATTGTCTTGGACTAAATACATGGTCGAAAGGTCCATATTTGAGCACGGGCAAGGGCCCAAACACAGAATAGTGCAAGTGGTTTACGATAGCAGAATAAAAGGCAATTAGTCATTTTAAAATTTGATTTAGCATTTGAGCGTCTCAATCGTTTAAAGCTAGTTTTAGTTTGATTTTATCCAGCATCAAGTGTCTTATCCCACATGTTGTTGATCACCTTCCACCACTTCTTATAACCCCTAAGATGCTTCTCCTTAATTTTCATCATGGCTTTGTTCATAGTATCATTCATGTACCTCATTTGATTTTTATCATTTGAGTTAATCAATCTAAACCCCTATCCCTATAACAGAGTTTCTATGATAGATAGATAGTACGCATCTTTTCTCCCCACCTATTATTTTCAAATAACTAATCCATCTTCAACAAGATCTTATACTAGTCCATTGAGCTTTTATTGACATCCATGTACTCTTGATATGTAGTGGATAGTATGAATCTCTTCAAATCAACTTTATAGCTATAAAGACTTTCCTACGCAATGAAATACATGACAAATCTGGTGGGACCAAGTCTTACTTATGAGATCACGACCATTAGTGTGATCCCTCATAATATGTAATAGTTTGTGATGCCCATAAATGAATGACGCGATAAGTTATCCTTGACTCACCAAGGACTTGACACTTAGATCCCTCACAATGTCCTCTAATATCAAATCAATTGAATGTGTAACACAATACACCCAAAACAAGTGACGTTTAACCTCTATGAGCTTCTTTCTTGTAGTCTTATATAACGTCTTATTGTTAGTGACAAACTGCACAATGTTTTCTTTCTCAATCTCATCCACCACTCCATGCATCAAACCACACAGGTAATCTACATTTTTCACCCGGCCTGAAGCATCAATAGACTTTAAGAATATAATACCTTAAGAATAATACATAATGAAATTGATAAGCGGCCTCCTTATGACTCCCGTCAACCTATCACACATTATAATGCACCCCCTTTCCTTCCGGATAGATTTGAATCTATCTATTCAGAACCATAACTCATCAACCTCCTCATCCAAACCAATCTCATATATGTACTTAGAGGTTAGGGCTTTTAATCCTATCTCAACCTCACCAATGACATCTACCATTGTCTGGAAATAAGGACTACTAACTGTATGTGTTGGGACACCTACATAAACCAAAACAAAGATGTCATTGTTAACAAACATTTCAAAAACATCAAGCACATATAGGTAATAAAATTTAAAATCTTCATAATTTGTTCACCTGCATGTAGAAAGAATTTAACAATTTTCTTGATTCAAGGATCGTAGGATCGGAATCGGTCCCTGGATCGATGGGACCGAATTGGATCAGATCAGTCTGATCCAGGCCGATTCATCGGAAGAAAAGTCGATCCGGATCGACCCTTAAGAAAACCCTAAAACACAAAAAAGTAACAAAATAAGGAGGTAGATTCGATCGATCTACCTCATTTTGGGGCGATTTCGGGTCCAAAAGTGGCCCGAAATCGCCGCTATGACATCTTTCCCGCCCTATTGGGTGGGGAAGACGGCCTTACCGGGTCCATCGGACCCGGTAAGGCCAGGATCTTGTCATCGGATCCTCAACCGGTTGGGTTTATACCCTACCGGTTTGCGTATCGGGTCCATAGGACTCGATATGCTTAAAATTGCCGGATCCGGTGACTACCCGATCCGTTGCTACTGGGTCTCGATGGACCTGGTAGCTTCATCTTCCCCGCCTATCGAGCGGGGAAGAGGGCCGCTGTGGCGGTCTGTGGGCCGATTCCGGCGAGAGAATCGCCGGAATGAATCCAGAATCGACCAAATCGGTCGATTCCAGCACCGATTCCACCTACAAACACCGATCCGGATCAATTTTGGTCGGGATCGATAGTTCCGCCGGGAATCGGATCGGAGGGGTCCGATCCGATCAAAGAATCGGTCGATCCCGATCCGGATAAGCCGATTCTACAATCCATGTCTTGATTGCTTTCATTGCAGCCCTGTTGTAGTTTTGACTCCTTTTGACTCCCTTGACAGTTTTTTTATCCTCATTTGGCCTTTACCACTTTCCCTATACATGGTAGTGTCCGCCATAGGATAAACTAAATGTCTGACGAAACACG